>JAOWBW010001371.1:121545-326921 GCA_026119855.1 Campanula takesimana | reverse complement strand
ATTCTAACACCCAACAAGAACCATTTCCTTACTACTCCTTCTGTCCCAAATTTACAAGTATAAATAGACATACCAAAACATTATTTCACACCTACTAGGCATATATAACATGTTTATATCCATTTTATTAGGTACAACACATTACTATACTTTCACAATACTACACACCCATTTGTATTAAACATTTCCCACATGCAACAAATTATTACTACTCCCTCCGTTTCACAAGTATCTATTAATAATTTTTAATATACTATATACCCACTTTAGGATACTTTTACTTCTTTCCCCGTCCCATAAGTAATAGTATAATTTTATAATACATTTATTTAACATTTAACTAAAGATATTATTTTACCGTCCCACGAGTAGGAGTATAATATATAAAGCATATATAATGTTGCATCCTCTCATACTCCCCAAACCAAACTAACTATACCCATTTCCCACAAATAACAAGTCTATAACAAGTTTTATACTCCCTCTGTCCAAAATACAAGTATATAAAAATTATTACTACTCCTCCGTCCCAAAATTACAGTATATAAAAGTATACCCAAAACATTATTTTATAACATATAAAGCATATATAGCATACTTATGACCATTTTAACATTTAAAGGGGGGATTAGTAACTTACCTATTTTCCGAAAAAGTGTCAAGAAAAATAATATTGATCGGTAGAAAGAATCTATTCAACACCCTGAACATTTTATATATAATTAGATTTGAAAATGGAGTAGTAAATTAAAATAGGAAATTAACAAAACAAAATGTTACCTTTCTTCTTGCTTCAACAATGGAGGAAAATAAAAATTTTGTTGTGAGTGTGTGAGGAGGTGGGAGACGCAGGGAGAGGGAGGGGGTGATAAGGATGGGTTTATGCTAAATTCAAATTTTCATTTAACCCCTCCACTTCCAAATTGAACAACCAGCCCCTCAACTCACATTTTCAATAAAACCCCCATAATTTCCCACTAACAACTTAACTCCCCAAATAAACTTTACTACTACATTTTAACTAACTCAAATAATCATATAAGATGTGCAAATTCATTTAATATGATGCACAAATAAAATGCACACATAATTTTAAATTTAAAATTCTCAAAAATATAAAATAATTATAAATAAATAAACGGATTTTTGGGGTCGTTACACATTCCCTTTGACGAGTGAATTTGGGAGAGAACTTAGGAGTATGGATGCTCTTCTCTGCATATATTCAAATTTTGGAGTTGGGCAGCTGTAAGTACCCCAATCTGAAACCGACCTATCTTAGAGGTGGCCTTTAGCACCGTTTCAGGGATAAGCTAATAGTCCAGGACCTCCCTAGGATAAGCTATAAATTCCAGGACTACTCTGGTTATAAAATTGGAAAAATCCAGAAGCTCGCCAGGCTGAGCCTTACGGATGATTTGGGAACTAGAGGGGCCTAGCCGTACGGCTGGTTTGGGCGCCCTCAGTCCCTATAAATAGAACCCCTTGCTGATCATTTCAAGGGGGGGGGGGGAGAAATACACATTAGGGAGGTCACTCTGCTGGAATCACCACAGAGTAAGAGTGAGAGTGATCACAAACCAAAAAAGGAGAGAAGAAAGGAAGATTGGCCATAACCATCATAGGTAAAGCCCTCCCCCCTCCTTTTCTATTCATCTTACTCCTATTTTCTTTCTCATATCTTGATTATACATGTATTTACTCTCATTCATGCAAAGACTTTGTCCATTTCAAGCACCTTTTATTTCTTGCAAGACTTGTCCATTATCAAGCACTATATACCTATCTATTACATTACTATCTTGTCCAAGCTATGAGAAGTTCCAAGGTGCCCTCCATACCTTGTATGGAAGAGGTCTAAACCTAGATACTCATAGACTTGTTGATTGTCATTTACATTCCTTATTCATTTAAATGTTATGCTTGTTTGGCCATGATAATCATGAGGGTGGCGGAACCTTAGTGTCCATCATTTTCCTCTTTGGTTTAGCCTCAAATCCCACTTTTGGGTCATAAAGATTCAATCTTTATGTGTTATTTTGACTCTTGGAAGGATTTTAAGTCATAAAATGTCATCTTGGTGATAAAGTTCCAATCTTTATTCACCAAATGACCACTTTGGTCCAAAGGGGACATTCATCAACTTTCTTGATTTTCTCCTATGATTGCTCATGATCACACCCAAATACTTGTTTTGGGGGACCAAGTGATGATCATTTAGCATAGGAATGATGTTATAAAACTTGTAAAATGATTTCTTGCAAACTGGGATCAAAAACAGTTTGTCAGCTTCAGACAGAATGCCCTGTTTCTGTTCTGAACTGGACTGTTCTTGAGCAAACTGTAAAACCCAAGAATTGCCTCCTCCAGCCGTACGGCTACTTTAGGTAGGAGGGCAAAATTGCCTGTTTTGCCCTCTGACCTTTATCTTATCACTCAGGCCCCTTTTTCAGCCGAGTTTCTCAAATAAATCAACAACAGAATTTTTCCGTTAAATACACACACACACATATGCACATTTTAACTAACTAGGGAGACTCGGCTTTGTCTGAGGCAACTTGAGAGGACGTAAAAACTCCTCCCAAGTTGTAACCTGACCTCCGAACCTTTGAACTCAAACCTTTGTCATTTTGTTGGGTTTAGAATTAACAAAATGTGGCGACTCCGTTAAATATGACCGGTTCCCGTGTTTGGCGTTTTGCCCCTATACACCAATCGCGTTTCCGCGCGCGGGGGCGGGATCCTTACAGTGGCGACTCCGCTGGGGATAAGAGTGCTTTCGGACTTCTTTCTAGAAGATTCGGGGGCATTCTTGTGTGGGTCAAACTCCTGTTCCCGTTAGTTGACTTCTTGCATATTTGTGTGTGTTTGGTGTTTCTGTTTGGACTGTTTTGAGTACATAGGTTCTGGAAATACAATAAACTGGGGCTTGATGATCAGAAGTTGGAGAAACTGAGAAAAATCTTCACCCTCTTGCTTTAGCCGTACGGCTACTTTGGGTAGGGGCCAGAATGTTGCCAATTAACAGTTTGGTGCAGGGCTGCAACATTCTGGGTGCCCCTCTGCTTCTACTTGTCCAGGTTCCAAATTTACAGTCTTACTTGTGCACATTACCTTCATTCTTTTGACCAAAACTTGGTTTTAAAAGGTAATAAAACTTGGTTATGCATGATCTTTTGTCAATAAAATGGTTTCCAAAACCTCGTCGTGCATAATCCCTTTTGTAAGGGTTTTCTTGAGTCTTCTCGTTGTGCAAAATTGCTTTGTACAAAAGGGTTTCAATGTAAATATTTATTTTGCAAAAGTTTGATTCAAAATTCTTTGTTGTGCACAACTTGGTACATGTACAAGTTTTGGTCTTTGTTTGCTTATATTCCTTGATTTGTTGTGTATAGATTGCTCAATCCATGCTTGTTCATACTTGTTCATATATTGCTTATGCCATGCTCATGCTATCGAAAAAACGAATTGAAAATCTCTCTTTTTACTCAAAAGGAGCATAGAATGACTTCACACCACGCTCACTTGACCGTGCACGTTCCAAATACCCTTTAAACCCGGGTGGATGCCACGATGCAGCTCGTTGGGCGCTTTTGTTCCCTTCGATGCGCGAACGGGTCCATCCCACCTTCCCTTCCGAACCGAGTCAACCACACTTGTCCGTGACACACAATACCGTGACTATGGTTGGTTTTTGGTCTAGTTCACGTTACCACATCCTTGATACGTGCTCAAAGCTAATTGTGGGCAAATTAATGCCCGAGTTGTGACTCCTTGATGTAATGCAAACGTGGCCTAACCAGCCTTCAACTCGTGTGTTAGTGATGATCGCAATTAGCAAGGGCCATGTACTAAGGATAGGGTGACACCGTGTTGTTAAGCCTTAATGAACGAGTTATTTTAATCATCCTTAAGCCCATGTTCAAGGATCGAGACGCCTCATTCAAAATGTGGTCATGTCGGAATGTCGGTGCAGCCTTCGTGTAGCCTTCGGAGAAAGTCTCGATCCCGACTGGGGCTTAACCATGATTAGGATAGCCCGCATATTGGGAGCTTTACGATGCACTAGACCCTAGGTTATTTATTTTGATCGGTGGAAGCCGCGTGCCCTATAGGACCCTCGCCCGGGATAGTCCGTCCTTGGGAGCGTGCAATACAGGTGAAAAACGAGGGGTCTATAGGCGTAGTGATGGCCTCCACTGATCCAGGGTTTAGATTAGTTGCGAAAAAGAAGAGAAATCTTTTCCAACCATTTAGGAATAAAATGCGTTTCAAGTAAGTGAATGAATAAGTAATTGCACGTTGCATAAGCTTACTCCGTTTTTGCTTCCTGTCTTTGATACATTGCATTGTTTCGCTAACCAGTGTCACCTCCGTTAAGTCCTGTTAAGTCTTTGGAAGGATCCATGTTATCCTTCAAGACCGTCGTTAAGTCCCGTTAAGTCTTTAGAAGGATCCATGTTATCCTTCAAGACCGCCGTTAAGTCCCGTTAAGTCTTTGGAAGGATCCATGTTATCCTCCAAGACCTCCGTCAAGTCCCGTTAAGACTTTGGAAGGATCCATGTTATCCTCCAAGACCTCCGTCAAGTCCCGTTAAGTCTTTCGAAGGATCCATGTTATCCTCCAAGACCTCCGTCAAGTCCCGTTAAGTCTTTGGAAGGATCCATGTTATCCTCCAAGACCTCCGTCAAGTCCCGTTAAGTCTTTGGAAGGATCCATGTTATCCTCCAAGACCTCCGTTAAGTCCCGTTAAGTCTTTGGAAGGATCCATGTTATCCTCCAAGACCTCCGTCAAGTCCCGTTAAGTCTTTGGAAGGATCCATGTTATCCTTCAAGACCCCCGTTAAGATCCCCGTTGAGACCATAGGTCCCCGCAAAGATCCCCGTTAAATTCTAGGAATAGTCCCTTAGGAAGTCAGTCAAGTCCTTGGATGGATTCTCGTTAAGAAGTCAGCCGTGTTTGTCCTTCCCTCTTAAGATTCTAAACCATTTGAACTACGGTGACCTGAGCCTCTCGTCACGTGGGACCCCCTCCCTCGTGGTGAGGGGAACGTAGGCAACTTCGGCCCGGTCAAATATCCCAAATAGAGACACGTGTGTCTTTGACCCAAGCGTTCATCCAATGTTTACCCACGCCTAAAGCTACCTTTTGTCTTCCCCGTAGCTCAGATGAAGTGGAAGAGAGCATCATGTCGCCGTCTAGTGCGTGTGGAGTCAGAAAGTTCCCCGGTCACTACAAATTCTCCGATCCGGTACCTCGGAAAGATCACTTCAATGGACAGTAGCTTGAGAAATGATGTCGCGGATAATTCGGATGGCCCAACGAACGAAGAGTTGTTCCAAGCTTTAGAAACCCCCGGGGCTGAGAAAGAAGTCATCACAGATAGCCACAGGGAAACGCAAACTCCGTCTGATGAGTCAACGAGGCAAAGAGGTGTTACAGCTCTGTCTCAAATTGATGGGCCCTTCACCAAAGCAACCAACCACAATGAAAGGGTGGAAGCTACCCGACCTCCGGATTGTAACCAAAGATTGCCCCCTTCATCTCACCAAAATACCGAGACCTCCATCTCTTCGCCCCAACACGCCGTCATCAACAACGAGCCTCTCACTCAAATCTTCCTCACTCCGCCTTATCCCAAATCCAACATCTCCCATGAGACACTTCCTATAAAACCCCAAACACAATCCACTCAAAAGGCCCACAAACCACTGTTCACACCGGTTACGCCCCGAGCATCATACTCACAACACTTTTCCGATCGTATCCCCTCTCGGTTTGATGCCATCAACCAAGTCACCAGATCTCAGTCACTGTTTAGACCATACATTGATACCCGAACAGGCATCACCAACTTGCCTCCACCAGGTTTCCTGATGAGATCCCACATAGCCTCGTATCATTTCTATAGTCCGAGACCTTTTGGACCCCAAACTCACAGCATGTTCCCAAGACATATTCCTGCAGGCAACCAAGGTTATGAGTACGCCTACGCCCCGGCGCCTCCACAGGTTCCCCATGTTGCACCTCAGTCAGGTGGGTTATCGGGAAAGAGAAAGCAAATGGAATATGAGGAGACCCTTGTCTCAAGCAGCGGTAATTCTCATCACCACCACACTTCGGTCAAAGGTAAAGGAAAATCCAAACGCCAACCCAAGCTCCATTTCGTAAGGTTCGAGGATTTCGGAATACCCATAAGCAAGGTATTTGAGGGATTGATTAGGCAAGGCCTTGCGAAGCCTCTTGTCAACTACCAACCCACAAACCCCAAAGGACGTCTCGACACAAATGAATGGTGTGCCTTTCACAACTACCATGAGCACGACACCAACGATTGCATCGCTCTGAAACGCATCATCCGGAAGTTAATCGCGCAAGGAAAGCTTGAACGCCCTAGTTTGGGAAATTGATGGTGCTGTGGTTGCCGTAACAGAGGATGAGCTTCAAAACCCCTTCCATCGCCCCCTTTTAGGAGGAGTCAAATTCCGTTGTTAGGACGTGTGATAAGTCTTTAGGAAAAGTCGGTTAAGATGTCTGTTAGGTTTAGTTAAAGTCTTGATTCCCCGGTTGATGCCATGTGTGACCATTTTGGGTCCATTGTCAGTTCTCATTAATAAGATTATTATTGTCATTTTTTGCCTTGTCAAAAAGTTTACAAAAATGTATGTGTGAGTTTTTTCACCCAAAACAAAAGGTGTGTCTTTCAGAAAAAGAAAAATGGAGATCAAGTTTTCTCAAAATAAAATGTCGTGTTTTTCTAAAAGGTTAATCCGCTAATGAAGCATGCTGCTCGAATCACGGTTAATAATTTTACCTTGAGGTTTAAAATGCTAAAGTCCTTTGCGGTTTTGTCCCCCGGAAACATCGTCCAAGGAGCCCGCATCCGAATTGGACCGTCCACGAGAAGAGGCCCGAGCTTCAGGAGACCGAGGGCGGCTACACAAAATGGAGGACTGTGCCCTTGCCAAATGCCATACACGAAGGTTATGCACTTTGGAAGGGACATCATCAAAAGGAGATAGCCAAAAGCGAGCTCCCAACTCGCCCTCATGAGTAGACGACCCCAGCAATTGCAACGCCAAGCCAAGTGGAGACCTCTCGACATCTTTCTCGATGACATGGAACCCGAGTTCCCCGTGGAAAACATGGAATATGCCGCCGACAATCCCTCCAACGACTGTGGAAGAGAATGGATCATCGTGCTTCATGGGAACCCATCCCTAAAAAAAAAAAAAAAAAAGGGCGTGAGTCTTCCAGCCTCGTAGGTTCTAGAAAGAGAGTCCATTCTGGACTGTGTCTTTTTATTTTTACAGAGTTTCACACTTGGGACATGTATGTACAAAGTTATCTGAATAAAGAGTCGTTTTCCTTCTCTTCTCTCTAGACTTGAGACATTATTTGCAAAATACATTTACTCTTGAAATTGCCTGGCTTGTTATTATCAAATGATTGCTACGTCCCCAAAATGACGAATTGACTTCTAAGCATACTAGTCAATGACGACCCATTAAGGATGAATGGACCCAATGTTGGGTTTTGAGCAAACATGCACAGCGGAATAAACCCAAAAACCTAGATCCGATCACGATGATTAAATTAATATGGAGATGAATTTAGAACACTAACCGTGACGGAGCTTTAAAATTCTGAGATCTTCAATCTTTGTTCTTCGCGCTTCTTCGAATCACGAACGTAGGAACGACCGCAAAACTTGGATCACGAACTTTGAAGGAGTTGATGCCAACGCCCTCTATGTTTATCCACACGCGAACGAATTTCAAGAACGATTCTTGAACCGGATTGCTAGACCCAATAGAAACTCTTTCTACTTTGAAGGCTATATGAAAAATCAATGTTCTTGTTCTTGAGGAAGAAGAAGAACTTGTTTTTCTCTCTCTCGGAGGCTATCTAATTGATATGGAATCAATACATACTGATTAGGTCGTTGTTAGAGGTTTATATACTTATTAGTCCTAGACCGTTTAGGAGAAATAGGTTAAAACCCGTCACAACACGAAATCAGTTTTTTTGGGCCCGAACAGGGCCTGCTCGGCCGAGTCCTTTAAGGTGCTCGGCCGAGCACCTTTGCTCCAGAAAATCTGACCTTCTGATTTCCCATGCTCGGCCGAGTCATATGAGGTGCTCGGCCGAGCACCATCAGAATTCCGATTTTAGCCTTTTAAACAATTCGTCCTTTTGTGTGTGACCCCATAGGATTATATTAAGTTGGCAATGAGCCCAAACACATTTGTGCTCATAAATCATGAGCGGACTCTAGCAAGCCATCATGACTACCCAATTAATATAACTTGTATAAGTTCGTGAATCCTTTATAGAACATATTACAATCTCTTTGTTTCACGATGTCTATTGAACGTAAGCCATGGTCAATGGTCAACTTACAATGTTCAATGCTTTCTCGATCCAGAATGTATTGATAGTACAAATCTTATTTGAGCACGGCCATGCATTTCATCAACACCATTCTTCGAGTGGCCAAAGCTTGACATCTCTCTTTTACGAGGAACAAATCCCTTCTTGATTTATTACCTTTCCCTACATGAATCCGATTACGCCAATCACATTCTTTATAGCTACCCGATTAGGGGTAACGTTTGAATATGTCAAACGTAATGTTCATCGAGTGGAAGACTGTGATAATCTCAGGTCTAAAGATTCCAGTAATATAACTATATGAGACTTAATTATGACATTGTGACGATGACATAAATCTCATATGGGTCAGTCCAGTATTTGGTCTCCAACAAATACCCATAAGTTTAATTGTCTCCCATACACCATAATCATCATATGATTATCCATTAAACTTATACTAACAATTAATCATAATTATCAGGGACGGGGATTATTATAATAAACATGCAAAGGATATAATAATCAAACATTCAATATCTTTAATATATAAATAACATTAATCGTTTTACAAAACGTGCCTAGAGCATACAACACCAACAATCTCCCACTTGCACTAGGCCTAATTAATGTATCGAATACCCATAGACCTAACATGACCATCATGCTTTGCTTGTGGAAGACCCTTTGTCAATGGGTCGGCAATGTTATCATCAGTCGGTACTCTGCATATATTCACGTCACCTCTGTTAATGATTTCTCGAATGACATGGTAACGCCTAAGTATGTCTTTGGACTTCTGATGGTTTCTTGGTTCCCTTGCTTGAGCAATAGCACCATTATTATCACAATAAAGGTCTATTGGATCAGCAATGCTAGGAACTACCTCTAGTTCAGTTATGAACTTCTTGATCCAAACAGCTTCTTTAGCAGCATCGGATGCAGCAATATACTCAGCTTCCGTTGTAGAATCAGCGACAGTACTTTGCTTAGAACTCTTCCAGCTAACAGCACCTCCATTAAGCACAAATACAAATCCAGATTGCGATCTAAAATCATCCTTGTCGGTTTGGAAGCTTGCATCTGTGTAACCACTTACAACAAGATCACCTTCCACACCTCCATACACCAAGAACGAATCTTTAGTCCTTCGCAAGTACTTTAGAATCGTCTTGACTGCAA
Source organism: Campanula takesimana (assembly GCA_026119855.1). Taxonomy (NCBI): domain Eukaryota; kingdom Viridiplantae; phylum Streptophyta; class Magnoliopsida; order Asterales; family Campanulaceae; genus Campanula; species Campanula takesimana. Next base: position 317,364 of record JAOWBW010001371.1, on the reverse strand, counting down.
TCCAATGATTTTCACCAGGATTTGATTGGTATCTACTCGTCATGCTTAAAGCATACGAGACATCGGGTCTAGTACATATCATGGCATACATGATTGATCCAATTGCGGAAGCATATGGAATCCCAATCATTCTCTTATGCTCATCAGTTGTCTTAGGACACTGATTCTTGCTTAGAGTTATGCCATGTCCTACTGGCAAATTTCCTCTCTTAGAGTTTTCCATGCAGAATCTCTTAAGAACTTTGTCAACATATGTATCTTGACTTAAACCAATCATTTTCTTGGATCTATCACGATAGATCCTAATGCCAAGGATATAAGCGGCTTCTCCCATATCTTTCATAGAGAAACACTTTCCTAACCAAGTCTTTACAGACTGTAGTGCGGGAATGTCGTTTCCTATGATCAATATGTCATCAACATATAGTACCAGAAATAATACTACGCTCCCACTAATCTTCTTGTAAACGCAAGGTTCATCTTCGTTCTTGATGAAGCCAAACTCTTTGACCGATTCATCAAATCGAAGATTCCAACTCCTAGAGGCTTGCTTCAATCCATAAATGGATCGTTGCAATTTGCATACTTTGTTAGAATTTTCTGGAATTACAAAACCTTCAGGTTGTGTCATGTAAACATCCTCAAGTAAGTTCCCGTTAAGGAATGCTGTTTTGACATCCATTTGCCATATCTCATAGTCAAAATATGCGGCTATGGCAAGTAAAATTCTTATAGACTTGATCATTGCTACGGGCGAAAAGGTTTCATCATAGTCGATTCCATGAATCTGCCTATAGCCTTTCGCTACAAGTCTAGCTTTATAAGTATGCACCTTTCCATCCATGTCAGTTTTCTTTTTGAAAACCCATTTGCATCCTATGGTTTTTACACCTTCGGGCGCATCAATCAAGTTCCAAACTTGATTATCATACATGGATTTAATTTCAGATTCCATGGCTCCAAGCCATTTATCTGAATCAGGAGCGGACATCGCTTCTTGGTAGGAAGTAGGTTCGTCATCAACTATGACTTCTACTTCATTGCTATCCGTCATGAGAAATCCATATCTCTCAGGTTCAGATCGCACCCTACCAGTTCTGCGAGGAACTTGAGTATTCTGAATAGGTTCCACAACTCTTTGTGAAACTTGTTCAGATCCAACATTTTGTTCCATGTAATTTTCGGGTTCTCGAATTTCTTCGAGATTAATTTTACTCCCACTAATTCCTTTGGAGAGAAACTCTTTCTCTAGAAAGGTACCATGACGGGCAACAAACACTTTGTTTTCCGCGCGGTTGTAAAAGTAATAACCCTTAGTTTCCTTAGGGTAACCAACGAAAATACATTTATCAGATTTAGGTGTGAGTTTGTCAGATATGAGCTTCTTAACAAATGCTTCACAACCCCAAATCTTCATGAAAGACAAACTAGGTTTTCTTCCAGTCCACATCTCATGTGGAGTCTTTGGAACAGATTTTGTTGGAACATTATTTAGTGTTAGTGCAGCAGTTTCTAGTGCATGTCCCCAAAAGGTTAAAGGAAGATCAACTTGACTCATCATGGAGCGGACCATATCCAATAAAGTCCTATTTCTCCGTTCGGACACACCATTCCATTGTGGTGTCCCAGGTGGAGTTAATTGTGAAACAATTCCACAATCTTTCAGATGATTATCAAATTCTTGGCTTAAATATTCTCCACCACGATCTGATCGAAGTGCTTTAATAGTTTTGCCAAGTTGATTTTGTACTTCATTTTGAAATATTCTAAATATCTCAAAAGATTCACTTTTATGTTTCATTAAGTAGACATAGCCATATCTACTAAAATCATCAGTAAAAGTTATGAAGTATTGATATCCTCCCCTAGCATTGCAACTCATTGGTCCACACACATCAGTATGTATGAGGGCCAATAAGTCATTATCCCTTTCACTACTCTTAGTAAAAGGTGCCTTAGTCATCTTTCCAAGTAAACATGACTCACAAGTTTCATATGATTCAAAATCATGTGAATCTAGAAGTCCGTCCCCATGGAGTTTTGAGATACGCTTCTCATTAATATGACCAAGACGGCAATGCCACAAATAAGTATGATTTACATCATTAGGTTTGGATTTCTTATTTACATTATAAACATTCTCATTATTCCCATTTTCAACATCAAGAACATAAAGGTCATTAAATGAACATGCAGTACAATAAAGCATATCATTTAAATAAATAGAAAACTTCTTATTTTCAATAAGAAACTTAAAACCTCCATTATCCAAACACGAAATTGAAATAATATTTCTACTTAAATCCGGAACGTAATAACAATTGTTCAAAACAAGAATTAATCCGCTAGGTAAAATGACATCATATGTTCCTACGGCTAATGCAGCAACTCTTGCTCCATTCCCCACGCGTAGGTCCACTTCGCCATCTTTAAGTAGCCTTCTATTCCTTAGTCCCTGCACATTTAAACAAATGTGAGATCCACATCCAGTATCTAATACCCAGGAGCTAGAAGTAGAGAGTAGAATATCTATAACATAGATACCTGAAGTAGATGCAGTCCCACCGCTCTTCTTCTTCTTTAACTCTTCCTTGTAAACCTTGCAATTTCGTTTCCAATGTCCAATCTCATTGCAGTGGAAACAAATTGCATCCTTTTGGGAGGCAGGTTTAGCCACATTAGCTTTGGCAACAATTGCCTTGCTAATCTTGGGTTTGACAACTTTTGCCTTTCCCTTTCCTTTGCCTTTTGGGCCCTTTCCTTCCTTAGATACAATGAGTACAGGAGCGGTCTCTTTACCGATTTTCTTTTCTGCCTGCTTAAGCATCCTATGCAATTCAGACATAGTCTTATCCATCCCTTGCATATTAAAGTTCATGACGAACTGATTATAGCTTTTGGGCAATGAATTAAGAATAAAATCGGTAGCCAACTCAATCTCAATTGGATGGCCAAGCCTCTCTAGTTTCTCAAAGTAAGCCTTCATTTTCAAAACATGAGGGCTCACAGACTGTCCTTCGCTCATCTTGCATGAGACTAGGGCAGCTATGGTGTCGAACCTCTCTTGCCTTGCTTGTTCTTGGAACATATCTTTCAATGTAGCAGCAAGGTCAAATGCTTCCAAGTGTTCAAGAATCTTCTGAAGTTCTGAACACATGGCCGCAAGCATAAGACAACCCACCTCACGAGAATCATTCACATGTTTCTTGTAGGCGTTTCTCCCATCCTTGGGTGCATTAGAAGTAGGTTCTTCTTCAGGAACGGGCTCATCAAGAATATAGAGCTTATCCTCATGCTTTAGAACAATTCTAAGGCTACGGATCCAATCCGTATAGTTAGCTCCATCTTCTTGAAGTTTTTCCTTCTCAAGGATAGATCGCAGTGATAAATTTGTATTCTGAGCCATTATCTACAATTATGCAAACATATAATTAAATATAAGTACCAACTTAATTAAAGATATTAAATTAATAGTATTTTACAAATACTCCCACTAAATTATATAACCTTCATATACATCCAATGTATAATATAATTTGAATGGGCTAAGATCCATATTTCACTTAACTTTGAGTCGGCTAGGGCACGACTGCTCAAAATAAGTTATTTAGGTAGACAACTCCTTGTCAATCATATCGTATATGACTCTTAGATCTTTTATGAGATTTTAGATATCGTATATCTAACATGTTTTAATCTCATCTGTGCCTTAGGCCCAAAACTGTTTTGATAGCCTAATTAAGTTAAACCATTTTAAACGTATAGGAATCACTGTTTCCCTCATCTTGCTCATAAATGGATAGAATCAATGCACCTACGCTAGGGCGTAACCCACAAAAAACTACCCACGTACTCACAAGTGTTTTAATCATGGATTGGTACGGAACTTAAATTTTAAAGAAGGTTCATGACATATAGCATGGTCAATGTTTATAGTCACATAATATAAACACATAAAGCAACGGTTAGTAATTTAACTAATCTCATTAATTAAATTAAGATTTCATGTGATTGATTTATGGGGATAAATTCTTTAACACATTATTGAGAGCACGATTGTACGGTCGAAACTAAGCCAAAAGGCATCCACAATCCCGTACCAAATTTAGAAACTAGAAGAAACAACTATGTAAGGTCGAAACTAAGCCAATAGGCATCCACAATCCCTTACATAAAGTAACTCGATTCTAATTCTTTTGTCCCATCAATTCATTACTTTGACCTTGATATTTGTTTTCAGGAAACACGGTTTCTCAAACCAGCCATCTGACAAACAAATTCAATCCAAAGTGATTTTAAACAAGCCATTTAATTTCAGGAAACACGGTTTCTAAAACCAGCCATCTGAAAAACAAATTCTGTCCAAAATCAACCTGCTCGGCCGAGTCCTTTAAGGTGCTCGGCCGAGCGCCTCTGTGTTCCAGAAAACCCTTGCTTCTGACGACTCTGCTCGGCCGAGTCTTATAGACTGCTCGGCCGAGCACCACGAACAGAACAGATTTTCTTGTCGAATTTTAATTCTAAGATTGCCTTCCCGATTCATTTAGGATTTGGTGTTCATAATGATCATATCATCATGTTCATCAAAACCTTGAATAAACGATTTATTCATGAATCAAAGATCATCAACAAATCAATCCAATTAATTTTTGATAATCTAAAGGAACATAATAATCAAATTATTATTGCAATCGTAGATCCCACATAACGTATTTAAACGGTGCGATTTTATGATTTCAATATATCTCATATACAAACATAAAACTCAGATCACATAAACATCTTGAATCCAAATTCTCATAGCATGCCAAAACATATAATCCAATTATATCATTAACATGTTATTATTAAAATAATCATGATGAACGGGGCTCTGATACCACTGTTGGGTTTTGAGCAAACATGCACAGCGGAATAAACCCAAAAACCTAGATCCGATCACGATGATTAAATTAATATGGAGATGAATTTAGAACACTAACCGTGACGGAGCTTTAAAATTCTGAGATCTTCAATCTTTGTTCTTCGCGCTTCTTCGAATCACGAACGTAGGAACGACCGCAAAACTTGGATCACGAACTTTGAAGGAGTTGATGCCAACGCCCTCTATGTTTATCCACACGCGAACGAATTTCAAGAACGATTCTTGAACCGGATTGCTAGACCCAATAGAAACTCTTTCTACTTTGAAGGCTATATGAAAAATCAATGTTCTTGTTCTTGAGGAAGAAGAAGAACTTGTTTTTCTCTCTCTCTGAGGCTATCTAATTGATATGGAATCAATACATACTGATTAGGTCGCTGTTAGAGGTTTATATACTTATTAGTCCTAGACCGTTTAGGAGAAATAGGTTAAAACCCGTCACAACACGAAATCAGTTTTTTTGGGCCCGAACAGGGCCTGCTCGGCCGAGTCCTTTAAGGTGCTCGGCCGAGCACCTTTGCTCCAGAAAATCTGACCTTCTGATTTCCCATGCTCGGCCGAGTCATATGAGGTGCTCGGCCGAGCACCATCAGAATTCCGATTTAGCCTTTTAAACAATTCGTCCTTTTGTGTGTGACCCCATAGGATTATATTAAGTTGGCAATGAGCCCAAACACATTTGTGCTCATAAATCATGAGCGGACTCTAGCAAGCCATCATGACTACCCAATTAATATAACTTGTATAAGTTCGTGAATCCTTTATAGAACATATTACAATCTCTTTGTTTCACGATGTCTATTGAACGTAAGCCATGGTCAATGGTCAACTTACAATGTTCAATGCTTTCTCGATCCAGAATGTATTGATAGTACAAATCTTATTTGAGCACGGCCATGCATTTCATCAACACCATTCTTCGAGTGGCCAAAGCTTGACATCTCTCTTTTACGAGGAACAAATCCCTTCTTGATTTATTACCTTTCCCTACATGAATCCGATTACGCCAATCACATTCTTTATAGCTACCCGATTAGGGGTAACGTTTGAATATGTCAAACGTAATGTTCATCGAGTGGAAGACTGTGATAATCTCAGGTCTAAAGATTCCAGTAATATAACTATATGAGACTTAATTATGACATTGTGACGATGACATAAATCTCATATGGGTCAGTCCAGTATTTGGTCTCCAACAAATACCCATAAGTTTAATTGTATCCCATACACCATAATCATCATATGATTATCAATTAAACTTATACTAACAATTAATCATAATTATCAGGGACGGGGATTATTATAATAAACATGCAAAGGATATAATAATCAAACATTCAATATCTTTAATATATAAATAATATTAATCGTTTTACAAAACGTGCCTAGAGCATACAACACCAACACCCAACACAAATGAAAAGTGCTAAATGCAAACAATTAATCTTGATATGAATAAATGTTGTGATCAATTGGCATGAAGAAACCATCAATGGCAAATCTTCCCTCATACACTACCCCGATACACAACCCGATACACATTTCCTTGATGCGCATCAAAGGCGTCCCGAGACAATGAAAAGGCGAGGATGTTGTTGCTCAACCACCAAGATTCAACCACGATCGCGCGTGCGCAACCAAGCAAAGGACTTCCCAGATCTTCAAAAGTCAAAGTAAGAAGTGGCAGAATTCCACCAAGGGGCTACAAATGAGCCAATGTACAAGATAGCAAGTTGGGGCTAATGTTTTCCCTCTCTCTAAAAAAAAATGATAAGAGAGAAATAAATGGATAATGGAAAAAAGGAAAGCAAATGAATATTGGTAAAGAGGAAGTTTACCTCAAAAGCTCACCAAGTTCACTGCAAAAGTCCACCTCAAAGAACATCCCGAGGAGTTCACCGAAAAGAAAAGCGATCTACATCAGCAAAGCAACAACATCCTGCGAAAGGACACCAACCCCAGCAAAAGAAGGCCCCACGGCCGAACTACGGCGACCTGAGCTCCTCAAACTGAGGGGAACGTAGGCAACCTTCGGGTCCGGTCACAGCATGAAATGAATCCATCAAACCTCGATCCTCCCAAAATGACCCGGTTCTCTTCCCTTGGTCCCATCAATGACCAATTTCCCAGATGATGACCAATCTCCCCATAAATACCTTTTGATCTTGCCATTGATCGAATCTTAATCTTAATTGATCACAACATTTATACATGTTAAGGCTAATTGCTTGTTATAATTCTGACTTAATAATAAACATGGTCCATTCCAGCAATCATTTGATGATATTAACTAGGGCAAGTTTCAAATGTCTCAGCAAGTCTTCTTCTCTCTACATCTTAGGAAAGAGCTAAACACTTGTATTCTGTCGAGCAAGGGCTTCCTCCCGTTCCATGATAATACATTGTTCACCAAAATAAAGGGACTCTCTCCCGCCTAAATAAAGGCCCTTGCATGTCTCCTCCAAAAGATATATTAAGTCCTCATTCTATCAAGTCGGCTGGATCACTTATATAAAAACAAAAAAAAGGCACCAAAAAAGTAGCCCGCTAGGTTGAAAACCCGTAAGGGCGGCCTAGGCAAAAAACAGGGTGTGCCATAAAAGACGCAAAAGAGATGCCCGCTAGGCTGAAAACCCGAAAGGGCGGCCTAGGCAAAAGAAAGAGTGCGTCATGAAAAAAGGGATGGGTTCCTAACGTCATCAAAGGCCGCGAGACGACAACGGGTCCACGCCAACATCAAAAGTCGGAGGACGACATTGGGGCTACCTCCACAAGGACATGGGGCTACCCCGACACATTCAATGACATTGGGGCTACATCGCCATCAATAGGAACAAGGACATGGGGCTACCCCGACATCGACAGCAAGAGGTTTCTCTACTCCCGACCGCTCCTAAGAAATGGACAAAGCTCAAAAGGACTTTATGCATATAAACCTCGCGGTTAAGTTAAAACCAAAATTTGACTAAACATGTTTCGTTAAAAGATTTGCCTTCAAAAGTAAGCATTCTCAAATTTGGCCATTTGGCATCATTTATCAAAGACAATGTTTCAAGCAAAATGCTTTTGATCTCCCCTCAAAATGATTTTTCCAAAGTCTTGGACCCTTTTTGTCCACAATGAGTCTTCAAGGTCACCCCTAGGCTCTTTCCCGGTATCAAGAAAATGTGTCAACCATCCCGCAGTGTAGGCTTGACCAAATCTTCGTCCCCATAGTGACCCTTTAGATTAAAACCTTGACTTAGAATAGTCGTTATAGGCTAGAGCCTTCGTCCCGGCAATCCTTAGTGGGATGTAAGACCAGTTTGCCTTGTCAAACTCCCCAAAGGTGGAGTTGACTCGAATGTTTTGTCCTGGCAATCCTTAGTGGGATGTAAGACCAGTTTGCCTTGTCAAACTCCCCAAAGGTGGAGTTGGCTCGAATGTTTTGTCCCGGCAATCCTTAGTGGGATGTAAGACCAGTTTGCCTTGTCAAACTCCCCAAAGGTGGAGTTGACTCGAATGTTTTGTCTCGGCAATCCTTAGTGGGACGTAAGACCAGTTTGCCTTGTCAAACTCCCCAAAGGTGGAGTTGACTCGAATGTTTTGTCCCGGCAATCCTTAGTGGGACGTAAGACCAGTTTGCCTTGGCAAACTCCCCAAAGGTGGAGTTGACTCGAATGTTTTGTCCCGGCAGTCCTTAGTGGGACGTAAGACCAGTTTGCCTTGTTAAAATCCCCAAAGGTGGATTTGACTCGAATGTTTTGTCCCGGCAGTCCTTAGTGGGACGTAAGACCAGTTTGCCTTGTTAAACTCCCCAAAGGTGGAGTTGACTCGAATATTTTGTCCCGGCAGTCCTTAGAGGGATGTAAGACCAGTTTTCCTGTCAATCTCCCCAAAGATGGAGTTGACCCCGGTCAAGCTATGACTTAGAATAGTCGTTATAGGCTAGAGCCTTTGTCCCGGCAGTCCTTAGAGGGATGTAAGACCAGTTTTCCCGTCAATCTCCCCAAAGATGGAGTTGACCCCGGTCAAGCTTAGACTTAGAATAGTCATTATAGGCTAGAGCCTTTGTCCCGGCAGTCCTTAGAGGGATGTAAGACCAGTTTTCCCGTCAATCTCCCCAAAGATGGAGTTGACCCCGGTCAAGATTGGACTTAGAATAGTCACCATAAGCCGTCCCCGACGTAAGCCCAGTAAAACTCTGTCCCGTGTAAGTCAACCCTCTCCTATAGAGTCAAGTTGACCATGTCCCCAGCAAGTCAACCCTCTCAATAGAGCCAAGTTGACCTTAACCCCAGAAAGTCAACCCTCTCCCATAGAGCCAAGTTGACCATGTCTCGCCTCTGACCCCTAGAGTCATGCCTCCTTGCGGACCTAAGTAACCCCGCATACCCCCGAACTACGTTAGGCTTGATTCCCCACGAACGGGATACGTAGGAATCCTATACCACTAGGTCCAGCCATGCAACCAAAATCGGTTAAAGCCGTCGTCCCGCCAGATTGGGATGCTTATTTTTATCGACAACCCCGCTCCTTCGAAGCGACGTTGCCGAGGGGCTCTGTAAGTACCCCAATCTGAAACTGACCTATCTTAGAGGTAGCCTTAGCACCGTTTCAGGGATAAGCTAATAGGCCAGGACCTCCATAGGATAAGCTATAAATTCCAGGACTACTCTGGTATAAAATTGGAAAAATCTAGAAGCTCGCCAGGCTGAGCCGTACGGATGATTTGGGAACTAGAGGGGCCTAGCCGTACGGCTGGTTTGGGCACCCTCAGTCCCTATAAATAGAACCCCTTGCTGATCATTTCAAGGGGGGGGGGAGAAATACACATTAGGGAGGTCACTCTGCTGGAATCACCACAGAGTAAGAGTGAGAGTGATCACAAACCAAAAAAGGAGAGAAGAAAGGAAGATTGGCCATAACCATCATAGGTAAAGCCACCTCCCCCCTCTTTTCTCTTCATCTTACTCCTATTTTCTTTCTCATATCTTGATTATACATGTATTTACTCTTCATTCATGCAAAGACTTGTCCATTTCAAGCACCTTTCATTTCTTGCAAGACTTGTCCATTATCAAGCACTATATACCTATCTATTACATTACTATCTTGTCCAAGCTATGAGAAGTTCCAAGGTGCCCTCCATACCTTGTATGGAAAAGGTTCTAAACCTAGACACTCATAGACTTTTTGATTGTCATTTACATTCCTTATTCATTTAAATGTTATGCTTGTTTGGCCATGATAATCATGAGGGTGGCGGAACCTTAGTGTCCATCATTTTCCTCTTTGGTTTAGCCTCAAAATCCCACTTTTGGGTCATAAAGATTCAATCTTTATGTGTTATTTTGACTCTTGAAAGGATTTTAAGTCATAAAATGTCATCTTGGTGATAAAGTTCCAATCTTTATTCACCAAATGACCAACTTTGGTCCAAAGGGACATTCATCAACTTTCTTGATTTTCTCCTATGATTGCTCATGATCACACCCAAATACTTGTTTTGGGGGACCAAGTGATGATCATTTAGCATAGGAATGATGTTATAAAACTTGTAAAATGATTTCTTGCAAACTGGGATCAAAAATAGTTTGTCCAGCTTCAGACAGAATGCCCTGTTTCTGTTCTGAACTGGACTGTTCTTGAGCAAACTGTAAAACCCCAGAATTGCCTCCTCCAGCCGTACGGCTACTTTAGGTAGGAGGGAAAAATTGTCTGTTTTGCCCTCTGACCTTTATCTTATCACTCAAGGCCCCTTTTTCAGCCGAGTTTCTCAAATAAAATCAACAACATAATTTTTTCCGTTAAATACACACACACACATATGCACATTTTAACTAACCTAGGGAGACTCGGATTTGTCCGAGGCAACTTGAGAGGACGTAAAAACTCCTCCCAAGTTGTAACCTGACCTCCGAACCTTTGAACTCAAACCTTTGTCATTTTGTTGGGTTTAGAATTAACAAAATGTGGCGACTCCGTTAAATTTGACCGGTTCCCGTGTTTGGCGTTTCGCCCCCATACACCAATCGCGTTTCCGCGCGCGGGGGCGGGATCCTTACAGCAGCTTGAAGCAAAGTGTCCTGGTTTCCTACAATTAAAACAAACAAGGTCTTCTTTTCTTTTTGAGTCACTGCTCCTCGTGAACTTTGGAGGAGCTCTGCTGGTAGATCCTTGAAATTTGCTGGTTGAGCCGGGCTTGGTAAATTTTCTAAACTTCTGGAATCTCTTAACAAATAAAGCGAAGTCTTGATCGTCCATGTCCAATAGCTCAGAAGTAGAAATTTTGGGATCAGAACTTTTCTCATCATGAGTAGGCGCAGGCGCAGAAACATGCGCCTCTTCTCTTTGCGCCACCATTGCTATAGATTTTGATTTTCCTTCAGTTTCACTAATTCGCTGAAGTTTGAGCTCATAAACTTTGAGATTTGCGTAAAGGTTCCTTAAAGTCCATACATCTAAAGTTCCGGCGTCTTCAAGAGCACTGGATTTATGTAGGTATCTTGATCCAAAAGCTTGGAGAAAGTTGACATTCAAATCCTTGTTAGAAAACTTCATGCCAAGTGAAATACATAGATTTATAATTTCACAGTAGCGTTCATAAGTTTGTCTTAAGGTTTCACCGGGGAGTTGAGAGAAATTGTTGAATCTCTTTTGCACTTCATATTTCTTATTCTCCTTACAAACGGTATCTCCTTCTATATGCTCTTCAATAGCGTCCCATAGCTCATTAGCAGTAGCACAATGCATGACTTGTTGTTTTATAGCCGTGCTTAGAGTGCTTAGGAGAATGTTTCTAGCTTTGCCAAATTTGCAACTCTTCTTGTTTCTTCCTCAGTCCATTCTTCTTTTGGTTTCTTGACGGTTGGTTGAACAACATTTATGCGCGGATTTGGATTCGCTTTCATAGGAATGTAAGGTCCATAAACCACGGTGTCATGAAGTCTTTCATCGATTGAGTTGAGATGAGTTAAGATGCTGAATTTCCATACGTCAAAATGATCTTCATCAAAGACCGGAACGTGAGTGTAGTTTGCAGTTACCATAGGTTTTGAGTTTGCCATTTAGAATCGGCACCCAAGCTGTTAAGCTTGAAAAAAGAAAATGTTTTATAAAGGTGTTTGCTCTGATACCACTTGTTGGTCCCAAAGGGCAACAAGGGTATGAAAAATAGCTAGAGGGGGGTGAATAGCTGTTTTAAAATTCTTTTCGTACCCTTGATAAACTCAATTGCAAATGCGCACTTTATCAAATAAGCGTTATGATATGCGCCTAAGTGAGTGAGTGAAATGCACAGCGGAATTTAGTAATGTTAATAGGCACAAAGTATGATAAAGGGGGCGCACACACACTCTAAGTATTTTGGCTCAAAGTGGGTAAAATAAGAAACTAAGGCAAATGATATAACAAACACAATACAGTTCAATCAATCAATCTACAATGAATTAAACAATCAAATAGTTAGATATGATATGAACTTGAAGGGAAATAGCAAGATAGTAAGTACGCGCTATTTGGAGAGGTTCGATCGGAAAAATGATCTACGTCCTCTACCAAGATGGTTAGTCTTGGATTTCTAATGGAGATCTTATATAATGAGAGAGTGTTACAAATTACAATCGTTTTGAGCTTATACACTAACTCAAGATCTATTTCTATGAATGAACAAGTCTTAGACAATAACCGGTGTATCTCTAAAAGAAAGATCTAAGTGATCAAACTTAAAGAGGTGCGTGTGTGATTTTAGATTCAAGGCTCTTTAGATCTTTGAGATTGAGAGCACAAGAAAACTAAAGTGTTTTCGCTTGAGGATCTGGGCTAAGGATGAAGTTATGAAGATGTTTTTGAGAATTCTGGAAATAACAAAGGCAATCTTCAAATCTTCAACAAATGCTTGAGAGAGAAATTCTTGAAATTCTTAGCAACTTCAAATGGTTGAATTTATGGGGTATTTATAGTAGAGCCCAAAAAACTAGCCGTTGGAAATCCTTGGTGAGTCAGAGAAAGGACGGATGTGCTGTCGCTCATTGAGTGGAGCACGTGTCCTTTTATAGCCGTTAGACACATAAAACAAATATGACCGTTATGGACAGATGTCCTTAGATGCGGGTGCATACGTGTTATTTAACCACCGTTGGATCATTGGCGTAGTTTGAATCTTCTTCAAGTCTTTGAATCTTTAATAAATCACTGAGTGTTAAAAACATTCATGATGCGCGTTGAGCTAGAGAGGCGCGTAGCGTATGCGCGATCTGACTTATCTGAGGCGCATGAGCTATGCTAGGCGCATACTCATGCGCGCGCTTAAGAAGGCGCATGGCGCGTAGCTCAAATTCACGGAGTGATTTTCTTCAATTTTGATCTTCTTGCCCTATTTCTAAGCCTGTTCTATTACAATGGACAACCTAAAAAATTAAGTATAAATACTTCTTACATGTGGGTCTAAAGTCCATGAAATAAAACTTAGGTGATGGATCAATCAAATCTAATCAATCCTATTACATTGAAACTGAGATATAAGTGGGCATACCCAACAACTACCTATGTAATCCCAAGTGTTTTAATCATGGATTGGCACTTGACTTAAATTTTATTATGAAGGTTCAACACATATAGCATGGCAACATATTTATACGCACATAATATAAACATGTAAAGCATCGGTTAATTCACTTAATTAATCTCATTAATTAATGCATGACCTTATGCGATTAAGTTGCAAAAGTTTATTGGGATAAATTTTAAAACTTTGAATTTTTGAATTTTCTTAAAATCCAATTTTAAGTTTTTCAAGATTCTTTTAATCTGGAGATATTCATATAGTTGAAACTCATATGAAATATCTTATTGTGCGATAGAAATTAAGCTTAAAGCTTCCACAATTCCGTACCAAATTTAGAAACATGCAGAAACAATCTTTTCGGAAAGTAACTCGATTCTAAATTCTTTTATCTCATCAATTTTATGAATTTGACCGTTCAAATTTAGAAACATGCAGGAACAATCTTGTAAGGTCGAAACTAAGCCAATGGCATCCATAATCCCTTACAGAAAGTAATTCGATTCTAAAATTTTGGGTCTTATTCAAGTATGACTTTAACTTTGAATTTTGTCTTTAGAAAACATGGTTTCTAAAACTAGTCATCTAACAAACAAATTCAATCCAAAGTAATTTTGAACTTGAAATTAATTTCAGGAAATATGGTTTCTAAAACCAGCCATCTGACAATTAAATTCAAAACAAAATATTTACCCATGCGTTTCCGAAACACATCCAAGAACAATCCACATGGCTTGAATTCTCCAAGAATTTGGCCAGCCCATGTGCCACGTTCTTGACCAGATTTTAAGTCTCAAAATTCAACCTTTAAATTGCTTTTCCATATTCAATAAAGTTTTGGTGTTCATGACGATCGAATCATCATGATCATTAAAACCCTAGAATAACCATTATTCTTGAATCGAAGATTATCAACATATTAACCAAAATTAAAATTCAACAATCTTTATGGAAATCAATGACGCAATTCAAGATCCCAAATAAACAAATTATGATCATCATAATTTTTTTTTTTTTGCATAAGCATGATTCATCAATCATCAAGAAATCACATAACAATCATGAATCTAAATTTTATCATGGCAAAACATATAATCTGATTATATAATTATCATGATAGAATTAAAATAACCATGATGAACGGGGCTCTGATACTACTGTTGGGTTTTGAAAAATATTGCACAGCGGAAAGATCAAACCCAAAGCCTAGATCCATTCAAGATGATTAAATTAATTCAAAAGTAAATTTAGATTACTAACCGTAGTGATGCTTTAAAATTTTCGGATCCTTTGAATCTCCTTGCTTGTGTTCTTTAAATCACGATTGCAAACTTGAAGGAATTGAGATCAACCCCCTCTATTGGTATCCACACGTTGAACGAACTCAAGAACGCTTCTTGATTAGATTGCTAGATCTAGACTTGAAACCTTGAAGAAACTATTTCTTCTTTGAAATTACTTTGCCACACAAAATTATTGAGTTTTATGATTCCAAATCACAAAACCAATAATCCTCTATCACTATATGTTATTCTCTCTGAAACAAAGAGTTTTGATTTCCAAAATCAAGGTACAAGGTTGTGAAACCCGGATGACTCATATAGTGAATAGAGATTTAATTTTGGTAGGTTTTAGACTGCTTTTCGTACAAGAAAAGCAAAACTGCCAAATTAATGTCGGCGGCGAACATGGCCGCATGGCCATGATTTCTCTTTTAGGCAATGTTGGCCGCGTGGCCACTTCTTGACCTGAAGTCAAAAGTGGCCGCTTGGCCATTATTTCCATTGTAATTTTTCAAGCCTTTTAATTCGTTCTTTGTGTCTGACCCAATAGGATTATATTAAGTTGACAACGAGTCCAAAATACATTTGTACTCGTAAATCATGAGCGGACTCTAGCAAGCCATCATGACTACCCAATTAATATAACTTTGTCAAAGTTCGCGAATCCATTATAGTTTGTATATCACAATCCTTTTGGCAACGATGTCATTGAACATAAGCCACGGTCCAACGGTCAACTTAAATTTGTTCAATACTTTCTCGATATCCGAATATGTTGATAAATCAAATGCAATTAATATCATTAATTCATTTGGGTTTGGCCAAACACTTTCATCAACATCATTCATCGAGAGGCCTAAAGCTTTGACATCTCTCCTTTTAGAGTGACAAATCCATTCTTGACTTATTACTCTTCCCTACTTGATTCTGATCATGCCAATCACACCCCTTATGATTATCCGGTTAAAGGTAACGTTAGAATGAGTCAAACATAATGTTCACCAAGTGGAAGACTGTAATAATCTCATGTCTAAGGATATCAATGATAGTAACTATATGAGATTTATATATATGACTATAGACCATGCATAAATCTCATAGGCGGGTTATGTCCAGTATACATCTCACAACATATACCCATAAGTCTGATTTGTATCTTATACATATAATCATCTCATGATTATCAATCAGCCCTTATACTATTTTCTATAATAGCCAACTAGGGACCGGATTATATGAATAAACATGTAACAGTAATAATTCAAACATCTCTTTATATAATGAAATAAATAACATAAACATCGTTAATAATAACGTGTCTAGGGCATACACACCAACAACAGTTGCCTCTATGTTCATGAGTTATTACTTTGACGTGACCTTCAGCCCCCATAATCTAATGCGATCTGACATGAATCCTTTGACGTGATCGTTTTAAACTTCCATTATCATCATTACCTCGAGAACTGTGTGAGCGCTATGCGCATTTATGGTGACTTTTGCCATTTTGACTCTTCGTATTCTCGGACCTATAAAAAGGCAACTCTTGCCTTCAGTCTTTCACTTATCCATCCGGCCTTGCTTATCTTCCTTTCACAACCATGTCTTACAGTTCCACCAACCTTGAAGACCACGACATGGGGGGATGGGATTCTGACGCCACTTACCCTCCCCTTTCCCCTACTCCTCTAGAACTGGAGCCTACTGATAGCAACGGTGAACATTCCTCCCCTGTTGTTTCTCCTACCTCTGATGATTCCTCCTCAAAGAGCGAATCCTCCCGTCCCGATGAATCTGAGGAAGAGGAAAAAGAGAATTCCGGTGAACAAGACGGGGGTAATGTCGCCGATGGTCAGATTAACGGTGCT
Source organism: Campanula takesimana (assembly GCA_026119855.1). Lineage (NCBI taxonomy): Eukaryota > Viridiplantae > Streptophyta > Magnoliopsida > Asterales > Campanulaceae > Campanula > Campanula takesimana. The sequence continues at coordinate 300,744 of JAOWBW010001371.1, read as the reverse complement.
GAGGATGAAGAGATGGCGCCTGTTGACGCTTCCGGCAGCTCAAGTGATTCAGGTGACGAAGGAGATGACGAAATGAGTGGAGCCGGTGATGCTAGTGATGATGAGGATACTGATGATGATGGAGGCCCCACTATCATTGTCATTGTCATTGTTCGTCCTTAGTTGATGTAATCTGCTTTCTTCTTGTTGCGCTTATGTAGATAGTACATTAGGCCTGGTATGGGATTACTTCCCCTTTTGTCTCCGTTTGTAAATAATGATGTTAACGGGCTGTTTATTGTAATATGCTTTGGTGTTTGCTCTTTTAGATTTCCACATTCTTGCATTTCTGGATTGTCGTGCGTCAAACGACTTCCTTTCCCGCCTTTAATCTCGCTCAAACATTTGCGGGTTGTTGAACAAGCATTCAACACATCATTATGAACAAAAAATGAGCATACAAAACATGAGTCAAATCATGCCGGAAAATAGGGTATCGTAAACTGTATTAATTTCGCAAAGAACAACTTAAAATTAAGCCATCTTATATCGTATCATTATCACTTGTCTTTGACTTTCTAGACTTATGTAAATCTAAAGGTTTCCTTCTCATTTTTGTTCTTGCACAAATAATTGTGTGTTATCGAGCAAGTATCACCCTTTCATTACGCAGAAAATGAATATAGAAATGGGATTAACAATCCCATAAATAAAAAATGTTATACTTTTGTGGCAATTTTGGAAGAAATAATTTGGATTCATGTAATATCATACCATATCATCATTTAAAGTTTACTTGTCCTTCCTCAAATTACACTCCAAAAGTTCTCCTTAATCACGAAATAACAATTTCAAACCAACACAAGGTTGCAAACTAACACACTATGGTCTTAACAAACTCATGACCATTTTAGGGGAAAACAAGTAAAATCACAAAGTTTTTAATAAACAACCAGCCGGAATCAAAGGGTTAGCCAACAAGTTCATGGATAATACCGCTTTAAATGATCGATGCTCCATGCATTCTTGATCTCCTTGCCGTCTTTTTCCTTGATCTAGTAGGTGCCTTCTCGCACTATCTTGTCTACTTGGTACGGACCTTCCCATTTAGGGTCTAACTTTGAGTAACCCGGATTTGGACCTGTGGCTTCAACACTTCTAAGAACCCAGTCTCCAATTGACAATGCCCTCTTATAAACCAGCTTATCATGCTGCGACTTTATTCTCTGTTTGTAGTTAATCATTCTCATCCGTGCTTCAAGTCGCTTCTCTTCACTCAGAACCAACTCGTTACACCTCATCTGTCCGTTTCTCGCCTCATCATAATAGGCCACCCTATATGTCGGCAAGGCCATTTCTGCCGGTACCATGGCCTCCGATCCATACGTCAAAGCGAAAGCAGTTTCACCAGTTGAGCCTTTTATTGTGGTCCTTACGTACCATAAGGCCTTTGGTAACTCCTCCATCCATACTCCACCTCTATCCTTGAGATTTTTTGATAAGACCTCCAGAACCTGCTTGTTTACGGCTTCAACTTGACCATTGCACTGTGGCCTATAAACTGCCGCACTCTAATGCCTTACATTCAGCCTGGCACACTCCTCTGTCAATTTTCTCCCAAATTGAGGCCCATTATCTGAGATTAAGGCTCTTGGTAACCCGTATCTACACTATATATTTTACGTAACAAACCTGATCACATCATCAACCTTTGTAGATGCCAATGCCTTCGCCTCGGTCTATTTTATAAAATAATCCACGACCACGATCAACATTTGACATCCTCCTTTTGCCTTTGGAAAGGGGCCGATAAGATCAAATCCCCACATATCGAACGGCCATGCCGCTACTACCGGTGTCTGCTCTGTGTCGGGTTGCCTTGGAATATGCACATGCCGCTGACATTGGTCGCACCTTTTAACGTACTCTCCTACATATTTTCTCAAGGTTGGCCAGTAATACCCATGGAAAATAATCTTGTCTACTAAAGATCTAGCACCGGGGTGCCCGCCACACACATCTTCATGAATCTCAAATAGGACCTGATCTGTCAGCCCAGGTTCCACACATCTTAGAAGCGGTTTGGAAAATGATCTTCTATAAAGTACCCCGTCTTGAACCGTGTACCTCGGTGCAGTCCTTTTCATAATTCTTGCCTTGTCCACATCCGTTGGCAACTCCCCTTTTTGCAAATACACCCTCATTTCACTAACCCAGCTGCCCTCATTGATCTCTATCTCCATCACTGTTGGTCTTGCAATTGCGGGCTCCTCCAAGTATTCAATTGCAACTTTTCTTGATAAGTTTTCAATGGCCTCACAATCCGCCTTACTGAGCATATATGCCTTCTCATTTTCCTGTCTACCAATCCTGACTAACTCCCAAAACTCGAAACTGCCCAACAGAGTTTGCGCCATCTCCCAATATTTTATCAGTACGGGATGAACCACACCAAATTTTCCCTTTACTTGATTCAATATTAATTGAGAATATGAATGAATTGCCTCATGCCTTACTCCAATGGACTTACATAATTGCAAACCAGCAATCAGAGCCTCATACTCTACCTAATTATTAGATGCCGCGAACTTGAATCTTATGGCTTTCTCATACTTGCACTCCTCCTGAGGTGCTATCAAAAGGATTCATGCTCCTCCTTTATCCTTGGCTGACGAGCCATCAACGAACAACGTCCAACAATTCTCCGGTCTCTCTACTGGTTCAGAACTTGAGGAATCTTGACATGTCGCCTTTCTTTTTCTGGTCCCCACTACCACTTCCTCGTTTGATCTTTCAAAGGATGCTTCAACAATAAACTCTGCTAATGCCTGGGCTTTGATGGCTTTGCGGCTTTCAAAGACTATATCAAACTCAGTCAATTCTATGGCCCACTTTAGTAACCTCCCCGTAGAATCAGGTTGCTGCAAAATTTTCCTCAAGGGTGCATTTGTAAACACAGTAATGGGGTGTGAAAGGAAATAAACCCGGAGTTTCCTGGATGCTATCACAAGAGCAAATGCCAGCTTCTCAGCATCGAAGTATCTCGCCTCAACTTCACTTAGCGCCTTAGAAACATAATAGACCGGCTTCTGCACGCCTTCTTCTTCCCTTATCAACACAGCGGCAACCGCTAAATCAGTAGCTGCCAGATAGACATATAATCTTTCCCCTTCAACAGGATTGGATAAAACGGGTGGTTTTCCTAAATAGTCTTTGACGTCCTGGAATACTTTTACGCATTGTTCATCCCATGAGAATTTCTGAGCCCCTATAAGAATCTTGAAGAATGGGAGGCATTTCTGAGCCGAGCGGGAAATAAACCTTCCCAAGGTTATGATCCTACCATTCAGCCTTTGTACTTCCTAAACGGTTTTTGGAGCCGACATACTTATCAGTGCTTCAATCTTATCGGGATTTGCTGCTATTCCGCGTCTATTGACCATGAAACCCAAGAATTTACCCGCTGTCACCCCAAAGGTGCACTTGCTCGGGTTTAATTTCATTGAGTTGAGCCTCAGGTTGTCGAAAGTCTCCGTCAAATCTACTAAGTGGTCCCCATCCTTAGTTTTAATGACCATGTCATCAATGTATGCTTCTACATTTCGCCCAATTTGTGACTTAAAAATTAGGTTCACCATCCTTTGGAAGGTCGCCCCCACGTTCTTTAATCCAAATGGCATTATGATGTAACAGAAATTTCCAATCGGAGTGCGAAAAGCCGTTTTCACGTTATCTTTTTCTACCATTCTCACTTGGTGGTACCCGGAGTACGCATCGATGAAGCTGAGGGTTTGGTGACCAGAAATTGAGTCGACCAATTTGTCGATCTTTGGCAAGGGATAACAGTCTTTGGGGCATGCTGAATTTAAATCAGTAAAGTCAATGCACATCCGCCATTTACCATTTGACTTCTTCACCAGAACCGGACATGACAACCAAATGGGATAAGTTATCTCCTCAATTATTCCCGCCTTCGGTAATTTTCCAACCTCGTCAATCACTGCTTTCTCTTTTTCCACTGAAAGGTACCTCACTTTTTGTTTGAAAGGCTCTATGCTCGGGTCAGCATTCAAGCAATGGATTGCTACGTTTTCGTCTACTCCCTCCATGTCTTCAAGTTTCCAGGCGAATACATCCAGGTTGCCCCTTAGAAACTGAACTAACCGTTCCCGCTCCTCTTGAGTCCAATGGGTGCCGATCTTAACTTTTTGGTCTGGGTAATCATCATTTATTATTGCCTCCTCCAGTTCCTCTGAAGCCTGGATGTCTGGCTCATCCCGCATTTGAAGGGAATCAATCTCGATTTTCTTCTTCTCCCTAACACTTTTGGCCAGGTCTACTCTCCTTTCCATGACCCCACCATAATCAATAAATTTTCTATCCGGCCCCTCCATTTCTATCTCCTCGCACTCTTCATCCGACAAAACTTCCTCTATCGTGGGCTCATCCATTTGGATAAAGATTGCACCGCCCTAGACCAGTCAATTTCTGCCTGCATTAAAATTAAACCCCTCTGATTTTGTTCCGATACAATTACTTCCTCCTTATGCTCACCATCATTCTCAAATTCTTCCACCACAAAGGCATTCCCTGACTCTACCTCAATTCTTTCAGCACTATTATAGATGGGAATTATTGCCGTCCCTTCCTGCATGCTCGGGGTGTTCTCCCATTCCAAACATTCTTCTGCATCCACGATCATATTAATTCCAGAGTCCCTAACAACCAAGGCCGTCGTCAGTGAATTCGTATTCTCCATCTTGCCCTTCTGTATTTCCAATCATTTTTTCATGACTTCCATGACATTACTAGTTATGCACCCTATTCCTTTTGAGGTGGGGAACTTGACCCTCTGGTGAGGGATGGATACCACCATTTTGAATCTTTGCATGAACGGGATGCCAATGATGGCATTGTATGGAGAGACTAAGTCTATAACCATAAACTCCACTGTCCTTGTTCTGGTTAATTCACCCTCACCTATTTCCACGGCTAAGGCTATGGTACCCTTCACCTTGACCGTATGATTAGTAAATCCAGGAATCCTTTATAAGGGATCAGATTGGCCTCCGTGTAGTTCATCTTTTTGAATGCATCATAATACAAGATGTTGCGACTAGCTCCCGAATCCACTAACACCCTATGCAAAATGTTATTCCCAGGATAAATTGTTATCACCAAAGGCTGACTGCCATGAGTTAGAGTTATGGCTAGTTCCTTTCTAGTGAAGCTGATGACCCTCTCCTCTTGTGGGGGATTTGCGGGAATGTTGAAGGAATGCGAAAGCATCATGATTTGCTGATTGAGCTGGGTTATACTTACGGGTTGATGAATAACCGGGATCTCATTCCGCCCATCCTGGCGGGCCGCCTGAATTTCTTGTAGCACATATTCCTACAATTCTCCATTGTCAATCCGCATCTGAATAACCCTTTTCAAATTGTAATAGTCATCCGTCGTATGTCCTCTGTCCTGGTGGTATTCACAGAAACTGTTCTGGTCTTGCTTGGCCCTTTCCGGCATGGGGAAGGCTGGGGGGAAGTTGCACGGCACGTAAGATCTCACTTGGCCTGGTGTTCAATTTAGCAAACTTTATTATTCTCCTGGACCTCGTCCCCCATTACGCTTTCCGCCTCGTCCTCCTTGATTTCCCCCTCTTTCCGCCGGCTCAACCCGCTCCGGCTTGACATACTCAATTATGTCCTTCGTGTTCTTCTTTGGTGTAGCCGAAAGTGTCGCGGGTATTTCTTCAGTGTCATCTCCTCCACAATATCCTCTGACTCTTTTATAAAGCTCCTTTAGGGTCTGCGGCAACCTCATTCCCAATTCCCTTTTAAAATGACCTGACGCCACCCCAGCCATATATAGCATGATGACATTGCTATCATCTATATCGGAGATCCGGTTGGCAATTTTCATGAACCTATCTGTGTATCCCGCAATCCCTTCACCAACTTTCTGCCTTATCCCACATAGCTCCTGCTTAACTGCGGGTTGGGCTCCTGTTGCCCCAAATTTATTGATGAACTTTCTTTTAAAGTCTTGGTACCCCAAGATTGATCCGGCGGGTTGCAGAAGGAACCAGTCCAATGCGTGTTCCGTCAGAGTGCTAGCAAAAGTCCTGCAGAGTATTGCCTCATCCCTTGTCAATATAGTCATAGTGACCTCAAAGCCCCCTATATGCGTTCTGGCCGCGGTGTGGCCATTGTATTTCTCTAAATGGGGCAATCTGAAATCGGGATCTGGATATGCCTCCTGAATGTACCTGGCAAAGGGAGCCAGAAATGAGTCCCTATCCTCCTCTCTATGTCCCTTCTCCAAATTACCCAATCTCCTGGCAAACTCCTGCATCCATCCCGCCTCTTCTGGCTAACCTTGAATCCGCCCACCTAATCGACTTCCTTCATTGCGATTTCCCCCTTCCAAATTAGAAGCGGTGTCCTCATCCCCATCGTATTCATAGTAAAACGATTCTCCTGCTGTATTTCCCGGTTGGTAATAAATCCTCTTCTTAACCCCATTCTCCATAATGATTTGCGGTTTGCGCTTTGGGATTAATCCAGATTTGCCCCTTGGACCCACTTGCTCTGGAATTCCCTCTTTCTCCTTCTCCTTTCCTTCAATTCTCAGTCCCTCCTGAATAACTTCAAGCCTTCCTTGGCCTTGAATATTCTCCGTTGGGCGCACCGTTTGTGGAATAGGGGTGGGATTCTGTCCCAGTTCTGTCAGGCGGTTGTTGTTGGCTATCAACTGTAACAACAATTGATTTTGATTCTTCAATCGTTCTATTTCAGCGGCCGCCTCATTTTCTTCCTCTGGCGGGTTTTGCCGGTTATCTCCTCCGCATCCTCCTGCTTGTTCTAGGAGCTCTAGCCTATCCCTTCCTTCTCTGTCAGCTCTTGGCCGCATGATTTCAATAATTTCCTCTCCTATATGTTGATTGCCTTCGGTGCCCGTCGGGGTAGATCCACCAGCTCCTCCTTGCTGATTTGCCAGCAACCCTGCTATCATATTCTTAACCGGTGTGACTTGCACCATATTTTCGCCTGTACTCAATTCAATCACTCACCGTTGAACGATTAATGAAAACACACAACCACAAAATTACCCCCAAGACACCCCACAGGGAAAACAGAGTAAAGGATTTTGAATCTGGTGACTAGAAAACCCAGAAAATCTAATAACCACAAAGACTAACAAAAGGTCAATCAAAGAGAGGTCGGTCCCGGCAACGGAACCAACTGATGCTACCAGAAAAAAATGAGTTATCTGAACAGCAACGGAACTTGAGTCTAGCGAATAGAATATGGCCTTCTCTTTGATTTGGACCTGCACACATGAAATCAAACGTAAACTACGCCGGGGGCTCTCCGGCAAAAGCCCCTCCGGCGTGAGAATCAGTTTACGAGAGAAATCACCAAGTACAAAGAAGCAACCCTAAGAAAGTGTACTGTGTCTGCGTACTTGAACCTGCCCTTCTGATCAATGCAATCTTTTCTTTTATACCTCCTTGTCAGGTGCCAAACACGTGAACACTTGCACATGTCACCCCATGTGAAGCTCATGCGTATCATCCAGCTGTCCACCTGTGAATGGCCTGCACACTTTCCAAAGAAGAACGTTAACTCTGACATATTCTTGTTATTATTGAACAGATTTTGTGGGGACCATTTCATGTGAGTTAGTTACGTAAACAAACATAATATACTGAATTGAGCGACATTCAAGCCATTACCAAGCCGCTCTCATTTTTCTAGCCGGAAATACATCAAGTGGGCCTCTCACTGTGCTAATCACAGGACCTTCCCGATATCTCTTTATAAGGGAGTTTGATCCACCGAACTTAGAATCACTTATGGGCCAAGCCCAATACCATGGATATTTAGATAATAAGGCTTTTATTTTTTGGCGACATCATAATCGAGTTTTTACTTGTTCATGAGTAACTCGAATTTTAATTGGTTGAGCACGAACTTAGACTTTTTTATTTAAAAAGTGTTATTAACGAGGTTATCAAGTCGAGTTCGCGCTGAACGTAAACAATAATTCAAAATTTATTAGCTTATCGAATCAAGCTCGAAGTTGAGTTGATCACGACCAAGTAAAACTCCAGGTTAACGAGTCAAACAAGGACACATGCCAAATCGGTAACAAAATGAACTTAACAGCGGTTCGATCTTGAGTCGAGTTACACGTTGAGCTTTCACGATCCCTACATAGCCAGTTCGTTTGCTATAACAGCCTTTGTCAAACTTACTAGCGCACACTCAACCCTTTTCATGTATATTTGCTTTGATTCACATAATACGGCTCATAATATATACTCCTTCTGTCCCATTCAAAATATGATTTTTGATCCCGATACGGGGATTAAGAAATAATAATAATCTTTTATTGTGAAAAGTAGTTTGAAAAGTAAGTGTTGTGAGTATAAAGGAGAGAGAAAGTGGGTATGGATTAATAACTGAAAAATTGTTGTGAATATGACAAGTGAGTCCTATTAATAAAAAACTAATAAAAACTTTCTATTTTAAGAAGCCTTATTTCGGGTGGGACACCAAATGTTGATATTGATTATATATGTGCCAAAGAAAGTATACAAGGCAATTTGGTTGATGCTTGCTTACAGGAAAATATATTTATAATGAATCAAAATTACACACAAATACTTTCTTCACATTATTCACAGAAGCATATATAAACAAGCCTGCATTTCTATCCCTGTAAATACAGTAAATTTGAATAAGTAGAAACACAGTCAGAATGGTGTTCCAAAATTTAAAATGACAATCCCATGATTTGCCCAACTTTTTTGATCCAAGATGTTAACAAGATAACATTATCCTTTGGAAGATTCATCCAAGCTTCTCTATGCCCCGCTGAATTACCAAAGATCACAATCGCCGATACGTACAAGTCATCTTCCTTAACCCATCCAACTTTGTCCAACCCAGCAATACAATCAGTTACGGAAGGTCCGCGCTGATTTTTAACCACAAGTGAAAAAGCATTTGACATTGCTTTTTCTAATTCAGTTTGACTCGATGATGATGGTTGATAATACTTTTTCTTCTTCTCCGGTTTGTTCTTTTGGGACGGAGGAATGGAAGCTTTTTTGTGTGTCCCAAGATTAGAATCATGCTCATAAACTTGAATGTCTCCATTGTCTATTTGGTCAACATTTTGACAATTTGAAGGAGAAGAAGTAATACCTGGATTTTGATCTTTAGAATTGAAAGGATGGGAGTTTCCCTCATGCTCATCAACTTCCATGTCATCATCATCATCATCTTGTTGCTCAACATTTCGAGAATTTGAAGGAGAATAAGTGACACAAAGAACTTGATCTCTACAATTAGGACCCGAAGCATCAACCCCCGCTACAATAGTACCTTCAAAAAGTGTTGCACAAAGTTCGGGATAAAGCAAGGGTGCATGTTTTAACGCCTTTGCGTCCTTTGCCTCCTTTGGATGGGCCTGTTTCATAACATTAAAAAAAAAAAAAAAAAAAAATGATAGTCCCATTTTCTCTTTTTGTTTGTCCTAGGAAGTTGGTCTCATTTACAAAATTAAGGCTTCAAAATCACTGGATTTCCAAAATTTATAATATAACTTTAAAATGTTTGAAAAGTCAAATGTGACTATCAATTTGAGACGGAGGGAGTATAAATTATAACAATGGCGAATAGTTAGAAACTGAAAATGAGATAATAGCTATTTAAATGAATAATAACCTTTATGTACTCTTGCCACTCTGAGTTTGTCATGTTGAATGTGTTGGTCCTATGGTCATAAACATGCTTGTTTTTTAGTGTCAACCAAGCCTGATATTTTCTCTTCAAGTAATCGTATCGGTTCTTCATTTGTCTTTGAGAAACCACAAAGTTATGATTTTCTTTGAGAAATTCCATTATTGTAGTCCAAGATTGCATGTAGAGGCTTCCTCCTCGCCTACCCCTTTTAGTAACCTCTCGGATACACGTTTCAAGAAAACATTTATCAACCTCCCGATTCCACTTCGTGAAGACAGTATCACCAGACTCCTCCATTCCTAAACATTATGAAAATAATTTCATACATATCATAGACAACCAGATAGAATGATTAATAAACCAAAACTATTCATTTTTAAATGCATATACACTTTGCATGAAATATCATAGGCAGAGTCTCAGATACTCGAAAGAATAAGGGAAAATAGGATGGAGATTTGCCTTAGAAATTTAAATGTAGATGAGTTGACATCTTTTATTTCATACAAACTTATGCAAACTGATCAGTTCATGGCATCTTGACAAATCCCAATCATGAAAAAGAAAAATAATAAAGCTACTTGCACACGTGTACTTACACATACAACTATAAGAAAATCGCTCTATCTTCATATTTATACCCTCAATTCAGCCTCAAACCAATGATAAGTATTGAGAAAAGCATGCATGCAACCTACCAAGCTTACTAATATTTCCATCTAAAATCATTACGAATATGTGTGTCACATCTGCACTCGAAAAATCCTCTTTCCTGTTCTCCTCTAACACAACTCCTGCTCCTAAATCTAGGATCACTCAAGTGTTGGCTGTTAGAACTTATCAGGATCAAGATAAATATGAAGGGGTCCCTTTGCCAACGAGTCCGGTCACAAAAATTCTTCCAATCTGATACTGCGCAGTTAGAGTCCCATATTTCCCAGTGGCATTCTCGATCGTAATCAAAAGCTGGTAGAGTTACTTTATTAAAGGATACAACCCAAGATCTTCCTGCTTATATGATGTCTGCTACCCCCATCCCTAAACAATTAGGTAGCTAAAATTTGGTCCTTCTATTGGTCATTCCAATCTAACCACATAGGATTTCTTTGCTTTGTTGGTCTCGAATTGAACCACCAATCCCTCTAAGGGGTGTAGGTGTAAAAATACTTCATCAACTAAACAAGACTTTTTTACTCAGCTTATCTGGAGACTTCCAAATTCTCTTTGGGCTCACCTTCTTCAGGCAAAATACTACCCCTCTTCTATCATCCTTGCCCGACCAAAGCAAAATTCATCCTGGCTTTGCAAAATTTAATATAACATACTCACTGTTTCAAGCTCGGGTTTGCTTGGCGAGTATGAAATGCGTACACAACTTGTTTTTTGACTGACAGTAGGCTATGGAATCACCCCCCCCCCCCCCCGACCCACCCCAACATTTGGTTTTAAGAACTATTCCTCTTTCTTGGAATCTCAAGATGTAGCCTCTTTATGGGATGGTTAGAAATTTGGTTTATTCCAACACTATCTTCCACCAAACCATTTGCACTTACAAGCATTCCCATAAAGAACCTTAAGACACCAAAGATATACCTTCTATAAGCTATTGAGTACCTTCTATAAGTTGTTGCCAACTACTCCAAAGCATTTACCAGCAGAATGCTTGAGCATGATATTGTGACTTTTAGGCAGAGTTAAGAGGACCATGTGGATCAAATCCTATGATATTCGCTGTGGAAAAAGATTCTCCCTCCGTCCCAGAGTAAAAGTCCACCCTCTCATTTGCACGAAGATTAAGAAATGGTGAAAGTGATCAAGTGTTGCGAGTATGAAAAGTGAGGTGGGAGAGAGAAGGTGGGGGTAAGGAATAGTAAGTTGATTGGTTTTGTGAGTATATAAGTAAAGTAGGAGAGAGAATGAGTGGGAGGAATAGTAAAGATTCTTTGCCATTTTTGGAAGTGGACTTATACTCTGGGACAAACTAAAAAGGAAACGTGGACCTATACTCTGGAACGGAGGGAGTATTAACTATTTTCTCAAGCTAAACTTCCTAACTTTCCCATAGAAAATATAAGTGAAGTGACCTTCGAAAGGAAATGGTAGATATGCTAGGCAAATCCAACAGTAAGCATTCAAAGCATGTAAATTTCAAAATATTCAGATGTAACACAAATTTATGATAACATTATCTCATATGGACAAAAAGGAAATAAATCTAGGATCAAGGCAATAAGGGTAAATATTACCCATATCGCTACAAGATTGGTATATATTAAAGGAACATGAAAATCTATCTGAAACACATACACACGGTCTCGATGGGGTTTATGGTATCAAACGAATGCAAAAGTGTAAGAACATGTGGCTTAGTATACTTCCTAATATGCAAGAAAACTAAATGGAAGGTCGGTGCTAGAACTCGAGAAGGTAGATGAATCTAATTGGTGGATACAGAAAATGAGAAAGTACCCTTCTTGTGCTGCAAGGGGAGGAGATATATATAGATAGAGACGATGGGAAATTGGAGGAGAAAGAGAGACGGGGACGACATGAGAGTGTTGTAGAAGGAGTTGCAACTGGAAAACTTTATGTTTGGGAATAAAATAACCCGAAATCGACTAAGAGTATGTCTGACCGAATAAAAACACAAAATTGGGCTAAAGTTTCCCTCATGCTCATTAATTTAAATGTCTTCAATGTCTAGTTGCTCAACATTTCGAGATTTGATGGAGAACAAGCATTACCTTGGTCTTTAGAATGGGAAATGTTAGAGCTCCCCTCATGCTCATCAACTTCAATGTCTTTATTGCCTAGTTGCTCAACATTTTGAGAATTTGACGTAATATCAAGATCTTGATCTCTACAACTAGCCAAAGCATTAACACTGGTTATAATAGAGCCCTCAAAAAGTGTTGTACAAAGTTCAGGATAAAGCAAGGGTGAATGCTTTAACGCCTTTGCCTCTTTTGCCTCCTTCGGATGAGTCTGTTTCCAAAAAACGAATAATCACTTTTAACAAAGGCTATTGGTTAGAAAGTGAAAAATGAGATAATAGATATTTAAATGAATAATGGAGTAACCTTTATGTACTCTTGCCACTCTGACATTGTCAAGTTGATTCTGTTGGTCCTATGGTCATAAACATGGCTGGTAGTTAGTGTCAACCAAGCCTGATACTTTCTCTTCAAGTAATCATATCGGTTCTTCATTTGTCTTTGTGAAACCGCAAAGCTATGATTTTCATTGAGGACTTCCATTATTGTAGTCCAAGATTCTGGGTAGAGGCTCCCTCCTCGCCTACCCTTTTTAGTAACCTCTTGGATACACGTGTCAAGGAAACATTTATCAACCTCCCGATTCCACCTCATGAAGACAGTTTCACCATTCTCCTCCATTCCTGAACTTTTGAAAAATAATTGCATTTGTATCATAGACAACCAGATAGAATGATAACTAACGAAAAACTAAATAGTAACTACATATGCAATTGCATATGCTTATACACTCATGAAATGTCATAGACAAAGTCTCAGATACTTGAAATAAATATCATGGAAAACAGGATCACAGACTTGCCTGAGAGAATTTAAATGTAGATGAGCTGGCGACTATAAATTTCTTGCGAACTAATGCAAACTGAACCCATCCCTATGACATCTTGGCAAACGCTAACCACAAAAAAGAACAATAATACAGTAACTTGCACCAGTACACGTACACACCAATAAGTATACGCAAAATGCTTTCATTTCATATCTATACCCTTAATTCGGTCTCAAACCAATGATAGATGTAGGATTGAGAATAGCATGCAACCAGCTGAGACTTTCCATTCTTACTAACATTTCCATCTAAAATCATTACGTAGATATGTTTGACATATGCACCAAGTATCTCATCATAATTAATGTCAAGAAGCACTGCTGGTAAAAAGGAAAATTGATGATTGACTGGAACGTAAATGAAAATAAAGGTAAGTAGACTGAATCAAAATATTGAGTGATGAAACCATAACACGGCACCAATTGAAAATGTAGCAGCAGACTGGACAAACTTAAGTAGTTTAGCTTTAGTTGCACATACCATCACATTCCTTGGCTCTTTTTAAGAGGTGGCATTGAGAAATAGATAGATATAAAGGGATTTGTTGGGAGATGATCAAAATGTTGACGAAGAAGGAATCAGAAACAATTGGGATAAGAAGCAGAATATTGGCTATTATTACGGAGACAGACATAAAGAGTCCTATTCTTTTCGTTTGTGTATCAAGGAATGAATTGTTGTGTTTGGGTTCCCGCGCGTGGTGAGGGTGGGGGATGTTGGCTGACTCTACTTCTTAAAAGAATATCGCTTTTAACCATGAACAAAGAGCATTCTCACAGAATATCTTATGACCCCGAAGGGATACCTTCTACTACCTCCATCCCGAAAAGATAGTCCAATTTGGTTTTTGATGGTCAACATAAGTGAAGTTTGACTGAACGTTAATGTCAATCTAATCATCCTCAAAAAAAAAAAAAAAGTTAAAAATTGTTATTCATTAATCACTTAATAATTTATCCATTATTTTTTTAAAATTTCCCTAGAATAATTAAATTGACATCAATATCTGATCAAAGTTTATTTGTGTAACCGTCAAAAATCAAATGGGACTATCTCTCCGCCACTGAGGGAGTATAAGTTATTGCCAACTACCCCTAAGCATTTTTCCTCCAGAAAGTTTGAGCCATGCTATTAAGATGCTCCAGGGCGTGTTAAAAGGAACAGACAGACGAACCAAATTTCACACCACTGGCTGCGTAAAAACACATTCGCTATTTTCATTAGACCAACTTCGTAACTTTCCATAGAAAATAAAAGTAAATTAAGCGATCTTCAAAAGGGAATGGTAGATATGCAAGGCAAGTCCAACAGTAATCATTCAAAGCACACAAATCTCAAAATGCTTAGTTGTACCACAAACTTAGGATAACATTATTACTTATCGACAAAAAAGAATATCTATTATTGAGGAATAAAGGTAAATATTACCCATATCGCTTCAAGATGGGTCATTATTTAACAAACATGAAAATCTAACAAAGGCCTTGTCTACTTAACTATCTATCCAATTAAAACACATACCTCGATATGGGGTTTATGGCGTCAAAGGAATGCGAAAGTGTAAGGGCATGTGGCTTAGTATAATACCTAATGTAACAGCCAGATATAAGGAAATAAATAGAGGGCCAACCCCATAACTCAAAAAGGTAGATGAATCTAATTGATGAATAAAGAGAGCTATCGATCGCGAAGCGCTAATAAGTTGACTCAATGAGAGAGTGCCCACATTGTGCTGCAAGGGAGAAGAGATAGATGGAGTCATGGAGACAATGGCAAATTGGGGGAGAGTGAGAAAGGGACGACATAAAAGGATTACAGGAGTAGTAGCAATTGGAATACTTCAGTATGCTTGGCAACAAAACTACTGAAAATCAGATCAGAGCATAGTGTTACCGGGAACTCTCAACCCCCCCTCGTCCCATGTCCCGGGAACACGCGTCCCGGGTTCACAAGGGAACTAGACCCAAAGTACTCAAACAATCGTACCGGAAAATAAACGGTCATCAACGTAGAATCTTGTCTGCATTTACAATCTTTTATGGTCATCCAACTTAGTGATGTGTTCTCAATATAGAGCGTACCACGTTCCCAATTGATCCTACCCCAAGCGTACCTAAAATTTACTAAGTCACGTTCCTCGTTCCCGTACCCGTCCCGCGTCCCGAAACGTCCCACGTTCCTGGTAACTATGGATCAGAGTATACCTGACTGAATGAGTACTCAATATCGGGCTGGTTTTTATAAGGAGTTTTGAGCCATTCAGCTGTCAAAATACTGAATGGGCTGATGTACTGACCGGTTAGCACTGCTTTCATTCAGAAGCCCGTTCAGAGCAATAAAACACAACCTGTCCTCGACGACCATTTTTCGATAAGGAGCAACAGTATTCATCTCCATAACTAGAGTAGAGAAATGGCATTCTTATTAACCATATAATTGGCATTATCAAAACAAACAAAATCAGCCAAAGAATATTAAAATTGCTCAAAAATAAAATAAAATATGATAGTACTTCCATATATTCTCAACTTTGGGGAAATAACTTCATGATTGAAAAAGAAAAAAACTAACTTGAAACCAAATCATGACAAGACTTGTGAATTGACTGTAGTGTACATATGTGCATCGGAATAGGCTATTCACAACATATAACAATATCACATGTGCTACTTAGCTAGGAGTGGAGCACCAAGAGAAGAAGAAGACCAATGCACTTCTAAAAAAGGGTTACAAAACTTGGGAACTCTCACAATGTCTGTAGCAGGTGACAGAGTAGAGTGTGAATTGTCAGAAACAACAATCACAGTCGAAGGGACAAAGAGGAGTACCTCCAGTGTCTGATTTCGCCAACCCCAATTCCTCTGATGTGTAGACGGGGAACCCATCCCCTGTTTTTTCCCTTGGTCGAGTAGGTGGGTCCAGGTTCTTTTTCTCCTTTGGTTCTATTCTCTTACTCTTCCTTTTCTTCAGCTTATTCGCTTTTGCAGACTCATTTTCTACTTCTTTTCCAGCCTTCTCTTGTTCAGCTTCTTTCCTTTTCTTGGTGGAAAAGATTTCATCAATCTCACTTCCAGATTTTCTTGCAGAAGGAGGAGGTCTATTATCTTTCATAACATGGTTTCCAGGAAGTGGTGGAGGTTTCTTAGATGAACTCTTCTTTGGCATTGTGTAAATACGAAAAATCAGCACAACCAAATGCTCTTATATGTATATCAGTGAGATAGCTGCAACAGTTAAAGGAATATAAAAACTAAGAAGAGATGTAGTTGGTAGCTAAAATAGCAGAGAGAGTAACATTATCAACTTCTAGTCAATTGGGCCTCAGAATACAGGCTCTCGGAATGAGCTGACTGATCTTTCAAATCAAATTTAATCAAAGCAAAAGATCAATAATCACATTATTATTAGTTACCGAGTATATTATACTTTTCCTTGCAGGTTCTTCATCAACCAAACAGAAGATTACGCAGAACGGTAGAACAGCATGAAAGAAACATAGATTATTTTGCTATTATATGTTTCAGATACCATAAACAATTTCACTTTTAGACTGGGATAGTGAAGCAGCTTTATAAGCACTTTAAATTCACTGGGTAGTATCATTTCTTCAAGCCATTTTGACACCTACACCTGATTTGGTGTCATATACTCGCTCAGTCTCATAATGATAGTCTCATTTGACTATTCAAACATTTTAACAATTTATGTCCATTTACATTTCTATCCTTGATGAAGTTTAGTTATTACTCTATTACTTCCCTAGCAATTGTTCTCATTGGACAATACACTACTCTCTTTCTCTCCCTCTTCTTCCTTGTTGGGCAATTATGGAACTTCGCTAATTTAACCTATCAATTTTGGAAATTAGACTTATCTTTTTAGGACAAATAAAAATTGGCAAATGAGACTATCATTTGGGGACAGAGGGAGTAGTTTTTGCTGCACATGAAGGAAATTCAATCCTTCTTGAGATAACCAATTTGTGCAAGATGCTCAACTATTCGACTCAGAAGGACTCCCAGTTACTGTGCGCGATCGTATACTGAGGTGCTCCCCGCCGGTTGTTGGAACGATGTATATTACAGATGCATTATTTTAGCGTTTCTTTGTTCCAAAAAAGAGGATATGTTGATGGTTTCATGTCTCCACAATCAATAATAACATGTTGTTAAAGCATGCGATGCAAAACTGTCACAAAAATTTAAGACATGCAAGAGTCTATGTTTCTCCCTAGTTTTGCATTTTACATATAAACTCCAGTTACAGTAAAATGCATAAATTATACGTAAATCCAACGGAGATTATTCTAAAGTGTAAAATGTATTAAGCTGAGGGATTTAACAATATCATCCATGGGCGAACACAAAGACTGAAAGAAGTCATATGATCACATTATAGAAATTCATAGCATAAAGAGGAGAAAAACTTCTAAGATATCAAGTCAAAATCGTACGGAACTAAACCACTTTCTTCAAGTACCTACATACTATGTTGTGGATGTCATGAATCGGGATGGCAATGACACAAGTTGAAGCAAGTACCACAAGCAAATTTTGCACCAAATTCAGAGATTGATTATGGTCATTTTACCATCCCTAACCTAAACCTAATAATCATTTACAACATTTATTTGATTAATTTTTCCCATTCAAATTGACTTCTGGCATACATTTATCTAGCTGCAGAGTACGAATCAAATTAACAATACAACCAACCAGTTTCAGAAACGCAAGTATATTCACATCAAATTTCATTCAATTATATACTCTCCCAAAAACAGAAAACCTCACCGTGTGATTCTGAGGAACAGTAAGGGCGACAAGCTTGCATGAGCTGGAAACGAAGACCTTAACTGGCTTGACCGGCGACGGAGGCGACGAATTGACTGGGGGCGAACGCTGGAGGACGACGACGGACTGATGGCTGATCGATGGTTCAATGCTAGAAAGTAGAAAGTGTTTTTTTTTTTTTTTTTTTTTTTTTATGGAGGCCCAATGTTAGTGGACTAGTCTTTTTGTTCTTTTTTATACCCTTGGCCCAGTTATAAAATTTCTTGGGCTGTCTATGGGCTCATCTCTTCAAAACATTTCATCTACTACTCCCACCGTTTCAAACCAACTAGCACAATTTTGAGAATGCACAAAAATTAAGGAAGAAATTAAGAAGTACTCCCTCTGACCCTAAATGAGTGTTCAAATTTCATTTTAAGGGACACTGAAAATCTCAACTTTTTGAACAATTTGGTAACAACGATTCATATATAATCTTGTAATCTCCTTTTCAAACCTTTAGTTTTGCACGTATAAAGAAACCGGTGAAAAAAATTTCGAAAAAAAAAACGTTTAGGGAGAAAGTTATGTTCAAAAAAGACACTCATTTAGGGACAAAGATTTCTTGAAAATGGACACTCATTTAGGGACAGAAGGAGTAGTATACTCCCTCCGTCCCAGCATCACAAGTGAGACCAATTTGTGGGGCACAATAATTAAAAAAAAAAGTAGTGTATGTGTGGTAGAAAATGAAGAGAGAGAATTAGTGGGGTAAATAGTAGTGTTGGTTGAATAAAATGAGTGGTGGAAAATGAAGAGAAATAATGAGTGGGGTTAAGTGGTGGGGTTAGTTGAATATAAATATATTAAAACATTTCCATTTTGAGCAGTTTCACTTGTGGTGGGACGGACCAAAAAGGAAATTAGTCTCACTTGTGGTGGGACGGAGGGAGTATATATTTGTCTTGTGAGTGGGAAAGAGGTTGTGAATACGATTAGTTGAGTGAGATCTACAAATGGGCCCAAAAATGAAGTGTGTGAGTATGACAAGTGTAATAGAGAAAATAGAAAAATAATAAATTTTAAACATATTTGAAAAAGGAACTTATCATTGGTATACTTAAAACAAAGAAATTATTACAATGTGTTTTGGGACGGAAAGGGTTAAGAGTATTTGTTTGCTATTCATACTTCTTTCATCTTCACTTCCGCCCCTATTGTACCTCGCCCGGGCAAAAGTCCATGGACACATTTGGGACAAAGGCTTCCATTACTTAGTTGCTCTCATGTTTTGAATTGACGAAATTTAGACATATCTTTCATTTTGTGAGATAAATTATCAAAACGAGCTAGATGTTCTATAGAATCCATATATTGTTCGGGACTAGATTTTAACTTTGTAAATGGAAGTATCAGGTAAATAATTCCAAAGTAACATTTGGGGTACTAGACTCACATTGTATTCGTTTGAAGTTTGATTGATGAGATGATTTTTGAGTTTGGTGGGACTAATAATCATCAAATTGATCTCAACTATATAAAAAACGAGCAGGGAGACATGGAGAGCTCAGAACCGCTCACTGGGTTGCTACAGCTCTGCTCGCACAAGCGGTTCTGAGTTCAAGTTACTAGAAATCATGGATGAAGAACTATTTCTACAATTGACAAGCCTATACAACACAATAGATCGGATCGCATCTACGATTCCGCGATTGAGATAAATTAAACAGTACTCCCTCCGTCCCATACTTATTGCTACTTTTCGTTGACCATATTTGAAATTTGACAAACATTTTATGCTAATATATCAATCTCTGTAAAAAAAAAAAAAAAAATTGTTATTAAATCACCAATAGAAACATTATCAATAACCTGATAGACAATATTGAGGGAATAATTATTTGCATTGAACCTCTCTACTTATTCACAATACTAACAAAAATATATATACACAAGTATCTTGACTACCAAGTTTCGTATCTTGTCTACCAAGTTTCGTATCTTGTCTACCAAGTTTCGTATCTTGGTGACCAAGTAACTAACTAGCTATACAAATAGAATTAGGAAATAAATAACCAGACTTCTTTAGGTATATCTCTAACATGCCCCCGCAAGATGGACGACCGTTGAGAGAGACCACTCTTGACCATTAGTTCTTGAAACCGAGCACGGAGAAGTGGTTTAGTGAGTATGTCAGCAAGCTGATCATGACTGGAAAGAAACGAAACACGCAGTGGATTCTTCTGGACTAAGTCACGAACAAAATGATAGTCTAGGGCAAGATGTTTCATGCGAGAATGAAACCTTGGATTAGCAGCAAGGTACGTAACACCCAAATTATCACAATAAATGACAGGAGTGTTGGTAGTTGGCATGGCTAGTTCTAGAAGTAGGTTCTGAAGCCATAGTACCTCGGCTGTAGTGGAAGCAACGGCACGATATTCAGCCTCCGTGGCAGACCGAGTGAGGGTATGTTGTTTACGAGAACTCTAGGAAACAGCATTTTTACCCAAGTAAACAATGTAACCGGTGGTGGAAGTGGTGGAAGTGTAAGTGTCCATATCCCCAACCCAATCAACATCAGTAAAAGCATGAAGCGTAAGAGGAGAATCACGACGAATAAGTAAGCTGTGAGTGATAGTACCACCCAAATAGCGAAGAACACGCTTCAAGGCAAGCCAATGATCCTCGGTAGGCTTGTGCATAAACTGAGACAAACGATTCACAGCAAAAGAAACGTCCAACCGTGTTAATGACAAATACTTTAAGCCACCAACAATAGTACGATAAGCAGTTGGGTCGGCCAAGGGTGTGCCACGTGTGGCAGAAAGAGGAGGCTGAGGTGCCATCGGAGTAGGCATGGGTTTGGATTCATCCATCTGAGCCTTGTGTAACAAGTCCTGAACATATTTCTGCTGGCTAAGAAGAATACCATGAGAATGAGGAAGAACCTCAACACCCAGAAAATACGAAAGTGTGTCCCAAGATCCTTGAGAGAAAACCGAGCAGAAAGCTGAGAGATAAATAACTCGAGCAGATCACTGTGAGAACCTGTGACAATAATATCATCCACATAGACAAGTAGATATAAGATACCACGAGAATGATGTAGAGTAAATAAGGAGGAGTCAGTGACACAGTTCTTGAACCCAAGATGAAGCAAATATGTACGAAGCTCAGTATACCATGCCCGTGGGGCCTGTTTCAAACCATATATAGCTTTCTTCAATTTGCACACATGAGATGGGTGAGAAGAATCAGCAAAACCAGGAGGTTATGCCATGTACACATCCTCAGTGAGAGAACCCTGTAAAAACGCATTATTAATGTCAACCTGTCGAAGAGACCAGCCACGAACTGTAGCGATGGTAAGAATGGTGCGAACTGTAGCAGGTTTAACCACAGGACTGAAAGTCTCAGAGTAATCTATGCCCGGCCGCTGATGAAAACCTTTGGCAACTAACCGAGCTTTGTAGCGATCAATAGATCCATCAGGGTTGTACTTAGTACGAAAAATCCATTTACACCCAACTAAGTTTTGAGAAGAGGAAGGAGGGACAAGCTCCCAAGTGTTGTTCCGAAGAAGTGCATCAAATTCAAAATGCATAGCTTGAAGCCAAAGGGGATTCTTCAATGCTTGGGTGATGTTGGTCGGTTCAGATGACTCAAGAGGGGAAGTTGCATGAAGATTGAGTTTGGGGATAGGCTTCCGTATATTATTCTGAGATCTGGTAACTGGTCCTCGGGACTGAGGGGCAAAGTAGGAGCCTCGGATGAGGTGGTGGTAGAAGGGACAAAAGGACCGGTTGGTTGGGCAGAGGGACCGGTCGGTCCAGACAAGGAAGCGATCGATTCTGTGTGAGGTTGCAGGGGAGGACCGACCTGGTTAGATGGTTGACCGATCGGTCCTTGGGAAATCGGAGAGGTGGGATTGTGGGGTGAGGGTGGAGGTGAGTGTTGAGATGTCGGTGAGTCAATAGTAGGATGAGGCCAATTAGAAAGGGGGAAGTAATGGTAGTGAGATGGTGCACCATTGATCAACAGTGGAGTGGTCGGTAGAGGCTTGAGAGGCAAAAGGAAACTCCGTTTCAACAAACTTTACATGGCGAGTAGTATAGATGTGATTGGTTTTGGGGTCGAGACAATAATAGGCACTCTGAGTGGCGGAGTACCCAACAAACACACATGGAGTGGACCGAGAGTCGAGTTTGTGAGATGTGTACGGACGGAGCCACGGATAGCAAAGACACCCAAAACTACGAAGTTTAAGATAATTGGGTTGTTGATTATGGAGAATGGAGTATGGAGAGTGAAGATTGAGTGTGGGTGTAGGCATGAGATTGATGAGATAACAGGTAGTGGCAAATGCATGAGTCCAATAGACACTGGACATGGAGGCGTAAGAGAGAAGGGACAGTCCGGTTTCTACAATATGGCGATGACGACGTTCAGAATATCCATTATGTTCAGGGGTGTGTGGAGGGGAGGTGAGATGTTGGATACCATGGGATGCTAAGAGAGGACGGAGACCAAGATATTCACCACCATTGTCACTGTAGATGGTTTTGATGGGGCGATCGAAGTGTTTCTCAACCAAGGATTTAAAGTGAGTGAAGATAGAGGTAGCATCATTTTTACGTTTAAGATTATAAAACCAAATGTATTTGGAGTGATGATCAACAAAAATAATGTAGTACTTAAAACCATCATGAGACAAAAGTGGAGATGTCCAAACATCACTATATAACACATCAAGAGGTCCAAAAGAACGAATAGTATTATTGAAGAAAGGTAATTTATGACTCTTGTTGCAATCGCAAGAATTGCAATGAAAACTGCTAGACGTAGGGATACCTAACTGACAACTATTACTAATAAGACGCAAAATAGAGTAGGACGGATAACCCAAACGATGATGCCAACTGGAGGTGGAAGAGACTGGAGCAGAGTGAACAGCGGAACGGGTAGGATGCCATTCATAGACGCCGGATTTAGGTCGACCTTGGAGGAGGATTGCCCCAGTTTGATTGTCCGTGAATCAGATAAGAAGGTGATAGAGGCATTATTATCATGACATAATTTGGAGATGGAAATAATATTATAGGATAATTGGGGAACATGCAAAACATGATTAAGACTAAAAGAAGAACTAGGAGTAAGGAGAGAGATGGAACCAATGTTGGAGATTTGTAGGCCAGAACCATCGCCAATAAACAGCTCATCCGTTCCATCATATGGGCAATGAAGAGAAAGGTTGTTGAGGTCATTAGTGGCATGATGAGTGGCACCACTATCTAAGAGCCAATTTGTTGGCGGGGTCGAGTTGCTGGATGTGGCGGCATAAAGAGAAGGTTGTTGCGGCTGGCGATTGTGGGAGCGAGAGTTGTTGTTGTTCCGAGGTTGAGAATTCTGTGGTGGAGATGGGACCGTGGCATTGGGAAACTGGCGGCGGAAGGTGGGACAGTAAGATAGAGAGTGACCCTGTTCACGGCACCACTGATATTACCGTTATACGAGTTACGGGATTGATTGTTGGTGGAGGAAGACATCTGGTTATTAGTGTTGTTGTTGGTGTAGGGCCGAGAGGGGGTGGGGTGGGTGAAGGGTTTGTTGGCGACATTAAACGAGGCAGGGAAGGGTTAGGGCTGTGTAGGGCTTTAAGTTTGATGGCGAGCTCTCAGTTGATCAGCTTCTCGTGCAGTTCGTCAAAGGTGATTGGGGTTTTTCTGTTCTGAACGGCAGATACGACATTATCATAATCAAGATCATTGATTTGGTCGGGAATGCGATCAACAATGTCATCAGGGTCGAGGGGACGGCCTAAAGAGGCAAGCTGGTCGGTACAGTTCTTGATGTCTTGCATGAACTCAGTGATAGACCGAGTTCCCTTGGTGATAGTGCGTAGGCGGTCCTTGAGTTGCTTGAGATGGCTCTTTGAGGGATTGGCATATGTTTTGGTAAGGGTAAGCCATGCGGCATTGGTGGTGGAGCAGAGAGAGATGAGAGGCACTAGGGCCGGTGAGAGAGTGCCGGAGAGGGCGGAGAGCAGCAATTTGTCCTGTCGGAACCACGTTGTGTAAGCAGGATTCCGAGTAGTGATTGAAACAGTCGGTTTGGCGGTTTCTGTGGCAGTGGCGGCAACTGCAGGTGTGGTGGTGGTGATGGTCTCTTCAGGTTTGGTTAGCGTTCCATCAAGATAATTGTAAAGATCAAGGCCAAGTAGGGTTGATTCGATTTGGGATTTCCAAGCGATGTAGTTGGTGGGTGTGAGTTTGAGGACATGAGAGAAGGAGACAAGGATGAGGGGGTGAGATGGATCTCCGGCGTTGGGTAACAAGGCGAGATCCGAGGAGGAAGAGGCCATAGGTGGCGGTGTATGAATTGCGCAGGGGAGATGAGGGGGGGGGGGTGGCGGGTTAGCTAGGGTTTGAAAAAAAATATTTGGATCTTAAGCTCGATGCCATGATAGACAATATTGAGGGAATAATTATTTGCATTGAACCTCTCTACTTATTCACAATACTAACAAAGATATATATACATAAGTATCTTGACTACCAAGTTTCGTATCTTGTCTACCAAGTTTCGTATCTTGGTGACCAAGTAACTAACTAGCTATACAAATAGAATTAGTAAATAAATAACTAGACTTCTTTAGGTATATCTCTAACATAACCATCTTTAAATTTTTATAGAGATTAATAGTTTAGCATAAAATGTTAGTCAAAGTTCAAACATTTTCTACTTTTTTTTTAGTCTGCTCAGTGTAAGCGTCTCTTTCCTAAAATGACAAATAATTTTTACTATTTCTCACACTCATTCTCTCTCTCTCCTACTTTATTTTTATACTTACTGTTAGTGCAGACTGTGGTGTTACCACAAGTACTGCCAATGCTGTCTCAGTGTTACCAGACGAAAATTAAATTATATTTGAACATTTCTTTTCACAATATTATCTTGTACTAATATTTAACATATTTTGCAAGAATGTATTTTGTTGGTCCATATTTCAGGTTGAAACAAGGTGGAATGCTAGAAATAAGGAAGGAAGATGAAGATAGTTGAAGTTATGCATAAAAAGAGATTTAATGCATAACTTGTAGATTAAAAGCAAGTGAAAAACGTGGGAGATTGACTCATTCAACATCTAAGTATTGAGCAAGAAAGTACAAGCCATTTGAAGCTTAAAGGTACAAGAGGGTGAAGCTAGGACTTGGGCACTAAGAATTTGTTCCTACAATTATGGACATGTGGAGAAATTCTTCCCCAAAGCTCGGCATCCACTCCACCACTCACACCACGTTTTTATCAACTTACCCAGCCATTTTGAAGTATTCCCCAAGCCTTTTGAAGACTATAATTAGCAAGGGTTGTCACAAAATAAATCACAACACTACAACACACATCCTTGCACAAGAAAGCCTATACACTCCTTGGTTCCGATAAACCCCGTCTTCCCAAACCTATTCCATTCTTGTAATCTTTGATTATAAGTTTGTCTTGGCTAGGATAGTGTCTCGTGTATAGACTTAGTCGTTCCATAGAGCTTAAATTGTAATAGCAATAGGGAACTCTCGGCCTTGTACTTTAATTCATATTATTAGTGAATGTCTCGCCTTTTGAGGCATCTTTCGAGATATATAATATATATATCTTGAGAAAAGATAATTCTTGTGTTTTGATTCCGCTGCAAACTCTTTTCAGAAACTGTTTTCTGCTTGTGTGTGTGTAAAGTGTTGCCCGAAGTGTTATCGTTGCTTTGACAACACCTTTGATAACACTTTCTTTCTGACTTAAGCCATCGACTTGCTTTTTCACTTACAATATCAATCAACTTATCCTCCCCTACCCCCAGTTTGTATCTCCACCTCACTTCTTATATTCACAATATTTATATCACTTTTATCATTTACTTTAAAAAAAAAAAAAATCCGTGCAAATGGAAATGTGAGTCTGTATTATCTAAGCGCAAGGACCAGGATTATTTGTTTCTCCAAAATACAGCACCGGCATTGGATAAAATGACCCTACAAAATGAGGACAAGAATCTTGGAAAGTCACCATTAGTTGTCACTTGTACAATTCTGACTTGTCACAACTTAGTAGTTATCACTCAGTCCATTTCTTTATGCTGATATCTTTTTCAATTTTTTCTTAGGGGGGTGGGATTGGGAAATAAATTCTCCTTTCAGACACTATACTTGTCCATTTGACTCTCACCCTCCTTGAGGAGGTCTCTTTCTGGTCAAATGCATGGCAGCTGTTTTCCTCAACTTTCTTTTATTATTTTTAATTCACCTCTTCCCCTCTCTCTTCATAAAATTGCTCCACGACTACTTAGTTTGAATGGATACTTGACAGTGATTTTTTTTTATTTTTTTCTTACATCAACTCCCATGTCCATCACTTTTCTGGATGAATCAAGCTACGTTTAAATAACTAATTATCCGTTTCTTATTAAAAAAAATTACTCACTCAGTCAAAATAAATACGTTGGAAAAATAAATGGTGTAACTGGGTAGAAGAGAAAAAATAAGTTAGTTTGAAAAATTGTTATGAGTGGGTATGAGAGAGAAAATTGAACATATTAGGTAAGTAACGTTTAGAATGTGACGCCTAAAGTAGCAACTAGTTTGGGACGGAGGAGTATTCAATTTTTTTTTAGGAAATTTCACTAAAACTACCTTCAAAAGTGATTATTTCTCAAAGGCAAACTCCGTTTTTATCTATTGTACTTTGGGGGTGTGTTTCAGGGCCTGTTTGGTAAAGCTGAAAATTAAGCTCTAAAAATGTAGAGCTGAAAAAGTAGAGCTGAAATCATTAAGTTGCCGAATTTTGTAAGATTTCAGTTTGTTTGGTACTGACAAACTACATACATCTGAATTTAATCAAAATTGTAAACAAACACTTAAAAAATTAGTCTCATTTCTTTCATTTGATTTTTTTTGTTTATCCTCAAACAAAAATAGTCATATTTTTTTTTGAACAAAAATAGTCACATTTTTAAAATAAATATTTATAATTCAAATTATTATTTATCAAATTATCTTTTATTTAGACCGATAGTAATAATATTTAAATATTTTTTTATTGGTACTTTCATTTGTCCCACATTAATAAAGTTCATCTTCACTATTTTGATCAATTTTACTAAACTTTGACAAAAAAATTTTGATAAAATTTAATTATGATACTCAAGTAAAACATTATCAAAATTTATAATATAAAAATAATTTTATTTTAATTTTATCATATTTGATCTATAGAAAAAATAAAACATTTCAACAAAATAAAGTAACATTAAATAAACAAATATGTCGATGAGTGGGTTTGAACCCATTCCCTTTTTTAATCTTACCACCTCTTACCTTGTTAAGACTTGAGATACTAGCTTAAAATTAATAGCTTATTTTAAGACAATCTTAACAATTTAAGTGATTGAAATTTCCCTTACCAAACAAGCTTAATTTTCTAATCTCTTAAAAGTGTTCCAAATTAAGAGCTTAATTGGGTTACCAAACAGTCTTTCACCTTTACCATTGAACTTTAATTTTTTCATTTTTAACATCGTACCACAAAAAATAGTTTCATTTTATAGCCAAATTTGTTATTTTACACCCAAATTGTTTCATTTTTACCATTGTACTATAAACAAATGTGTCATTTTATACCCAACTTTTTTATAAAATGGCACCATTGTTTGAAGTACAGTGGTAAAAATGAAAAAAAATAAAGTTTGATGGTAAAAATGAAACACGGCCAAAGTACAATGAACAAAAACGGAGTTCTCCCTTTCCCAAACCATGCATGCATAGAAGATTAAGTTGATGATGCCAAAACGTGTGGATATCAGTCATTTGCCCAACCAGTTGGATAATGTGTTGTGAATTGATCTGAAATAGATGAACAAACGACTTGTCAAGGGAGGTCTCCGACGAAAACCCTCGTGAAGATACGCACTGTGTTTTTTTATAGAAAAATGTAATGTCAATGGTTCACAATCAAAAGTTTTGTTACCTTTGATAAAAGGGAATTCTTTTGTATTTATAGTCTAAAGGGTTAATTGCAATTTGGTTCCTGACTTTTTCCGAAATTTGCAATGTTGATGCTATCTTTTCAATTTTGCCAATTGGTATACTCACTTTGTCATTTTGTTGCAATCCGACTACAAAAGTAACTGGGTGTTAGTTTTCTAACAGATTTTATGTCATGTGACTAGTACATAGTGTTTTAAGATGTTTGTGAAGCTACACATATCCGATTGGTATGATTCTTTTTTAAACAGAAGCTAATATTTAAATTTACAACATATATTTTTTTGCATTTTTTTGGTGAAATAGTTATATTATATTAATTTGTAATTTAAATAAATAAAAATATTAAAAAAATAGAGGACATGGGAAAAATAATCTGATAAAATTACTATTTTCCACCATGATATACCTTCTTTCCTAGCGTTTACTTTCCTCCACCCCTACTCCACGTTCCCGCATCACCCCATCCACATACACTCTTCCCCCGATTCATCCTCCTCTTCCTCTCTTTTTTCCTATCAAATATTTTAATGAATTGATAATCCACATATAGCATTTACTTCATATGAAACATATTTGAGGCTAATATATTTTTTAGATTATTATTTCAAGTGTTTTTTTTAATATTTAAAAATAATATTTAATATAAAATAATTCAGTCACCTGAAAAATTGCCAAAAAAAATGTTGTAAATTTAAATATTAGTTTCAATTTAAAAAAAGAATAATATCAATCGGATATGTGTAGCTTCAAAAATATCTTAAAACGTCCCTTAAAACGTCATGTGCTTGTCACATGACATAAAATCTGTTAGAAAACTAACGCCCAGTTACTTTTGTAGTCGGATTGCAACAAAATGACAAAGTGAGTATACCAATTGACGAAATTAAAAAGACATCATCAACATTACAAATTTTGGAAAAAGTCAGGAACCATATTGCAATTAACCCTAGTCTAAATTGATGAGATATAGATCATGGCGGGAACGTAGAAGTGGTTACATGGAGTGAGAATAACTGGCTCCTGGTTTGTAGTTAGTTGTTACTCCCTCCGTCCCGGTTTAATGTTCTTAGTTTGACTTTACACGCTTATTACATACCAAAAAGGAAAGTAAGAACTTTAAACTGATAAACTGAGACGGAAGGAGTACATTCTAAGAGTATGTGGGTCGACCTGAGAGGGGTTAATGTCGCACGTATGTTTGTTCCTTGTAAAAATAAAATTTCATACTTCAGATCAACTTATGGTAGTAATTGGTAAGTCAGGTCATTCCTCAAACCGACTAGTCTATGCAGTCTTATGAGTGAGTCTGATTGGCTGAAGCTCGGCCTCGGCCAGTGGGGAAGCCAGAAAAATGGTAGAAGGGGGTCGAAATTATGATATAGTGTTAATTTTTCTGAAATTTAAGGGGGTCAAAGTTGCAAAAAAAATGATATTTCTAATGGTAAAACTGTTATTTTTCTAAATTTAAAAGGGGTAAAATTGATATATCATCAAAATCAAGGGGTTCGGATGACCCCATCACCCTAGGGTGGTTTCGCCACTGGCCTCGGCCTAATGGGCCTTATTTGATTTATATCGTTCGTAAGTCTATATGAAAGATTATATACTATGTTGCTACTCTCATTGTTCTAAAAATTAATTATCCGTTTTTTTTTTATTTATTAATTATCTCATAATTTAATTTCCAAGGATTAGAAATATTCCTAAGAATCCCTAAGCCTTAAAATATGAATATTGATGAATATATAAGTAGCTCCCAAAGTATCTTTGTCGGCAGAGACAGAATATTTGTTCTTGTTCTTCATTGATCATTACAATTAAAGCAAGAAGTGTTATTAAAAAGGGGCTTTAAATAAATAATTATGATCTAAATTAAGCCAATGAAAACTTGGTTCTTTAGTCCTGTAACTTAGTTTATTCAAGTGGTTGCAACTTTGCTTTGAGCTTTGGACTGTAAAAAAGTAAACACAGTTAGCTTGTTAATTTGTATATATATATATAAAAAAAATCTTATATTATATCCCTTCATTACAAAAGAATTGTCTCACTTTATTCTTAATGGTTATCGTCGATCTAGCTCAATAAATTATACTACCTCTGAGTGTCCAAATTTCATTTTAAGGGACATTTGAAAATGTCAACTTTTTGTACACTTTGGTGGCAAAGACTCATATAATCTTGTAATCTCTTTTCCAAACATTTAGTTTTGCATGTATAAAGAGATCGGTTAAAAAAAAAATCGGAAAAAAAAATATTTAGGTACAAAGTTATACTAAAAAATGACACTCATTTTGGGACAAAGATTTCTTGAAAATGGACACTCATTTAGGGACAGAGGGAGTATCAATTTATCTACAATAAAATTTAAATATTATTATTTTAAATATTAATGATAAATTTTATTATTTCATGATATAATTAAATTTCATATTTTTTTTGTCAACATTGACCGATGTAGTAAGAAAAAAAAAAAGGATGAAAAGATGAATGTATGTATCTCTAATGGTTTTATTTTAGAGTTTTATTTCTTAAATAAGATTCTTGCACGTGGACTCTTTTAAGAATATAAAGAATTGTTTAATGGCAATTTAATCCAAAATGGAAGAGACAGAGGGATACAATTGAAATGCGACTAAGTGGGAGATTAGCCATATCCAGCTGTTTGCATGTACCTGCTTTTACCTATAAAATTTTGTGATTACCAATTGAAAATTGTGCTTTCATTATAATTAATTAATGGATTAATGCTTGCGCGTTGGCTAGTCGAGGGATTAAAGTTAGGACTGGATTAATCGACACTATGATTTTAGTCTCTCCGCTTCGAAATAAATGTCATAATTAACAAGCCAACAATTTAAAGTTGTATGGCATGTTTCCTTGTTCCTTCTTTTCGAAAACAAAATAACTTATATTGACAGACATGGCCATTCACGGTTAACCGCCGGTTTACAAAACCGGTTTGGTCTAACCGTAACCTAACCGGCTAACCGTTATCCCCGGTTACGGTTTTCCGGTTTCCCGGTTTATCCGGTTACTTTTTTTTTTTTTTTTTTTTTTTTTTAACAGTGCTTTTAACAGTTTTTTTTTAGAAAAAAAAAAAAACTTCAGTTTTTTAACTGTGTTTTATTAATTCAAAAACTAACTGAAACTGTCAAAAACTAACTGAAACTGTCAAAAAACTAACTGAAACTGTCAAAAACTAACTGAAACTGTCAAAAAACTAACTGAAACTGTTAAAAAACTAACTGAAACTGTCAAAAAACTGACTGGAATTCAAAATAACACAATTTTTTTAGTAAAAAAAAAGGGACGGTACCCTTAAATTTTATTAATTAAAATTAAAATTACAATGAAGGGGACAACCAATCCTTGCCCTTTTATAATTTAAGGGAGGAAAAAAATGGAGCCTTACCTCAACTAAACTATTACAATGAAATAAAAATAAACAAACCTATACTAAAAATAAAAATAAAAACTATCTAAATTCCGTCCCCTTCCGAACTTCCCGTAGAGTCTTCCAAGTCGTATTGGTATTGTGGATCTACATTTACTAAATCCTCTTCATAAGGCATATCTTGCTCCCTCTTTTCCGCTCTAACCCAATCACCAAGTAAGAGTTGATTTTCCAAATTTTCACAAGTTAGGTTGGAACGTCTTACATCCAAAACATTTCCTCCCACACTAAATGCCGATTCGACCGCCACGGTTGAAGCGGGAGAAACTAAGACTTCTTTTGCAATTAAAGAGAGTATGGGATAAGTTTCTTGCCTTTGTGACCACCACCTCAAAATATCAAAAGTAGTTGGATTTGAAGTGTTTTGTACAACTTCATAATATGCTTCCAACTCGTACGGAATGCTAGAGGTAGAAGAAGAAGGAGACGTTCTAGGACGTTTTTGGGAATAAATTTCATTAACAAAACTATATGGATCGTTATACACCTCATATTGTGTATCAATACCAATATCTTCTTCATTAGGACTTGAGCCATATTGAGAAAGATTTCCATGAATTGCACTATACTCATTATAAAGAGTCACCAAATCTTGTTTTGTATTTTCAACAATAATTGCCGGGTTTTCGTAGAATCCGTCCCCATTGGGGTATAAATTTGCATAATAAAACGTTATTATGCGGACTAGATCTTTCAATTTAATACGGGGATCCAACATCTTTGCAAGCAAAAATAGAGATGGAATGTTATCAAAATATTTGATCCACTTTTGCCTCATGGAAGCAATGCTTTGGTTTAAAATGGTGCAATTTTGCAATTTTTTAAAACTTAGAACTATTGCAATACATTGATCAAGTACCAAAACGGAAGTTGGATAATAAACTCCCGATAAAGCCAAAGTAGCGGTATTGAAAATCTTTAATAATTGACATAAATTAGTGCAAGCGTTCCATTAATAAGCAAATAAAAGAATTTCATAGCCCATAGTAATAAAAAAATCCATGAGATGCTCTTTATACTCAAAACCATCAATTAACATTTTGTAGGTAGAATTCCACCTAGTCGGAACATCCATAGAAAAATATTTTTCGGGAAGACCCTTATTTAGTAAATATTTTATCCATTTTCTTGTAATTTTATTTTTTTTTTTGCAATAAAATAAAGAGCATCTCTAATGGGTTTAACATATTGATCTAAAGCATCCAACCATCTTTAACACATAAATTTATGATATGACATAAACATCTAATATGAAAATACTTACCCCCAAGTGACGGTTGACAAATGAGCATCAATTCCGGTATACTAGCGGTATTAGCACTAGCATTGTCGAGTGAAATAGAAAATATTTTTTGCAAAAGACCATATTTTGCCAAAATGGCGTGCAACTTTCTACAAATATTTTTCGCGGAATGAGGTGGTTCAAAACTATCATATGCAAGTAATTTTTTTTGTAAAGTCCACGAATTATCGATCCAATGGCATGTAACACCCAAATAACTATTTCTTTGCCAATGATCACTCAAACCATCGGCACAAATTGAAACTCTTTGATCTAATTTTGATAAAACATCAATTAACAAATGTTTATATTCCAAAACCACTTTTTTAATATCGCGTACGAGAGTCGTATGTGGTACTTTGGAGGCGGCCGGATTTAAAGAAAGTCTAATAAACCGTTCATAAAATTCATCATCCGCAAAGTTAAAAGCAAGCCCTTTAACACACACAAATTTGCACAATTCTTTCCTATAAACGACATTATTAAACTTAAATAAGACCGAAGACGTACCTTGGGTGTTAGGTTGAGCAAATTGTAATTGAGCTTGATTATTCTCAATCCCAACTTTTTCGGGATGTTTGCTATTGAGGTGGGTGTTTAATGTTCCATGCCCATTACCTTTTGCAAACGGGTAAGATTTTGTACAATAGTTGCATTCCACTCGAAAATGTACAAAGTCGTTGGGGTCAATTTGTACTTTTCGGAAATGGATCGTAAAAGTGTCGGATTTGGATTCTCGTTGTTGACGTTGCCCCCAACCACCTCTTCCCACGCCACGAGCTCGGCCTCGGCCGTCCCTACCACCACTTTGAGCAACATTTTCTTCAACATTTTGCTCACTTTCGTCAAAATGTGTGCCAAATTCTGGGTTAAGGGAGGAAGAATCAACATGTTCCTTGCCGCTCCTTCGAGATGAGGCCATTTGTTAAAAAACTAACTGAAACTGTTTTGAAACTGACTGAAAATGGTGAAAAACATAGATTTTGTTCAAAAACTAACTCAGACTGTCAAAAAACTAACTGGAATTCTGAAAAGTAACTGGAAAACGTTTTGAAATTGACTGGAAATCGCTAAAAACTGACTGAAAATGGTGAAAATCACAAATTTTGTTAAAAAACTAACTGAAACTGTCAAAAAAACTATCTGGAATTCTGAAATTTTCGGAATAAATTAGAAAAGTGATTTCGTTAAAAAAACTAACTGGAAATCGTTAGAAAACTGACTGAATTTCTGCAAACTAACTGGAAATGTGAGAGAGTGTGAAAGACTTAGGAATTAGTAGAGAGAGAAAGAGTATAGAGAAGGTGTGGAACTAAAATACTAGGAGGAGGGGGGGGGGTATTTATATGTAAGCAATTTTTGACTTTTTGACTTTTTTTTTTTTTTTTTCATTTCTGGCCGCAAGTTAACTGAACTAACGGCTAGTTTGAAAACTAGCCGTTTTTGCCTTTTGTCAGATTTGGGGAAGTGGGGGGGGGGCGGTGCAAAAGCTGGAAACTAGCCGTTACCGGTTAACCGCCGATTTTAGTCACGGTTTTAACCGCCAGTTTGGTTAACGGTTACTAACCGGTTAATAACTGGCGGTTGGCGGTTTTTCAAAATCCCTAACCTAAACCGGACCGGGTAAATGCGGTTGGCGGGTAATCCGGTTGGCGGTTAACCGGTTTTGACCCGGTTTTGACAGGTTAAATACCGGCGGTTAGCCGGTTTCCGGTTTTCTTTGGCCATGTCTACTCATAATAATCAATGAGACTATCTTTTCGAAACGAAACATATATATTTCACAGTTTGAGCAGGAGATTGTTAGAATTGTTGGATCAAGCTGAAACTACTTTCTCGCTAGACAAACAGTCAAATCAAAGGTTTCGGGTCAGATCCTTAAACTACTGAACCCTGTCAGAAAAATGAGAGTTCAAATCCTCTGTGCTACTTTATGTACCACTTCATGTGCTACAAGTGATCTAATGGCTCACAATTATTGAGATGAGTATTATCGTAATATTATGCAAACATGTGAACGGTTGGGTTGCAAGTGGTACATGGAGTGGCACACAAAAGTAGTACGGGTGATCTCGACTCAAAAAACGAGGACTGACATTCTGACAACACACGATTCATACTTCAAACAGTGCACAACTCACACACTCTTGATTTTCATGTAAAAGAGTACTTTTTGGTACGTACTAGGTAGTAGTAACTAGGATGAGCATGGATGGAAAGAAATAAAGGACCCTCTTATTTGGGACCCCAGCACCAGCAGATACAGAGCCACCACCTCCAAGGAAACCGCGTCCATAAACAGGGAAACTGCACCAACCCAAACCACATCACCAGACAACCTGCTTCAATTTCAAAACACTATATATATATATATAAATGCAGCATTTCGAAAGATTAGTGGATGATGCAGACATAAAAAGATCTCAGCAGAGTATCTCCCACTCGTATGAACAAGAACCTTCTGAAATTACTTGGAAGCTACCCCCACCCCCACCCCAAGCTTAATACATGTCAAAATTTCACCATCATACTCAGAATTGACTAGATCATAACTACATCTATATATACATGGTTAAATAACACTCTTTCATAATTCAAACATTAACTCAAAAGCTTGAACAAATACAGAATTATGGCAGATACAAACACTAATGCAGGAGGTACAAGTTCAGCCTACCGGGGTGTCCGCAAGCGAAAATGGGGGAAATGGGTGTCTGAAATTCGAGAGACGGGCACAAAGTCACGTATTTGGCTAGGGAGCTTCGAGACACCAGAAATGGCAGCCATGGCTTATGATGCAGCTGCATTGCACCTTAGAGGGGACAGTGCAAGGCTAAATTTCCCAGAATTGGCTGGGAGGCTCCCCAAGCCAGCTAGCTCGAGCGCTGATGATATACGCTTAGCAGCTCAAGCAGCTTCTCGAGTCAAGCCTTCCCCTACAGGGGAAGGTGACTCAAGCTCAAGCTCTAGCTTGAGCTCAAGCCATATAGGACTTTCTCCTAGCCAAATTCAGGCCATTAACGAGTCACCATTGGACTCGCCAAAAACATGGACCGAGTTGGCCTGCGCACTTGGGTTAGAGCAACGTATGTTTTTCTCGAATCCTTATACTAACATTACTACAGATGATTGGGAAGAGATACCAGATGATTCCCTTTGGGATTCTTAGGTAACAAAAATTAAACCAACATAGAAAAAAACGACCAAATCTTACTACAATTTTCTATTTTTCACTTTTTTGACATTTTTTCAAATGACCGCTAATATTAAAGCAAATAACTAGTGTGTGTGTGTTTGATTTTTATATAGTAAGGTCCATAACTATCATATTTTTTTGAGCCTAGGGGTTCTTTAATAAAACGTTAATCTATCATAACTTTTGGCTAAGGGATGGAGTTGCTGCAAATGCAACTGGTGAAACTCGAACCATGTTCTTTTCTCTGATAGGATATGGCTAACTCAGCTCAACCATACCCAACACTATAGGAGCTGAACATCTTCTTCCACTAAACATCAATTAATGGAGCTGGTTTTTTAACGGCTCATATGACAGCAGCAATGTAAGGGAAAACTGTCTACATTATGCCCGTGTGGGCCCGACTACAGCTTTTGTAACACCAGGTTGCCTTTTTTTATGGCAGCTGGAATTGGAATATATAATTCCTACTTCCACCTCGATTGTAATAGGTTTTTCACAGTGTGATGTATTCTGGATTGAAATAGGTTTTTCGCAGTGTGATGTATAATGTAATCTAGTTGTTCCCTTCTAAAGAAATGTAGTTGCTTTTTATTTGAATCCACTACTCGGTCTAAAGGGTGACGTATTTCTTATCTGCTTGTTTCATAAAGGGAAGACGACCTAGTTCAAATAACAATCAGACTCATAATGGTATAACTGCTGTTGAAACAGCCTAAAGAAGTCCGGTGACATAACCACAGGTTTACCAAACCCACCGGTTTCTGGAAACAGTCCGTCACGCACCTACAAATAAAGCATGTCAGTTGACCGAGTAAATTCAAACTTATAGAAACCTCCTGGCCAGCATGAAATACCTATAGCTTACCAAGAAACAGAATGCTAGGAACATAAAGATCAGTGAAGAGACGCATACTGTAAACAAGTAATGAAGTAATTATACACGCTAGTGATTAGAATCAAAAACAAAAGAACGTAAAGATGAAGCTAAGGAAGTAAGAATAAAACAAAAAAAATGAACAATCCAAATCCACGCCTGTCCAGAAGAATGCTAGGAAAATAAAGATCAGTGAAGAGATCTCTGTTTTTGAGTTTCAAAAAGATAGAAAAACTTTCTTAGCATGACTAAAATTAAACACATTTTGATTTATTATAATTACGTACTTATCATAGAGTAGAACATATTAGAGTTCATGTAAAGTTCAAGTCCGGGTTATCAAAAAATGAAACAAACAAACTAGGAAATGGTTTGGCTCCCTTTCCGCCACTCTAGCACCCTGTTTGTTACAAGCATGAATGGTATTCCAAATCTTTTTATTAGGAAATCTTCAAAATTTATTTATTCATAGAATTTTCCGAATGTTCAAGCAATCTAAAAAAAGGGTTAACTGGTGCTACAAGAGCTCTCACTATGCGTGGGGTCCAAGAAAGGGCCGGACCCAACATGGACTTAATGCAAACATTCTTCCCTTGCATTTAAATGCAAGATGCTGCTTATGCATGCTACACCAACCTATAACTGCAAAAATTTCAATGCTCCAGCACCCTAAAACTACTTTTGAAACAGCCAAAAGAAGTCCGGTGACATATGTATCGGTTTACTTCTAGAAACAGTCCGTCACCCCCACAAATAAAAACATGGCAGTTGACCGAGTAAAATCAAACTTAATGTACCATCTAGTCCAGCATGAAATACCTAACATACCAAGAAAAAGAAAGTCCGCGGCACACCTAAAGGACCCCCATCATAATCTACCAAAGTCCTAACCGATCTTGAAATTAGATGTTCAGATGGAACCTATATTCCATGTACCAAATGTACATTCTAGTGATTAGAATCAAATAAAAGGCATTTCATGTGATATAATACTTTCCTTCATCACAAAGAAAAGCTGTGAAGAGATTACCTTTGTTAAGTTGCAAACATATAGAAACACACCCTTGGCATGACTAACAATTTTTTATCCAATTTCAATCACTACTTATCAAAGAATAGCACGTATTAGAGTTTAAGTAAAGTTCAGGGACGGGAAAGTAAAATATGAAAGAAAAAAAGAAAGAAAGAAACTCGGAAATGGTTTGTCTCCCCTTTTGTTAATCTAGTTTGAGAAATAGGCGGCAATGTAAACTTAACTGGCTCCGGATGCCTATTTGTTATAACTTAAAAGCATGAATGGCAATGGCAATCCAAATCTTTTATTAGGAAATGTTCAGAATTTTATCTTCAATATAGAGTGTTCTGTACATTTGAAAACAGCTTTTTTTTTGTCAGAGATAAACATGAGAAAAAATGTTCTATATGAACTTGAGTACGTATATAAATACCCCCCAAGGCTGTTTCCTAGTTTCATTAACAAAACGGGCCAAAATGAGGGTTAGCGAACTGGGTATTACAATCCTAGAAGAGTAAACATTATAGAATTGTTTACACAAAAGTTCTGGGGTTAGATGATTAAGTTTTACATTGAGAAAGACGAACAATTTGTAGGAAGCACCTGCTTCCCTCATTTCACTTGCGACATGCCCCCTCCAGTTTAGATTTGGTCCTGCACAAGTCAACATTTAGTGATGAACACAACATGAAAAACAAGAAATATACACGAGAAAAAAAAAGGAAGCAAAAAAAACACAATAAAATAGTATGTTTGCTGCTGGAAAACAAGTCCATTGCTTTGCAAAGATGGAATGAATTTGATAATACATGAGTGGTCTCTAATAGCAAACGGCCACAGAAAGTATTGTGGGGGGGGGGGGGGGAAGAGATTCTGACCAACAGTCTACTTATTATGTACTCCTCCGTCCTTAAATGAATCCAAATTTCATTTTAAGTGACATCTGAAAATCTCTACGTTTCATACAATTTAGTAGCAAAAATTCGTAATTAATCACGTAACCTCTTCCCAAACATTAAGTTTTGCAAGTATAAAGAGACTAGTGAAAACAAATTGGTGAAAAAAACAATTAGGAACAGAGTTATTTCCAAAAAAGACATTCATTTTTGGACAAAAAGTTCTTTAAAATGGACATTCATTCATTTAGGAAGAGGCTTATGATATTGCAAGCTTATCCTGCTGAGAGGCTTTTATCTTGGTTATGATTGTCAGATCAAAATTAGTGTAATTTCCAAATTTTAAGCTTCAAGTCTTTTGCTGCTTTTTCCATGTATTTCCTTTCCAAAAACATGGTAATTTCTTAGGAATCATACAACTAAAAACATTTCTCAAATGCAATTTAATATAGAAACTATAATTTTTATAGCAACAAGTCTATTTTTCAGGAACTTATTTTCTAAGACCAAGGAGGTACTAAAGAATGCCTGTCAAAGGCCAAAATATAACGAAATGATATCGTTTCTATTGTCTGTTTTTTTTTCCTTTTGCAAATGCATACAAAACTCTTCTATATTTACCAAGACTCGTCGTCTTAATTATAGTTATCCTTCATATAAACATTTCTCAGGTGTCAATCTATTCTCACTCCCGGACTAGCCTCTCGGTAATGGTTTAAAACCTTAACTTTGCCAGACTGAAGATGAGGCATTTGCAGAAACTTGTAAGTCCACTTAATTCCTTAGTGATCAATTACAGTGTGGCCTTATACTTCTGCTCCAAGTTCTATTTTCTCTAAGCTTCCTCATTTAATCGCATACATTCTGATGACGCCACGAAAATTGGGGTCAATGGACCGGATGGATATCTGGCTTTGATTTTTGGTCCGACCTATAACACAACACAACGAACAACACCGTTAAGGTCAAGGCTGGGTTTGACCCCAGCTTAGACCCTCGGGTGTGAGAGTAAGATTCTCTTGAAGGACTAAGAACAAGGCTTGGAATGCCTTGTGGGAGAATTTAGGGTTCTCTGTATGTTCAAGTGTGTGTAGGATAAGTTAGGCATACCTGAGGGAGAAAGACAAAAGGCTTATATACCACCCACATTACCCAACAGTCTGACCTTTGGTCCGTGGAAAGGCTTTATCCACCATGACACGTGTAGCTTTGGGGTTGGCCGGTAGATAGGACGGGACAGTCTGTGACCAGCGGATGTCGTGATAGGACAGGCGCAGTACGGAACAGAGTAGGTAGCCCAGAGGATACCATCGGGCATTTAATGCGATTGGACGAGGCAATACGACTCGTATATCCTGTCCCGGTACCGAGCTCGCCGAGGTGGCGGCCTCGTCAGCAGGGAGCTCAGCTGAGGTTCGCGTCCATCTCAGACTCCGGGTATGGCCCCTTGTTGATATTCATCCTTGATGTCGGCCGGTTTAGGGCAAGGTTGCATTCGGAGTGAAATCAACCCGATCTTGAGTGATACCGGTTCAATAATACCCAGTTCATAATTCGAGCCCGGTCCATTGGGCGTGGGCTCTTCAGTAGCCCCTTACTCCGAGCACGTAGCTATTTATGGCTAGAGAGAGGAGTAAACCTTCGTGCCAAGTATTATTTTTTTCGCAAAGCTGCATGTGGATACTTGTAGGGGTCACGTGTCAGTCATCAAAAAGCGCACAGAATCGTGGGCCCCATCGAATGGTTAACGGTACGGTGTGTCAGTTTGAAAAGACGCCTAGCGTGCGATAAAGGGGCGCATTTAATGCCAACCATCATTAATTTTGAAATCAAAAGTTCCCGCCGGTTGAGTATTCGAGGGAATATTTATCTGCGTTTATTGGACCCGGGTTCGACCCGACCCGTTTTCTCCATATAAATAAGAGCAAGGTCAAACATTTTCATTTTTTTCCATTCTTGAAATCTCAAGCGTTCTGTAGAGAGAAAATTTCGCCTTTTCGACTTTCGATTTTCAAAATACGCCTGCTCTCCTAGATTCATCAATCCGCCATCCAACAAGTAGTGAACAATTTTTTACCTTGTCTTAGGCTTTTTCATTTGTGCTTTTTTCTTAAAGTTGTAGGATTTCTGCGGAGGTAGAATGAGCCTTCGCCGTCCTTCTTATGCTGTTTGTCTAACCACCGGCGGCTTGTATCATCGGGTAATTTACCCGTGGGTTCGCCTTCAGATGAAAACCCTACGGGTGATTGCTAAGGCACACTCCTGGGGTCCTGGACTCTGCCCCTGTTGTGGGAGTCCGGCCCCTTGGTCGTCCCGGCGGGTAGAAGAGTTAGGATTTTGGGGGATGAACAGCAATAAGGGAACTTTGTCTATGCCGTCTTAACTCGTTTCCCCAATTATGTAGATATGGCTGAGTCTGCCAGGCGTCTGGTATCCCGTACTGGTACGAACGACGAGATCACTGACTGGACCACCGTAAATCTAGAAGATGAGGTAGATGAGATGGAACTCTCATCTCGGAGGGGTAACTTTGGTCGCGCTGTAGTTTCTAGCGATGATGAGGCTGGTTCCCCTGATCTGCCCTTTTTACAACCCGATGTTGGAGAAGAGGTCACCGAGGGCTTAGAACAGTCAAAACCATCCCTATTGATGATGACGATTCATATACTGAGGAGGTTGATGAGGCGGAGCAATTGAGGAGGTTGGCACCTGGTACTGCTGCGTTGGTGAGGCGGAATGTGGAGATTGTGGATAGATTTGACTTTTGAGGAACCTCATGAACGAGTGAGTTCACGTCAGACTAGTCATGCTGGTACTTCCTCGTCCCCTTCCTCTCTTGCCAAGCTGAAAGGCAAAGCCAAAGCCACAGACCTTGACAAGGGTGCCTGTGACGTTCCTAAAGGCGAAGTAGATTTTGCCACTTATTTTGGCATTGATACCAATGTTTTTTGCCTTTCCGGCCCCGGTATGAAAACCTTTGAGGATGGTACATCCCGCCCCATGATTGCTAAAGAAGCCCACGGTAGCAATCAAACATGCGTCTTCTTTTTGCCCCAGTTTGACCATGGTCTTAGGCTTCCCTTCGACCCCTTCATTTGCTCTTTCCTTGAATGTTTGCCAATGGATTTGAACCCCAATACTTTGAGGGTTTTAATTTCTTTCATAGTAGTGTCTAGGACTTTGGGATACGAACCTAACTTGTCAGCCCTTTTCAAGTACTATAATTGTTGGGTATGCCCACTTGTATCTCAGTTTCAATGTAATAGGATTGATTAGATTTGATTGATCTATCACCTAAGTTTTATTTCATGGACTTA
Source organism: Campanula takesimana (assembly GCA_026119855.1). Taxonomy (NCBI): domain Eukaryota; kingdom Viridiplantae; phylum Streptophyta; class Magnoliopsida; order Asterales; family Campanulaceae; genus Campanula; species Campanula takesimana. The sequence goes on along the minus strand of JAOWBW010001371.1, from coordinate 258,567 downwards.
AGACCCATATGTAAGAAGTATTCATACTTCATTTTTTAAGTAGTCCACTATAATAGAACAGACTTAGAAATAGGGCAAGAATGTCGAGAATAAATAAAATCACTTTGTTCAGTTTGAGCCACGCGCCCATGCGCCTCTCTCTTGCGCCATACGCCCTTGTGACGCGCATATATGAGTATGCGCCTAGCATTGCTCATGCGGCCCAAATGGCTCAACGCGCTTCATTGTAATAATTTAAACACTCAGTGATTTATTGAAGATATGAAGACTTGAAGAGATTCAAATTATGCCAAAGATCCAACGGTGGATAAATAACACGTGTGCATCTAGATTTGAGGACACCTAACCACAACGGTCATATTTGTGTTATGTGTCTAACGGCTATAAAAGGACACGTGCTCCACTCAATGAGCTCCAGCACATTCGTCCTTTGATCTTATCCACAAGAGATTTCCAACGGCTAGTTTTTGGGGCTCTACTATTAATACCCCATAAGTTCAACCATTTGAAGTTGCTAAGCATTTCTGAATTTCTCTCTCAAGCATTTGTTGAAGATTTGAATATTTCCCTTTGAATTCTCAGATTCCTCAAGAACATCCTCATACCTTCATACTTAGCCTAGATCCTCAAGGAAAAACACTTTAGTTTTATTGTGCTCTAAATCTCATAGATCTAAAGAGCCTTAAAACTAAGAACACACACGCACCTCTTTAAGTTTGATCACTTAGATCTTTCTTTAAGAGATACACCGGTTTTGTCTAGGATTTGTTCTTTCATAGAATATTAGATCTTGAGTTAGTGTAAAGCTCAAACGTTGTAATTTGTAACACTCACTCATAATATAAGATCTCCATTAGAAATCCAAGACTAACCATCTTGGTAGAGGACGTAGATCATTTCCCGATCGAACCTCTCCAAATAGCGCGTATTAATTACTTGTCTTTTACTTTCAAGTTATTATCTTATCTCACTATTTGCTTGTTTAATAATTGTAGATTGATTGGATTGAATTGTGTTGTGTTTGTTATATCATTTGCCTTGGTTTCATCGTCCACTCACTTTGAGCCAAAATACTTAGAGTGTGTGTTGCGCCCCCTTTATCATTTGCGCCTATTTACTTAACTAAATTCCGCTGTGCATTTCACTCACTCACTTAGGCGTATTTCATAACGCTTAGTTGATAAAGTGCGCATTTGCAATTGAGTTTATCAAGGGTACGAAAAGAATTTCAAAATAGCTATTCAGCCCCCCTCTAGCTATTTTTATACCCTTGTTGCCCCTTTGGGACCAACAAGTGGATCAGAGCTAACACCTTTATAAAACATTTTTGTTTTTCAAGCTTAACAGCTTGGGTGCCGATTCGATATGGAAAACTCAAAACCTTCGGCAAGTGCTAACTACACACACGTTCCAGTCTTTGATGAAGATCATTTTGACGTGTGGAAATTCAGCATCTTGACTCATCTCACCTCAATCGATGAAAGGCTTCATGACACCGTGGTTTATGGACCTTACATCCCAATGAAAGTGAATCCAAATCCGCGCACCAACGCTGCTCAACCAACCATCAAGAAACCAAAGGAAAAATGGACTGAAGAAGAAACAAGAAGAGTTGCAAATGATAGCAAAGCAAGAAACATTCTCCTAAGTACTCTAAGCACGGCTATAAAACAACAAGTCATGCATTGTGCTACTGCCAATGAGTTATGGGATGCTATTGAAGAGCATATAGAAGGAGACACGGTTTGCAAGGAGAACAAGAGATACAAAGTGCAAAGAGATTCAACAATTTCTCTTAACTCCCCGGTGAAACATTGAGACATACTTATGAACGCTATTGTGAAATTATCAATCTCTGTATTTCACTTAGAAAGAAGTTCTCCAATAAGGAATTAAATACTAATTTCCTTCCTGCTTTTGGATCGAGATACCTACATAAATCTAGCTCCCTTGAAGACGCTGGAACTTTAGATGTATGGACTTTAAGGAACCTTTATGAAAATCTCAAGGTTTATGAGCTCAAACTTCAGCGCATCAGTGAAACTGAAGGAAAATCAAAATCCATAGCAATGGTGGCGCATAGAGAGGAAGTGCCTGCGCCGGATGAGAAATGTTCCGATCCCAAAATTTCTACTTCTGGGCTATTAGACATGGATGATGAAGACTTCGCTTTATTTGTGAAGAGATTCCAGAAGTTCAGAAAATTCTTAAAACCTGGCTCATTCAACAAAGCTCAAAGATCTACAAGCAGAGCTCCTCCAAAATTCACAAGGAGCAGTGATTCAAAAAAGAAAGAAGACCTTGTTTGTTTTAATTGCAGGAAACATGGACACTTTGCATCAAGCTGCCAAATTCCCAAATTTGATTACATGCAGAAGAAGAGCAGCCATACTCCCAAATTCACTCGTCACAAGGGAATGGTTGCTGAAGAAGAATCACCAGCAAATGAGCAGAACACTTGGATTGAAACAGACTGATATGAATGTCTTGAATAAACCAATCAAGAAATCTGCAGATTTTCAAGAGGTGAAAAAGAAGAAAGGACCAACCATCAGCGAGCTCGTTGAACAAGGATTTCTCACTCCGGCTCAAAGCAATGGTGGATTGTTATTTTCTAGATGTGATCTGAGTGCTAGAAGCAAACTCAGAAAGAGTGAATATGTTAGACCTCAAGTTGCACCTATTCCTTCAATCAATCATGATGAGGACATTGTAAAGCAAGAAAGGTTATTCAAAGAGGCTGAAAAGGTAATCAGTCATTTTAGTGATATGAAAGAAGGTTTATCACTATCATGTGATGAAATTTCTAAGCTTAAGACCGAGAAATCTTTATTAAAATCTGAACTCACCCTCCTCAAGGAGCAGATAAAGAGTATGACTCCTCTTACTGTTAAAAACACTTATTTAACAGAACAGAACTCACTTCTTAAAGTTCAAAACGATGAATTGGTCATTCAAATTAATGATCTTAATAAGATTACAAATGAGTGGTCCAATTCTCGTGTCACTATGGACGGTATCTTTGAGTCCCAAAAAGCCAGTGGTGATAAAAGTGGCTTGGGATTCACATCAACTAGTAACAACTTTAAGTGTGATGTTTGTGCTGAAAGAGACAGTGAATTTACAACTCAGCAAACTCACGAAATTCCCAAGGAAAAACATTCTAATTCAATGGGTAAAGGAGAGGAAAAATTCAAGAGACAAACATTCCATTATGTCTACCCAACGAAACAATTTGGGAAAGCTAAAGAGAAAGAAATAGCTACAGATGAATCGTCTTCTAACAAAATCATTCTTGAAACAAGGCGCGCTCCTTCTACGAGCGAACATTATGCGCCTAGGAGCCACGCGCCTCATCACCGTGCGCCTCCTAGCCCTATGCGCCCTCCTAGAAAAAGCGCTCCAAAATTTCAAAAGAAGGATTTTGTTAAGGCTAGTTCATCTGACCCAAAGAAGAATGATATCCTAAAGAAAAGTAAAGAGTTTGTGAAAACTCACGTGATTGGTGGCTTTCATCATTGTTCTATTTGTGATTGTTCAAGACATAAGGCCGTGGAATTCCTTTTGAGATTCACTCCCAATGCCAAAGGACATAAAAATCCTAAGGTCAAGCAAGAGTGGGTCGTCAAAAGTTGCTAACTCTAGTACCTGAAAAGGAATAAAGGGTACTTGCTTTAAATGTTTATATTTCAGGTTCCTTGCTTCATGTCTGGATCTTCAAAAGCTAAAACGTATGAATGTATTCTCGATAGTGGGTGTTCTCGACACATGACTAGAGATGAATCCTTACTTGAAGATGTTCATGAAGAAAGAGGTCACTCCGTAACATTTGGTGATAATAACAAAGGTCAAATTGTAGCATATGGAAAGCTCAAGAAAGACAAAATGTGCATTGAAAGAGTCTCTCTCGTCGAAGGGATCAAGCACAATTTATTATCCATATCTCAATTCTGCGATAAAGGATTGGAATGCCATTTTACCTCAACTCAATGTCTTATGAAGAATGGCAAAACTGGAGCTACATTACTCACCGGTTATCGTAAGACAAATATTTATATTATTGATTTCCATAGTATGAACTCTAGTACTAATCTTTGTTTTGTAGCTAAAAGTGTAAGCGAAAATAGTTGGCTGTGGCACAAGCACTTAAGTCACTTGAACTTCAAGTATCTATCTAAACTCAGCAGGAATAATCTTGTTAAAGAACTTCCCAAAGTTGCTGATCATCATGACAAGAAGTGCGCCGCGTGTCAACTTGGCAAACAACTGAAGAAATATTTCTCCAGCAAGACAAATCCTTCAACGACTAGATATTTGCAACTGCTGCACATTGATCTATTTGGACTAGTTACCACTACAAGTGTTAGAGGAAACAAGTATACTCTAGTTGTGGTGGATGATTATTCAAGATATACATGGGTAGAAATGATGATTACTAAAGACAATTGTTATGACATTCTTACCACCTTTTTCAGACTGCTCCAAACCTAAAAAAAAGATGACATCGTTAGTGTTCGATCCGACAATGGAACAGAATTCAAGAACAACGGTGTTGCTCGATACTGCGACGATCATGGGATAGATCACAACTTCTCAACAGCTGGAGTCCCACAACAAAATGGTGTGGTGGAAAGGAAAAATAGGATGTTGATTGAAGCGGGAAAGACGATGATAGCTGAAGCCAAATTGCCTAAGTACTTTTGGGAAGAAGCTATCAACACCGCATGTTTTACTCAAAATCGTTCCCTCATCAACAAACTTCCCAACAAGACTCCGTATGAAGTTTGGCGTGGTAGAACTCCCAACATTTCATTCTTCAAGATCTTTGGTTGCAAATGTTATATCCTCTATAACAGAATCGAACATAGAGGTAAATTCGATGACAAAGCCGACGAAGGTATTTTTGTTGGGTATGCCAAACATTCTAAAGATTTTCGTGTTTTTAATAGATCTACATTAGTGATAGTTGAATCTGTACATGTTACATTTGATGAACATTCTCTCCTTGAGAACATTTGGCTCTAAATGTTGCTGATGATTCTGTTGAGTTAAATGAGACAGGTGCTCCTATTCATGTTGCGCCTACACAAGATCAAAATGCATTAACTCAAGGAAATCCATCTACATCAATTGCGCCTAACTTCAATGGTAGTGCACCGAGTGAAGATTCAGCTGCACTGTACTATGCTCCTGTTTTCACTCCTGCGCCCCACTCAAATGTTGCACCTGGTGTCACTCCCATTTTCAATGCTGAACCAGTTCAACCTCCTAACTTTGATGATTTGAAGCTGGTGAAGATGTACCAATTGATGACCTTCAAGTTACTACAACCCAACCTAACTTACCTCCTGAAATTCGTGAAGTTAGAGGTCACCCAATCAATAATATCATTGGTGATCTAAATGTTGGTGTTCGTACAAGGAGAGCTACAAACTTTGATGCTTACACTGCATTTATCTCTCAAATTGAACCGAAGAAGGCTGATGAAGCGCTCCAAGATCCGAATTGGGTTGTTGCAATGCAAGAAGAACTCAATCAATTTGAAAGATGTAAGGTTTGGACTCTTGTTCTAAGACCAAATGATCAAGGAGTGATTGGTACGAAATGGGTGTTCAGAAACAAGATGGATGAGAGTGGAACCATCGCGAGAAAAAAAAAGCAAGGTTAGTTGCACAAGGCTATAGGCAAGAGGAAGGAATCAACTACGATGAAACTTTTGCGCCCGTAGCAAGACTTGAAGCTATCAGACTCTTTCTAGCTTACGCTGCTCATAAGAACTTCAAGTTATATCAAATGGATGTGAAAAGCGCGTTTCTAAATGGTGAACTCCAAGAACAAGTCTACGTAGCTCAACCACCTGGGTTTGAAGATTCACAATTCCCAAATCATGTGTACAAACTCCAGAAAGCTTTGTATGGGCTCAAACAAGCGCCAAGAGCATGGTATGATACACTATCCAAGTTTCTCATTGAGAAAGGCTTCACTCGCGGTAAAATTGATACAACTCTTTTCATTGCCAAACATAATGGTCACAAATTACTTATTCAAATTTATGTTGATGATATTATATTTGGTTCTACTAATTAATTATTGTGCAAGCGTTTTGAGAAACTAATGAAGAGCAAGTTTGAAATGAGCATGATGGGAGAACTCACTTTATTCCTCGGGCTTCAAATCAAGCAAATGAGTGAAGGCATATTTATCAACCAAGCCAAGTATACAAGGGATCTAATCAAGAAGTTTGGACTTAACAATGCTAAATCATACGACACTCCAATGGCTACCGGCAACAAACTCGACAAGGATTTAAAAGGAAAGAAGGTTGATCAAACGCTCTATCGAGGTATGATTGGCTCACTCCTTTATCTTACTGCTAGTAGGCCCGACATTATGTTTAGTGTTTGTGTTTGCGCTCGTTATCAATCTGACCCTAGAGAAGAGCACTTAATTGCTGTGAAACGTATTATACGATATCTCTCTAGTACTGTTAACCTTGGACTTTGGTACACCAAAGATTCGAATTTTAAACTTGTAGGTTATTCAGATGCGGATTATGCAGTGTGTACTATTGATAGGAAAAGCACAAGTGGCACTTGTCATTTCCTCGGATATCGACTTATGTCATGGGCGAGTAAGAAACAAGCTTCAGTATCTGTATCAACAACGAAAGCAGAATATATCGCTGCGGGAAGTTGTTGCTGTCAGATTCTATGGATGAAGCAGCAATTGGTGGACTATGATATAATTGAAGAAAATTGTCCCATCTACTGCGACAATACCTCAACAATTGCGGTTTCTGAAAATCCTGTCATACACTCCAAGACCAAACACATCGACATCAAATATCACTTCCTCAAAGACCACGTGGAGAAAGGCAACATTTATTTGGAATACATGGGAACCGACTTTCAAATCGCAGACATTCTTACGAAAGCATTAGATACAAAGCGGTTCATATTTTTGAGAGGTGAAATGGGTATGCTTGAACTCATCTATTCCATATAGTTTTGTCACTACTAATGATTTTGTGTGCTTTTGAGTTATGAATATTTTAGGTTTAAAAGTTAAAACACTTTCAAAGTTTCAAGGAAACTATCATGCGCCTGTTATATGCCCTAAACTCTCTGCGCGCCCAAGTGGTTCATGCGCCTTATCTTCTATGCGCGCCAAAGAGTAAAGCGCCTCGCTAGGCCACATTTATGATTGCGGCTCAATCAATGCTCACTTATTTATTAATTCAATGATTGAACGTATTCAATTTTCACAAGTACCAGGATCCAGCTAACTTCAAACCTGGTGAAACATTTAATGTCGCTGAGTTATATGCTGATTCAATGGGAATTGACGTGATGGCCTTCATCAAAACAAATGGTTTTATGCCTTTATTCATGATGGATCAACCCTACTACGCGCCCCTACTAGTAGATGAGTTCTTTTCCACCGCCGAAATAGTTACAATCCCAACAGAGACAGAAGGTCATATCAGATACAGGATTCGTGCCACTGTTCATGATGTTGAAGTGACAGTTTCTTACACGTCAATCAGAAATCTCCTTGGGTTTCCTACCTCTGGTGAGCTAAGTGTGTTAGGTCGCTCAATGACGTATGCGCCAGCTGCTCATAATTTGATAGCTCAAACATTCCTGCGTATTCCTACTTTGTAGAATAACATTAAAGCAGTTGAGATTCGAGATGTGGAGATCTCTTAGCTCACATTGCTCATCTTGTTGGTACCTCCATCATGTTCAAGACGGGAAATGTGAACAGATTCACTGTGGAACAGTGGGAGTACACTACAGCGATAATGGGAAGATCGAAGCTCAACTGGCCTCAAGTATTGATGAAAACCTTGATGGAACAATGGATAAATACAACAAGAGTAAGAGTAAGGGAAAGACGAAGTTTAAAACTCATTGCCGTATTCTCACCAAAATCTTTCTCACTTACCCTGCGCTCGCTCAATTCCTGCGCGCCAATGCTGATCATCAATCAGATGATGTACCAATTTTTGGTAAGGCTAACTTAGTTATCAAGAGGCGCAGAAAGCGCATAGAAAAGCGCGCGCCTAGGGTTTGAGGTGAAGCCTTAGTGGATGAAGCCACTGAATCAGATGAGGCTGACGAAGGCGCAGATGATGGCGCCGATGGTGATGTTGGCGCAGAAACTGGCGCACAACCAGGCGCAGTTTCTGGCGCAGAAGAAGATAGAGGAAAAGGGATTGCAAGCGGGGACCGACCAACGAAGCGCCCCAGAACAGATAAAGATGAAGAGAAAGATCTGAAAAGCGCTAAGGATGCCAGTAGACTGGAAGCGCAGAGGAAAAGAGATAAAGATTATCAGTTAAAAAAGGCTGCTGCTGTAGATAGAATTGAGAGGCAAAGAGGCGCAGGTTCTAGCGCAGATCCTTTGCGCGCGCCTGCTCTTTCTGCGCCTCTCCCCCCTCGTGCGCCTACCACTACTCAAGTAACTCCAACTACTGCTCCTGTTAAACTCACGCGCCAATAACAACAAGTCAGAGATAGATTATCTTCTGAATTATTTGGTGAGTTAAGAGTAGAGGAACAAGTTCAGGGGGAGCAAGAGCCCCTCAAGAATCGCAGAACCAACCCTGCGCCCCCAGCTCCCGTGCCTCATACCGCAGTTCCAACAACTTCTATGGACTCAGTTATTCGTGAACGATTTGTGGATGCTTTTGGTGAATCTAGTGCTGACTTTGTTCCTTCACCTACTGCACGCCCTACTCCTGTGCCCAGTTCCACTCATGCGCCTCCTCCTCAGACTCCGGATATGAGTCTTGTTCTTTCACTCCTCCAGTAACTCCAGCAAGGCCAAACTCGTATTGAATACCAATTGGAACTTCAAGCTTCCATGATTGAAAGTCAGGCAGATGAGATTGCTGCCATTAAGGGGGAGATGACGCGCATCGGTGGGGATATCAAGGACAAACATTTCCTTACTCCTCATCAATGGAATGATGCCATTGATCAAATGAATGATTTATTAAAAGGTACTCTTGATTCCCTCCATGAACGAATTGACGCTGGCATCAAACTCACTGATGGCTAGGACTTCATTAATGCTATAAGGGAAGTAGAGTCAAGCGTTGGATCAGACATCAGGAGATTATTTGAGATGGTGGCTGGTGATAGCCAAAAATTATTTAATGTTGTTGACAAACTCAAGGAAGTTAAGGATGAGTTAGAAATCCTGGGAGTCACTGCCTATGGAGCAGCACCTCCTGAGGTGCCTGTTACTCCCACGCCTACTCAGAGCGCAGACTCTAGCGCGCCAGTTGACTTTAGTTCCTTAATTTCAAAGATTGATGTTTTGAAGGAATTAATAGTTACTCATTTCAGCGCCGCTCACTCCAGTGCAGACAGGCGCTCAGAAAGAACCTCTTCTAATATTCTCTCCGCACAAGCCGCTGTTGAAGCTAACCTTCAAGTAATTGCTGAAACTTTCTCACAGCAGCAGGCCACTATTCAACGCTCCATTGATGAGTATCAGACTATCAATGTTGGGCATCTGCGCTTTATTAGAGATGGTGTTGAAGAGACCTTCGGAAATGTCAATCGTGTTCATCAACTTTCTAAACAAATTCAGCGCTCCATGAGTGAGATTGAAAAAGGATTGAAGGATGACGACGCGCCTCCTCCCAACCCTTAGATTTTATTTTGATTGTAAGTTGTTATGAATCTTTTGATGTTAGAACCTTTTTGTTAGTGATTTTAGTGCTTAAATGTTTTAGCACATCTTTTGATTTTGTTCTGTTCAATACTTGTAATCTGTAACTCTTACATCCCAAGTATTAATGAGAACAAAGCATCACTGTTTATCTCAAACCTTGTTCAAATCAAACTTCTTGTTTGTAGAACAATGAATTTATTGTTTAAAATCATATGCATCATATTTGAACTACTTCATACTTTCATGCATTGAGTTTAAACATTGTTTAAACACATCTCAAACCAAAACTTATACATTTTGAATGTGTTAAACTGTTATTTCTATCTTTCCATTTGTAATGTTTTATCCTTATTAGAATAGATTAGAAATCTATATCTTGGACTAGTGTGTGCATTAACTTGAGACATGAGTTACCAATTTCATTTATTTGGATATGTTATTATCAAGTATAATGTTTGTCCCTGATATAGTAGGTAATGGCATCAATAAAATAGGGGGAGATTGTTGGGTATGCCAACTTGTATCTCAGTTTCAATGTAATAAGATTGATTAGATTTGATTAATCCATCACCTAAGTTTTATTTCATGGACTTAAGACCCATATGTAAGAAGTATTCATACTTCATTTTTTAGGTAGTCCATTGTAATACAACAGACTTAGAAATAGGGCAAGAATGTCAAGATTGAAGAAAATCACTTTGTTCAGTTTGAGCCACGCGCCCCTCTCTTGCGCCATACGCCCTTGTGACGCGCGCATATGAGTATACGCCTAGCATTGCTCATGCGCCCCAAATGGCTCAACGCGCTTCATTGTAATAATTTAAACACTCAGTGATTTATTGAAGACATGAAGACTTGAAGAGATTCAAACTATGCCAAAGATCCAATGGTGGATAAACAACACATGTGCATCTAGATTTGAGGACACCTGTCCACAACGGTCATATGTGTGTTATATGTCTAACGGCTATAAAAGGACACGTGCTCCACTCAATGAGCTCCAGCACATTCGTCCTTTGATCTTATCCACAAGAGATTTCCAACGGCTAGTTTTTGGGGCTCTACTATTAATACCCCATAAGTTCAACCATTTGAAGTTGCTAAGCATTTCTGAATTTCTCTCTCAAGCATTTGTTGAAGATTTGAATATTTCCCTTTGAATTCTCAGATTCCTCAAGAACATCCTCATACCTTCATACTTAGCCTAGATCCTCAAGGAAAAACACTTTAGTTTTATTGTGCTCTAAATCTCATAGATCTAAAGAGCCTTAAAACTAAGAACACACAAGCACCTCTTTAAGTTTGATTACTTAGATCTTTCTTTAAGAGATACACCAGTTTTGTCTAGGATTTGTTCTTTCATAGAATATTAGATCTTGAGTTAGTGTAAAGCTCAAAGACTCACTCATAATATAAGATCTCCATTAGAAATCCAAGACTAACCATCTTGGTAGAGGACGTAGATCATTTCCCGATCGAACCTCTCTAAATAGCGCATATTAATTACTTGTCTTTTACTTTCAAGTTATTATCTTATCTCACTATTTGCTTGTTTAATCATTGTAGATTGATTGGATTGAATTGTGTTGTGTTTGTTATATCATTTGCGTTGGTTTCATCGTCCACTCACTTTGTGCGAAAATACTTAGAGTGTGTGTTGCGCCCCCTTTATCATTTGCGCCTATTTACTTAACTAAATTCCGCTGTGCATTTCACTCACTCACTTAGGCGCATTTCATAACGCTTACTTGATAAAGTGCGCATTTGAAATTGAGTTTATCAAGGGTACGAAAAGAATTTCAAAACAGCTATTCACCCCCCTCTAGATATTTTTATACCCTTGTTGCCCCTTTGGGACCAACAATAATGTACAGATTACTGCCGGCTCGCTGAGCTTGAAAACCAAAGCAGCAATCAAAACTCATATCCCCAAGATCTTTGATGGATCGGTTTTCATATGTATTATCTCTACATTTTTGTACTATTTTTATTGACTTTTGGATGTAATTTAGAATAGTTTAATGTAATTTTTGGTCTTTTTGTGTTTGAGGAACTTTGTGAGAATATGTGTGTTTGAGACACTTTTTAGTGTCATTTTGGTGTATTGCAAAGTCCTAGAGGTTTAAAGGGTTGAAGACCATGAGTTTTAGAGTCAAAGTCCAAGTCAAAGGTCAACTGGAAGTCAGCAGTCAAAGTCAAAGAAGGAAGGAAAGAAGAAGGAAGTTGGACCAGAGGCTAGGCGCTCGCCTGCAAAGTCACCAGGCGCCCGCTTGACCAGTCACCGAGCGCCCGCTTGAAAATAAACCAAGCGCCCTCTTACTTCCAAGTTTGGAAGACGTAAAGCTTCTGATTAAAGGGAGCGCCCGCCTGCCCTTTAGCAAGCACCCGCTCGCCCTCACCTCCAGGAAATTCGGGACTTACGCATTTTTCGATGTTTTGATGTTTTCTCTCCTATTTTAGACTCCTCTCTTATGTATAAATAGTTTAGGTTTTCAGAACTCAGTTTTTTTATGCTTTGTTTTAGGTTTTATTCAAGTTTTCAAGGTTGTAATCAAGACTTTGGATCTTTCTGTTGGTAGTGGTGCCCTAGGCACGTTTAATAAACGTTGTAATTGTTATCATTTATTTCATATCAATAAAGAGATGTTTTGATTATTATTGTTGTTCATGTTTACTTATAATAATCCCCGTCCCTAGTCCTTGTTAAGCACTAGTATAAAGGCTAAATGATCATGGGATGATCATGTTAGATTTATGGGTACTTGTTTGGAACAAGGTACTGGACATGACCCGCTGTATGAGATTTATGTCATGGTCTATGTCGTACATATATCTCATATTAGTTATGTCATTTGAATCCTTAGACATGAAGTTATTATAGTCTTCCACTTGATGAACATTATGTTTGACATATTCAAACGCTATCTTAACACGGTAGTTATAAAGGGTATGATTGGCATAATCGGATTCCCGTTGGGAAGAATAATAAGCTAAATGGATTTGTCCCTCTTCGGAGAGATGTCAAGCTTGGGCCTCTCATAGGAATGATGTTGATGAAATGTTCGGCCGGACTCAAATGAATTGATTGGATCAATGTCATTTGGATTATCAACATATTCGGAATCGAGAAAGTATTGAACAAAACAAGTTGACTGTTTGACCATGACTTGTGTTCAATGACATCATGGACAAAGGGATTATGACATATTCTAAAGGAATGCGAAATTGTATCTAGTTACACTATTTGGATAGGTATGACGGTTTGCTAGAACCTAATCATATCTTATGGGTTCATGTTTGAGCCCATTGCCAACTTAGTGTAATCCTAGAGGGTCGCACACAAATAGAACGAATCATAAAGGACTAAATTGGAATTATGGAAGAATGTCAGGTTTTGGCTCTGGCACGGTCGTGCGCCTTAAAATGGCACGGCCATGCCATAAATCCAAACCAAGGCAAATCTGTCGACATGTTTGGCACGACCGTGCCAAGAAGTCAAGCACGACCGTGCCGAAATTGGTCGACTTGGGGAAATCACGCGGACCTGATGGCACGACCGTGCCAGATTATAGGGCACGACCGTGCCAGATTATAGGGCACGACCGTGCCAGTCAAGTCGGCCAGAATTCCTTGTTGCCTAATTTGGTGACGGGATTTAGGATTCCTAAGTCCTTAAGGGTTAAGGATTGGGACCTATTTAAAGATCCTTTCAGAAGCCATTAGACATATTATTGTGAGTGCCTCCATAAGGTTTTGAGAGGTTATTTTTCTTGTTCTAAGATCCCAAAAGTGAAGAACAAGAATATTTATAATTCCATATAGTTCTTGCAATTGTGAAAGTGTGTTTCACAATTTGGTCTAGCAACCAAGATCAATAAGTTACTTGATATTCGTTCGTGGTGTGGATACCGCTAGAGGGTGAAGCTCATCATCTTCAAGGTTCGCGTTCTTGATCAAGTTTCAAAATCACCACCAAATTCAAAAGCTAGAAATCAAAATCATCAAGGGTTAGTTTTCTGATATTCATCTTATATGTATTTGACTTAACCACATGAATGGATCTATGGCTTTGGGTTTCATTAAAATTTTAAATGCTTTATTCCGCTGCGCATGTTACAACGAAACCCAACAGTGGTATCAGAGCCCCGTTCATGTTGATTATTTCAATACTAAGATCATGTTATGTGTATATAAATTGTTTATGTGCTAGCATGATATGAATATTGGATTACGTGATGTTTATGTGTTATATGATTTTATGTGGTTTATTGTTTTAGAAACTTTAATCGCACTATTCAATCGCAATAAAAATTATGGTGGATTAAAATTGTTTGGATTATCAATTTTGATTGGATCAAAGTTTTGATATTCTAGGGATTCAAGAATAAATTGTTTATTCAAGGTTTTGTTGATCATGGTGATTGGATCACCAAGAACACCAAATCCTTATTGAATCGGGAAAAACAATTTTGAGACAAATTTTGGAACTTTAAAATTTTGACTTTCGGAAGGGTCCGACCGGACCCATACCTTGACCCGGCCGGACCTAGGGTTTGGCGCGGGGTAGGGCTTGGGTCTTGGATGTGGATCTTGGGTTTAAATTTCCTATTTGTTTTAATCTTGTGAGTCTAAGATTGGTTCAAGGTTTGGATGGCTAATCTACGTTCATCGAGATTGTGTTTCCCAAACTTGATCGCAATCGAAGTTTCAAAGATAAAACGAAGTTAGAATTATGAAGAGTTCATAATTGCTAAAATTAAGAAACAAAGTTCTTGATTCAAAGATTGGAGATCCATGTGGAATTGTGAATGCAATTGGCCTACGTTCATCGAGACCATCTATTGCTTAGTTTCGGCCACATGGACTACTTTCTTGGTTTCTTGAATTAGTGCGGAATTGTGGATGCCATATGGCTTAGTTTCGGTCGCACTTCTTGTTGTCTTGATTTGGAGATGATAACCAAAGTTCAAATAGTCTCATCCTCATAATTATAGAGAAACTAATGACACATAAATATTATGCTTAAATTAATGGAGATTAATTTAGTGGCTAAACTTGATGTGTAACATGTTTATATTATGTGCTCATAAATGTGTTATATGCTATATGTGATGAACCTTCAAAGAAAGTTTTAAGTCTTTTATTGCCATGCCATGATTAAAACACTTGTTAGTACATGAGTGATTTTAATGTAGATTCGCCCTAGCGAGGTGCTTTAAATTTATTTATGTATGAGCAAGATAGATAATGTGGGCACGCCCTAGCGGGACACATTAACTATGCGTTTAAAATGGTTAGACTTAATTGGGCGTCAAAACAGTTTTGGGCCTAGGCAAAGATGAGGTTTAACATGCTTTTTGAAATTGGATTTCTTAAAGAATCTCATAAAAGGAACTAAGAGTCATATGAGATATGATTGACAAGAGTTGTCTACCTAATTAGTTTGATTTTGTGTAATCCGCCTTAGCGGACTTGAAATTAAATTAAAGTTGGATCTTAACCCATTTAAATTATATTATACATTGGATGTATAAGAAGGTTATGTAATTTAGTGGGAGTATTTTTGGAAAAATACATTGTTTATTTCTTTAATGAAAAATTGGTACTTATTAAATTTTGGAAATTTTGCATATTTGTAGATAATGACTAATAACACTCAATCAATGTCGTTGCGATCGATCCTTGAGAAGGATAAGCTCGAAGAGAATGGTACTAACTTTATGGATTGGATCCGTAGCATAAGAATCGTTCTTAGGCAAGAAGATAAGTTGTACATTCTCGATGGGCCTCTCCCTGCTGAACCACCGCCTACTGCCCCTAGGGCAGAAAGAGACAATTACAAGAAACATCGTAATGATTCTAGAGATGTAAGTTGTCTCATGCTTGCTGCTATGTGTTCAAAACTCCAACAAAGTTTGGAACATTTGGAAGCCTATGAGATAGGCGTGGAGTTGAGAACCATGTTTCAAGAGCAAGCTAGGCAAGAGAGGTACAAGACCATTGTTGCATTCACTACTTGTAAGATGAATGAAGGACAACAAGTGAGTCCTCACTTTCTTAAAATGAAAGGTTATGTAGAGCACCTTGAGAAACTTGGCTATCCAATCCCATTGGAGTTAGCCACGGATCTCATTCTTAATTCATTGCCTAAAAGTTATAATCAGTTTGTGATGAATTATAACATGCATGGAATGGATAAGAATCTCTCTGAGTTGCATGGGATGCTTAAAACTGCAGAGATGAAAATTGTGGAGAAAGGTTCTCCCGTGCTTTTGGTTCATGATGGGAAGAAGGCTAATGCCAAAGGAAAGGGTAAGGCAAAAGTTGTCAAACCCAAGATAAGCAAGGCAAAGGTTGGCAAGGCTTCTGAGGCAAAACCTGATTCACAAAAGGATGCAATCTGTTTCCATTGTCAAGAAATTGGTCATTGGAAACGTAATTGCAAGGCTTTCTTGGAAGAGCAAAAGAAGAAGAAGAGCAGCAAGGCTGCGTCGACTTCAGGTATCTATATGATAGATATTCTCCTTTCTACCACTGATTCTTGGGTATTGGATACCGGATGTGGCTCTCACATTTGTCTAAATGTGCAGGGACTAAAGAATAGGAGACTGCTTAAAGAAGGTGAAGTAGATCTACGCGTGGGGAATGGAGCAAGAGTTGCTGCATTAGCCGTAGGGACTTATGAAGTCACTTTACCTTCCGGATTAATTCTTGTTTTGAACAATTGTTATTATGTTCCGGATTTAAGTACAAATATTATTTCAATTTCTTGTTTGGATAATGAAGGTTTTAAGTTTCTTATTGAGAATAAGAGATTTTCTATTTATTTAAATGATGTGCTTTATGGTATTGCTAACTCATTTAATGGCCTTTATATCTTGGATGTCAAGAATGAAAATAATGTCTATTATGTAAATAAAAAATCTAAACCTAATGATGTAAATCATACTTATTTATGGCATTGCCGTCTTGGTCATATTAATGAGAAGCGTATCTCAAAACTCCATGGGGACGGACTTTTGGGTTCATGTGACTTCGAGTCATATGACACTTGTGAGTCGTGTCTTCTTGGAAAAATGACTAAGACACCTTTTACCAAGCTGGGTGAGAGGGCAAGCGACTTATTGGGGTTGATACATTCCGATGTATGCGGACCATTAAGTAGCAATGCTAGGGGAGGATTTCAATACTTCATAACCTTCACTGATGATTATAGTAGATTTGGGTATGTTTACCTAGTGAAACATAAAAGTGAAGCATTCGAGATATTTAGAATATTTCAAAATGAAGTAGAAAAACAACTTGGCAAAAGTATAAAGGCACTTCGATCAGATCGAGGTGGTGAATACTTGAGCCAAGAATTTGATGATCATCTAAAGAATTGTGGAATAGTTTCACAATTGATTCCGCCCGGAACACCACAATGGAATGGTGTGTCTGAGAGGAGAAATCGGACTTTGTTAGACATGGTTCGATCAATGATGAGTCAAGTTGATCTTCCAATATCCTTTTGGGGTTACGCCCTAGAAACCGCTGCTTTCACACTAAATCAAGTTCCAACTAAATCGGTTCCAAAGACTCCATATGAGATGTGGAGTGGAAAGAAACCTAGTTTGTCTTTCATGAGGGTTTGGGGTTGCGAAGTTTATGTCAAGAGACTTATCTCTGACAAACTAGCACACAAATCTGATAAATGTATTTTCGTGGGATATCCTAAGGAAACTAAAGGATATTACTTTTACAACCGAGAGGACAACAAAGTGTATGTTGCCCGAACTGGTGTCTTTCTAGAGAAAGAGTTTCTCTCCAAAGAAATCAGTGGGAGTAAAATAAATCTTGAAGAAATTCGAGACCCAGAAAATAACATTGAACTAATAGTGGAACAAGAACAAGAACCACAAGGAGTTGTGGAACCTGTTCAAAATACACAAGCATCTCGCAGATCTAGTAGGTTACGATCCGAGCCCGAGAGATATGGATTTCTCGTAACGGATAGTAATAAGGTAGAAATCATTGAGAATGATGAACCGTCAACCTACCAAGAGGCGATGTCCTCCCCTGATTCGGACAAGTGGCTTGGAGCCATGGAATCCGAATTTTAATCCATGCAAGACAATCAAGTTTGGAATTTGATTGATGCTCCCGAAGGTGTAAAAACCATAGGATGCAAATGGGTCTTCAAGAAGAAGACTGACATGGATGGGAAGGTGCATACTTACAAAGCTAGGCTTGTAGCGAAAGGTTATAGGCAAGTTCATGGTATTGACTATGATGAGACCTTTTCACCCGTCGCAATGATCAAGTCTATAAGAATTTTGCTTGCCATTGCCGCATATCATGACTATGAAATATGGCAGATGGACGTCAAAACCGCTTTCCTAAATGGAAAACTCCAAGAGGATGTGTATATGACACAACCAGAAGGTTTTGAACAAGATTCTAAGGTATGCAAATTGCAAAGATCCATCTATGGATTGAAGCAAGCTTCAAGGAGTTGGAATCTCCGTTTTGATGAATCGGTCAAAGAGTTTGGCTTCATCAAGAACGAAGATGAGCCTTGTGTATACAAGAAGATTAGTGGGAGCATGGTGCTATTCCTTATTTTATACATGGATGACATATTACTCATTGAAAACGACATTCCTACACTTCAGTCTGTGAAGACTTGGTTAGGAAAGTGCTTCGCAATGAAAGATATGGGTGAAGCCGCATATATTCTTGGCATTAAGATCTATAGAGATAGATCAAGGAGGCTACTTGGTTTAAGCCATAGTACATACATTGACAAGGTCATTAGAAGATTCCGTATGGAAAATTCTAAGAGAGGAACCTTGCCCGTGTTACATAGAGTTTCTCTAAGCAAGACTCAATGTCCTAAGACAAAAGATGAGCGTGAGAAAATGAATGATGTTCCATATGCTTCGGCAATTGGGTCCATCATGTATGCCATGATTTGTACTAGGCCGGATGTATCTTATGCTTTGAGCATGACAAGTAGATACCAATCCGACCCTGGCGAAAATCACTGGATAGCCATAAAAGCGATTCTTAAGTACTTGAGAAGGACTAAAGACTCGTTTTTGGTCTAAGGAGGAATGGAAGATGATCTCGTTGTAAATGCTTACACGGATGCAAGCTTCCAAACCGACAAAGATGATATCCGATCGCAATCGGGTTTTGTGTTTATGTTAAATGGTGGAGCTGTAAGCTGGAAGAGTTCCAAGCAAAGTACAACCGCTGATTCTACAACAGAAGCTGAGTATATTGCTGCATCGGATGCTGCAAAGGAAGCTGTTTGGATTAAGAAGTTCATAACTGAACTTGAAGTGGTTCCTAGTATTGCTAATCCAATAGACCTTTATTGCGATAATAATGGTGCTATTGCTCAAGCAAAGGAACCAAGAGCACATCAGAAATCCAAACACATACTTAGGCGTTTTCATATCATTCGAGAGATCGTTGATAGGGGAGACGTAAATATATGCAGAGTACCTACTGATGACAATGTTGCGGACCCGCTAACAAAAGGACTTCCACAAGCTAAACATGATGGTCATGTTAGGTCCATGGGTATTAGATACATGGGAGATTGGGCCTAGGGCAAGTGGGAGATTGTTGGTAGTGGTGCCCTAAGCACGTTTAATAAACGTTGTAATTGTTATCATTTATTTCATATCAATAAAGAGATGTTTTGATTATTATTATTGTTCATGTTTACTTATAATAATCCCCGTCCCTAGTACTTGTTAAGCACTAGTATAAAGGCTAAATGATCATGGGATGATCATGTTAGATTTATGGGTAATTGTTTGGAACAAGGTACTGGACATGACCCGCTGTATGAGATTTATGTCATGGTCTATGTCGTACATATATCTCATATTAGTTATGTCATTTGAATCCTTAGACATGAAGTTATTATAGTCTTCCACTTGATGAACATTATATTTGACATATTCAAACGCTATCTTAACACGGTAGTTATAAAGGGTATGATTGGCATAATCGGATTCTCGTTGGGAAGAATAATAAGCTAAATGGATTTGTACCTCTTCGGAGAGATGTCAAGCTTGGGCCTCTCGTAGGAATGATGTTGATGAAATGTTCGGCCGGACTCAAATGAATTGATTGGATCAATGTCATTTGGATTATCAACATATTCGGAATCGAGAAAGTATTGAACAAAACAAGTTGACTGTTTGACCATGACTTGTGTTCAATGACATCATGGATAAAGGGATTATGACATATTCTAAAGGAATGCTAAATTGTATCTAGTTACACTATTTGGATAGGTATGACGGTTTGCTAGAACCTAATCATATCTTATGGGTTCATGTTTGAGCCCATTGCCAACTTAGTGTAATCCTAGAGGGTCGCACACAAATAGAACGAATCATAAAGGACTAAATTGGAATTATGGAAGAATGTCAGGTTTTGGCTCTGGCACGGTCGTGCGCCTTAAAATGGCACGGCCATGCCATAAATCCAAACCAAGGCAAATCTGTCGACATGTTTGGCACGACCGTGCCAAGAAGTCAAGCACGACCGTGCCGAAATTGGTCGACTTGGGGAAATCACGCGGACCTGATGGCACGACCGTGCCAGATTATAGGGCACGACCGTGCCAGTCAAGTCGGCCAGAATTCCTTGTTGCCTAATTTGGTGACGGGATTTAGGATTCCTAAGTCCTTAAGGGTTAAGGATTGGGACCTATTTAAAGATCCTTTCAGAAGCCATTAGACATATTATTGTGAGTGCCTCCATAAGGTTTTGAGAGGTTATTTTTCTTGTTCTAAGATCCCAAAAGTGAAGAACAAGAATATTTATAATTCCATATAGTTCTTGCAATTGTGAAAGTGTGTTTCACAATTTGGTCTAGCAACCAAGATCAAGAAGTTACTTGATATTCGTTCGTGGTGTGGATACCGCTAGAGGGTGAAGCTCATCATCTTCAAGGTTCGCGTTCTTGATCAAGTTTCAAAATCACCACCAAATTCAAAAGCTAGAAATCAAAATCATCAAGGGTTAGTTTTCTGATATTCATATTATATGTATTTGACTTAACCACATGAATGGATCTATGGCTTTGGGTTTCATTAAAGTTTTAAATGCTTTATTCCGCTGCGCATGTTACAACGAAACCCAACACTTTCATCATCAAACGTAAATCCAGGTTTATGAATTTTATTTATTCTCTTGTGATTTATGCTATGGGTATGAGTAGCTAATCTGTTTGGTTTGCGGATTGGATGTGATCAATTACATGATCTTTGTGCTATGAGATGATAATCAATGTTTAGTTTAACACAATAATTTTAATTCTGTTTTCGAGTTTCAATCTTATTGATAAATATTTTTGGCTCTTTAACTATTAGGGTTTGATCTCTTGCACTTGCGTGGAGAGTTAGACATACCATTGTTGTGTTGAATAGTTTGGATCTTGGACCTTACGGAAGAAGAGACAAACTAGGTTTTTGTATTCTTAAGAGCTTAATAAATTCTTTGTGTTTTAATTGGACCTTGCGGAAGAATTAATTTACATAGGATAATAGAATTGCAATCTGGCCACCTAACCGTCCCAATTCTTAAATAAGTGAATGAACCCTAAAATAAAGATTTGTCTTTCATCATCAAATAGCATAAAGAGAGTGTAATTGTGATCGCCAATCCGTGAACTGCTTGAATCTTCTTGAGTACAATCCTTGCTTGCTTTTGTGATCTTAAATATTTAGTTTATTTTCAGTATTAAGTTGTTAAATTAGTTAATCAAATCAAAAACCCCCTGGTTACTCTTTGCACTAATTGAATCAACTTGTTTATCCACGAGTCTCTATGGTTTGACCCTTACTTTTGTATACTGCTGCCTCGGCACTTGTACACTTGCAAGGTTTTATTACACAGTGGAATTTTATCCATCAAGTTTTTGGCGCCATTGCCGGGGACTTGTTGTGATTTACAAATTAATTTAATCGGTGTATGTTTGGTAGACGTTCATTGGATCCCAAGTTGCATTGGATCCCAAGTTGGTCCCTTTGAATGATAATATTGATAGACTTAATAGGGGCATTCCCTCTATTAGTGAGTCTGAATCTGAGTCTGAAGCTTCTATCACCGAGGCAGAGGTAGTTTTAAGTGAATTGGAAACTTCTTCCACCGAGAGAGAAGAAATTGAAGTAGTAATGGCAAACCCATTAATGAAAGTGTATGCTAGGCCTAAGGTCGACACATCGGTGTCTTGCATTGTTTTGACTGATGCAGCTAAGACCTATGAGGCAAAGGGCCATTATTTTAGTCAGCTGCCTAAGTTCCAGGGTCTTCCCGCTGAAGATTCTTTGAACTTCTTGAAAGAGTATATGATGATTGTGTCGGGATTTCCAGTTAAGGAGGGGGTCACTGACGAATAATTAAGGCTTAAATACTTTCCTTTTACTCTCCAAGGGGCAGCTAAAACTTGGCTAATGTTACTTCATGCTAGGAGCATTAATACATGGGATGGGTTGCATGATGCTTTTCTTAAAAAATTCTTCCCACATGCTACTTTGGCCACCTTTAGACAGAAAATCATAGGGTTTATTCAAGAACTGTTGGGTTTCCAAGTAACATGCGCAGCGAAAAATAGCAATTAAAATTTTTATGAAACCCAAAGCCATGGATCCGTTCATATGATTAAATCAAATACAACATAATGAATAGATGATAAACTAACCTTTGATGTCTATGAATTCTAGCTTTGATTTTGGTGAAGAACTTGAAGCTTTATCACGGACAAAATTCACGAACTTTGAAGATGATAAAATTCACCCTCTAGCGGTATCCAGACCATGAACGAATATCAAGGAGCTTCTTGATCTTGGTTGCTAGACCAATAATTATGAAACACACTTTCACAATTTAATAAAGAACTATATGGAATTATTTTGTGAATTATTTTGTTCTTCAATCCAAGATGTCTTGGAACAAAATAATAACTCTCTCAAACTATTTGGAGGCACACAAAACACTAGGGCTAATGGTCTGGCCGAACTTGGCTTTTATACACAATTAAGACCTATTCCAAATAGGAACCTTGTGCCAAAAACCTTCCCAAATCGAATTAGGAAATTTTCTGCCGCCAGACCGAGCGCCCGCTCGCTGTCCAGAAAAACCAGAATTTTCCAAAAATTCCTTTGAGGTCCTTCGACCCTAAATTCCAATACAGTCCTTTTATTTAAGATTCGTTCTATTGTGTGTGACCCTCTAGGATTATACTAAGTTGTCAATGGGCTCAAACATGAAACCATAAGATATGATTAGGTTCTAGCAAACCGTCATACCTACCCAAATAGTATAACTAGATACAAGTTCGCATTCCTTTAGAATATGTCACAATCATTTTGTCCACGATGTCATTGAACACAAGTCATGGTCAAACAGTCAACTTGTCTTGTTCAATACTTTCTCGATTCCGAATATGTTGATAATTCAAATGCTATTGATCCAATCAATCCATTTGAGTCCGGCCGAACATTTCATCAACATCATTCCTTCGAGGGGCCCAGGCTTGACATCTCTCCGTGGAGGGACAAATCCATTTAGCTTATTATTCTTCCCAACGGGAATCCGATTATGCCAATCATACCCTTTATAACTACCGTGTTAAGGTAGCGTTTGAATATGTCAAACACAATGTTCATAAAGTGGAAGACTATAATAACTTCATGTCTAAGGATTCAAATGACATAACTAATATGAGATATATGTTCGACATAGACCATGACATAAATCTCATACAGCGGGTCATGTCCAGTACCTTGTTCCAAACAAGTACCCATAAATCTAACATGATCATCCCATGATCATTTAGCCTTTATACTAGTGCTTAACAAGTACTAGGGACGGGGATTATTATAAGTAAACATGAACAACAATAATAATCAAAACATCTCTTTATTGATATGAAATAAATGATAACAATTACAACGTTTATTAAACGTGCCTAGGGCACCACTACCAACAATCTACCACTTGCCCTAGGCCCAATCTCCGTGTATCTAATACCCATGGACCTAACATGACCTTCATGTTTAGCTTGTGGAAGTCCCTTTGTTAGTGGGTCCGCAACATTGTCATCAGTGGGTACTATGCATATATTCACGTCACCTCTCTTAATGATTTCACGAATCACATGGTAACGCCTAAGTATGTGTTTGGATTTCTGATGTGCCCTTGGTTCCCTTGCTTGAGCAATAGCACCATTATTATCGCAATAAAGGTCTATTGGATCAGCGATGCTAGGAACCACTCCAAGTTCAGTTATGAACTTCTTAATCCAAACAGCTTCCTTTGCAGCATCTGATGCAGCAAGATACTCAGCTTCTGTTGTAGAATCAGCGGTTGTACTTTGCTTGGAACTCTTCCAGCTTACAGCTCCACCATTTAACATGAACACAAAACCCGATTGCGATCGACTATCATCTCTGTCGGTTTGGAAGCTTGCATCCGTGTAAGCACTTACAACGAGATCATCTTCCATTCCTCCATAGACCAAAAACGAGTCTTTAGTCCTTCTTAAGTACTTAAGAATCGCTTTTACAGCCACCCAATGATTTTCACCAGGGTCGGATTGGTATCTACTTGTCATGCTTAAAGCATAAGATACATCCGGCCTAGTACATATCATGGCATACATGATGGACCCAATTGCCGAAGCATATGGAACATCTATCATTTTCTCACGCTCATCATTTGTCTTAGGACATTGAGTCTTGCTTAGAGAAACTCCATGTAAAACTGGCAAGGTTCCTCTTTTAGAATTTTCCATGCGGAATCTTCTAATGACCTTGTCAATATATGTACTTTGGCTCAGACCAAGTAGCCTCCTTGATCTATCTCTATAGATCTTGATGCCAAGTATATATGCGGCTTCACCCATATCTTTCATTGCGAAGCACTCTCCTAACCAAGTCTTTACAGACTGAAGTGTAGGAATGTCGTTTCCAATGAGTAGTATGTCATCCACATATAAGATAAGGAATAGCACTATGATCCCACTAATCTTCTTGTATACACAAGGTTCATCTTCGTTCTTGATGAAGCCAAACTCTTTGACTGATTCATCAAAACAAAGATTCCAACTCCTAGAAGCTTGCTTCAATCCATAGATGGATCTCTGCAATTTGCATACTTTAGAATTTTGCTCAAAACCTTCTGGTTGTGTCATATACACATCCTCTTCTAGTTTTCCATTTAGGAAAGCGGTTTTGACATCCATTTGCCATATTTCATAGTCATGATATACAGCAATGGCAAGCAGAATTCTTATAGACTTGATCATTGCTACGGGTGAAAAGGTCTCATCATAGTCAATACCATGAACTTGCCTATAACCTTTCGCTACAAGTCTAGCTTTGTAAGTATGCACCTTCCCATCCATGTCAGTCTGCTTCTTGAAGACCCATTTGCATCCTATGGTTTTTACACCTTCGGGCGCATCAATCAAATTCCAAACTTGATTGTCTTGCATGGATTGTAATTCGGATTCCATGGATCCAAGCCACTTGTCCGAATCAGGAGAAGACATCGCCTCTTGGTAGGTTCTAGGTTCATCATTCTCAATGATTTCAACCTCATTACTATCCGTTACGAGAAATCCATATCTCTCGGGCTCGGATCGTATCCTACTAGATCTGCGAGGAACTTGTGTATCTTGAACAGGTTCCACAACTTCTTATGGTTCTTGTTCCCGTTCCACTATTGGTTCAATGTTATTTTCTGGGTCTCGAATTTCTTCAAGATTTATTTTACTCCCACTAGTTTCTTTGGAGAGGAACTGTTCCTCCAAGAAGAAACCAGTTCGGGCAACAAACACTTTGTTGTCCTCTCGGTTGTAAAAGTAATATCCTTTAGTTTCCTTTGGATATCCCACGAAAATACATTTATCAGATTTGTGTGCTAGTTTATCAGAGATAAGTCTCTTGACATAAGCTTCGCAACCCCAAATCCTCATGAAAGACAAACTAGGTTTCTTTCCACTCCACATCTCATATGGAGTCTTTGGAACCGATTTAGTGTGAAAGCAGCGGTTTCTAGGGCGTAACCCCAAAAGGATATTGGAAGATCAACTTGACTTATCATTGATCGAACCATGTCTAACAAAGTCCGATTCCTCCTCTCGGACACGCCATTCCATTGTGGTGTTCCGGGTGGAGTCAATTGTGAAATTATTCCACAATTCTTTAGATGATCATCAAATTCTTGGCTTAAGTATTCTCCACCACGATCTGATCGAAGTGCTTTAATACTTTTGCCAAGTTGTTTTTCTACTTCATTTTGAAATATTCTAAATATCTCAAATGCTTCACTCTTATGTTTCATTAGGTAAACATACCCAAATCTACTATAATCATCCGTGAAGGTTATGAAGTATTTAAATCCTCCCCTAGCATTGCTACTTAAAGGTCCGCATACATCGGAATGTATCAACCCCAATAAGTCACTTGCCCTTTCACATAGCTTGGTAAAAGGTGTCTTGGTCATTTTTCCAAGAAGACACGACTCACAAGTGTCATATGACTGGAGGTCACATGAACCTGAAAGTCCGTCCCCATGGAGCTTTGAGATACGCTTCTCATTAATATGACCAAGACGGCAATGCCACAAATAAGTATGATTTACATCATTAGGTTTAGATTTCTTATTTACATGATAGACATTGTCATTATTTTCATTCTTGATATCCAAGATATAAAGGCCATTAAATGAGTTAGCAATACCATAAAGCACATCATTTAAATAAATAGAAAATCTCTTATTCTCAATAAGAAACTTAAAACCTTCATTATCCAAACAAGAAATTGAAATAATATTTGTACTTAAATCCGGAACATAATAACAATTGTTCAAAACAAGAATTAATCTGGAAGGTAAAGTGACTTCATAAGTCCCTACGGCTAATGCAGCAACTCTTGCTCCATTCCCCACGCGTAGATCTACTTCACCTTCTTTAAGCAGTCTCCTATTCTTTAGTCCCTGGACATTTAAACAAATGTGAGAACCACATCCGGTATCCAATACCCAAGAATCAGTGGTAGAAAGGAGAATATCTATCATATAGATACCTGAAGTCGATGCAGCCTTGCTGCCCTTCTTCTTCTTTTGCTCTTCCAAGAAAGCCTTGCAATTACGTTTCCAATGACCAATTTCTTGATAATGGAAACAGATTGCATCCTTTTGTGAATCAGGTTTTGCCTCAGAAGCCTTGGCAACCTTTGCCTTGCTTATCTTGGGTTTGACAACTTTTCTCTTACCCTTTCCTTTGGCACTAGCCTTCTTCCCATCATGAACCAAGAGCACAGGAGAACCTTTCTCCTCAATCTTTAACTCCGCAGTTTTAAGCATATTATGCAACTCGGAGAGATTCTTATCCATTCCATGCATGTTATAATTCATTGTGAATTGATTATAACTTTTTGGCAATGAATTAAAAACGAGATCCGTGGCTAGCTCCAATGGAATTGGATAGCCAAGTTTCTCAAGTTGATCAGCATAACCTTTCATTTTAAGAAAGTGATGAATCACTTGTTGCCCTTCCTTCATTCTACAAGTCGTGAATGCAACAATGTTCTTGTACCTCTCTTGCCTAGCTTGCTCTTGAAACATGGTTCTCAACTCCACGCCTATCTCATAGGCTTCCAAATGTTCCAAACTTTGTTGGAGTTTTGAACACATAGCAGCAAGCATGAGACAACTTACATCTCTAGAATCATTCTTATGTTTCATGTAATTGTCTCTTTCTGCCCTAGGGGCAGTAGGCTGTGGTTCAGCAGGAAGAGGCCCATCGAGAATGTACAACTTATCTTCTTGCCTAAGAACGATTCTTATGCTATGGATCCAATCCATAAAGTTAGTACCATTCTCTTCGAGTTTATCCTTCTCAAGGATCGATCGCAATGACAGTGATTGAGTGTTATTAGTCATTATCTACAAATATGCAAAATTTCCAAAATTTAATAAGTACCAATTTCATTAAAGAAATAGACAATGTATTTTTTTTGAAAAATACTCCCACTAAATTATATAACCTTCTTATACATCCAATGTATAATATAATATTAGTAGGCTAAGATCCATCTTTAATTTAATTTTAAGTCCGCTAGGGCGGATAACATAAAATCAAATTAATTAGGTAGACAATCATGTCAATCATATCCCATATGATTCTTAGATCCTTTTCTCATGAGATTCTTTAAGAAATCTTATTTCAAAAAGCATGTTTAATCTCATCTTTGCCTAGGCCCAAAACTGTTTTTGACGCCCAATTAAGTCTAACCATTTTAAACATATAGTTTATGTGTCCCGCTAGGGCGTGCCCACATTGTCTATCTTGCTCATACATAAATAAATTTAATGCACCTCGCTATGGCGAATCTACATTAAAATCACTTATGTATTAACAAGTGTTTTAATCATGGCATGGCAATAAAAGACTTAAAACTTTTCTTTGAAGGTTCATCACATATAGAATATAACACATTTATGAGCACTTAATATAAACATGTTACACATCAAGTTTAGTCACTAAATTAATCTCTATTAATTTAAGCATAATATTTATGTGTCATTAGTTTCTCTATAATTATGAGGATTGAGACTATTTCAACTCCTGTTATCATCTCCAAATCAAGACAACAAGAAGTGCGGCCGAAACTAAGCCATATGGCATCCACAATTCCGCACTAATTCAAGAAACCAAGAAAGTAGTCCATGTGGCCGAAACTAAGCAATAGATGGTCTCGATGAACGTAGGCTAATTGCATCCACAATTCCACATGGATCTCCAAACTTTGAATCAAGAACTTTGTTTCTCAATTTTAGCAATTATGAACTCTTCATAATTCTAACTTTGTTTTATCTTTGAAACTTTGATTGCGATCAATTTTGGGAAACACAATCTCGATGAACGCATATTAGCCATCCAAAACTTGAACTAATCTAGGAATCACAAGACTAAAACAAAAAAGAAAATCAAACCCCAAAATCCACACACAAACCAACTACCCAAAACCCATTCCAGATCAGCAAGTCTGGACTGGTTCTTTTACTGGTTTTGTTGAATTTATCGAAAATTCCATATTCAGATTTTAACCAAAATCAGAACAGATTCTGACGAGCGAGCGCCCGCCTGGTCTTGACCGAGCGCGCGCCTGAAGCAAGCGGCCGCCTGGTCCCCAGCGAGCGGGCGCCTGGTAGGTCAGAATGGTACAAAATTTTAAAGTTCGAAAATTTTGTCTCAAAATTATTTTTCCCCGATTATTAAAACTTTGATCTGATCAAAAATTAATAATCGAAATAATTCAGAATCCACCATAATTTTTATTGCGATTGAATCGTGTGATTAAAGTTGTAAAACAATAAACCACATAAAATCACATAACACATAAACATCATATAATCCAATATTCATATTATGCTAGGCACATAAACAATTTATATACACATAAGATGATCCAAGTATTGAATTAATCAACATGAACGGGGCTCTGATACCACTGTTGGGTTTCCAAGTAACATGCGCAGCGGAAAATAGCAATTAATTTTTTTATGAAACCCAAAGCCATGGATCCGTTCATATGATTAAATCAAATACAACATAATGAATAGAGGATAAACTAACCTTTGATGTCTATGAATTCTAGCTTTGATTTTGGTGAAGAACTTGAAGCTTTATCACGGATAAAATTCACGAACTTTGAAGATGATAAAATTCACCCTCTAGCGGTATCCACACCACGAACGAATATCAAGGAGCTTCTTGATCTTGGTTGCTAGACCAATAATTATGAAACACACTTTCACAATTTAATAAAGAACTATATGGAATTATTTTGTGAATTATTTTATTCTTCAATCCAAGATGTCTTGGAACAAAATAATAACTCTCTCAAACTCTTTGGAGGCACACAAAACACTAGGGCTAATGGTCTGGCCGAACTTGGCTTTTTATACACAATTAAGACCTATTCCAAATAGGAACCTTGTGCCAAAAACCTTCCCAAATCGAATTAGGAAATTTTCTGCCGCCAGACCAAGCGCCCGCCTGGTCCAGACCGAGTGCCCGCTCGCTGTCCAGAAAAAACTAGAATTTTCCAAAAATTCCTTTGAGGTCCTTCGACCCTAAATTCCAATACAGTCCTTTTATTTAAGATTCGTTCTATTGTGTGTGACCCTCTAGGATTATACTAAGTTGGCAATGGGCTCAAACATGAAACCATAAGATATGATTAGGTTCTAGCAAACCGTCATACCTACCCAAATAGTATAACTAGATACAAGTTCGCATTCCTTTAGAATATGTCACAATCCTTTTGTCCACGATGTCATTGAACACAAGTCATGGTCAAACAGTCAACTTGTCTTGTTCAATACTTTCTCGATTCCGAATATGTTGATAATTCAAATGCTATTGATCCAATTAATCCATTTGAGTCCGGCCGAACATTTCATCAACATCATTCCTTCGAGGGGCCCAAGCTTGACATCTCTCCGTGGAGGGACAAATCCATTTAGCTTATTATTCTTCCCAACGGGAATCCGATTATGCCAATCATACCCTTTATAACTACCGTGTTAAGGTAGCGTTTGAATATGTCAAACACAATGTTCATCAAGTGGAAGACTATAATAACTTCATATCTAAGGATTCAAATGACATAACTAATATGAGATATATGTTCGACATAGACCATGACATAAATCTCATACAGCGGGTCATGTCCAGTACCTTGTTCCAAACAAGTACCCATAAATTTAACATGATCATCCCATGATCATTTAGCCTTTATACTAGTGCTTAACAAGTACTAGGGACGGGGATTATTATAAGGAAACATGAACAACAATAATAATCAAAACATCTCTTTATTGATATGAAATAAATGATAACAATTACAACGTTTATTAAACGTTCCTAGGGCACCACTACCAACAAGAACAAGGTGAGCCATTTCATGAGGCGTGGGATAGGTTTAAAATGTTACAAGTGCAGTGTCCCCATCATGATTTTCCTGATGCCCTTTTACATCAAACATTTTATGGTGGGTTAAGTGCATTTAACCAAGCTATGGTTGACACCGCAGCAGGTGGATTTCTAAGAGCTAAAACTGTTGATCAAACTCAGGAACTATTTGAGATGTTAGGGGCCAATTCTCAAGAAAAAGGCTCTAGATGAAAACCTAGGGGTGTTCATGAGTTAAGTGGTGTGGATGAATTTGCTAGACAGGTGGCCTTGATGAACCAAAATCTTGCGAAATTGAACATTATTATGGCTTCATCAAGTGCTAATGTTGTATTTGATTTCTGTGCTAACTTTGGTTCTAATTCTCATGCTACTAATGGTTGCCAAGTTGTTGCGATTCTGAACAGGTTAATGCAATGCAAGGTTACCCCCCACGACAAAATCAAGGTGGTATGTATTCTAACACTTATAATCCAGATTGGAGAAATCACCCAAATTTTTCGTGGAGGGGTAACCAAGGGAACCAGTTTCAACAAAAACCTCTTTATGCTCCTCCCCCACAAGGGAATCCAGAACAGCAACCCAAGCAATATTTGGAGGATATGATGAGGTCAATGATGCAAGAGCAACAGCAAATGAGGATGATGATGGAGCAGCGAGAGAAGCAGTAGGAAGCTGTCAACAAAAAGCTGGACACCCAAATTGGTCAACTAGCTGAAGGGCAACAAGGGCATAAATCGGGAACCTTCCCAAGTCAATGGGAGCAAGCCAAGGCCGTCATGACCTTAAAAAATGGAAAACAGGTAAGTAATGAGGTACATCCTACTACTTCTTCTAAACCTTCTGAGAGTCAAGTTGAGGATATTGTTGATAAGAGTACTAATGGCATGGGGGAAATTCCTAATAATGATTCTTCCACCCCCAAGACATATGTACCTCCTGTACCGTTTCTTGGACGTTTTATGAGAAATAAGTTGGATAAACAGATGTCAGATTTGTACAAGATGTTTTCAAAAGTTAACATTAATCTCCCACTTCTGAATGTGATTAAAAATATTCCTGCTTACGAAAAATTTTCAAAGAACTTAACTCCAGGAAACCTAAGTATGGGAATGATGAGAAGTTGATTATGGGAGAAAGTGCTAGTGCTATGTGGTACAACAGAACCTCTCACCTAAATTGAAGGACCCCGAAAGTTTTAACATTTCTATATCTATGGGGGACTCTAAGAAGGTGAAGGCAATGTTGGATCTTGGTCCTAGCATTAATCTGTTACCCTATTACTTGTATCTTGAGTTGGGTTTACCTGAGCTAAAACCCACCATAATGACCTTGCAACTGGCCGATCGTTCAATCAAGAGGCCATTGAGAATTGTGGAGGATGTTTTAGTGCAGGTAGCCAACTTGATTATACCTGTGGACTTTGTGGTGCTTGAAACTGTTAATGGTTTTGGGAATAGTCAGGATTCTCCCATATTGTTTGGGCGTCCATTTATGGCTACTACCAATACCATCATTAATGTGGGTGATGGGACTTTGTCTATGTGTGTGGCTAATGAGAAAATTGAAATATCTTTGTTTGATGTCATGCAAAGTCCCATAGATGATGAGTCTTGTAACTGTGTGGATATTGTTGAGGATTGTGTGAGTGAAGTCTTGTGGCATTAGAGAGACTGTGAGGAGTTAGAGTCTTTGTTGTCAACTGGCGGTGAGAAACTTAGGGATAATGCGGATGTTCAACTGATGGTTGTGGAAAAGGCCGATGAACACCGTCCTATTGATGGCCCGTTTCACCCCCTAGGCCACTTCAATAAGAAGTCGGCGCCTTCTATTGTAACCCCTCCAGCTCTTGAGCTGAAAACCCTCCCCTCAAATTTAAAGTATGTCTTTCTTGGGGAGGGTGAGACTTTACCAGTGATAATTGCTTCAGATTTGACCCTAGAGCAAGAGGCCAAGTTGATAAAAGTGCTTTGTGAGCACAAGTCGGCCATAGGGTGGTCCTTAACAGATATTAAAGGCATAAACCCCTCCATGTGTATGCATAAAATTAATCTTGTGATGGTGCTAAGCCGTCTAGAGAAAGACAGAGGAGGTTGAACCCTCATATGGAGGAGGTAGTTAGGAAAGAGGTCCTCAAGTTGTTAGATGCGGGCATTATCTATGCCGTCGCAGATAGTGAGTGGGTGAGCCCGGTTCAAGTTGTTCCAAAGAAATCGGGTTACACTGTCACCATTAATCAGAAGGGTGAGGAAGTACCTACTAGGGAAGTGACTGGGCTTAGAATGTGCATAGATTTGCGCAAACTTAATTCTGCAACAAAGAAAGATCACTTCCCTTTGCCCTTTATTGATCAGATTTTAGAGAGGTTAGCAGGACATGCGTATTACTGTTTCTCAGATGGTTTCTTGGGATATAACCAAATTCCCATTGCACCAGAGGACCAAGCCAAGACTACCTTTACTTGTCCCTTTGGCACATTTGCTTTTAGGAGGATGCCCTTTGGGCTATGTAATGCACCCGCGACCTTTCAAAGGTGTATGACCTCCATATTCTCTGATTTGATATAAATATGTGTCAAAGTCTTCATGGATGACTTCTCTGTATTTGGTGACAGTTTCGATGGATGCCTCGAGAATTTGACAATGGTTTTAAAACGTTGTTGTGAGACAAATTTGACCCTTAGTTGGGAAAAATGTCACTTTCTCGTGAGGCATGGTATTGTGTTAGGGTACTTGGTATCTAGTAAGGGGATTGAGGTGGATAAAGCAAAGATTGATGTGATTTCTAAATTACCTCCCCCTGTGTCGGTTAAAGGTGTACAATGTTTTTTGGGCCATGCAGGTTTTTATAGGCGTTTTATTAAAGACTTTTCAAAATTTTGTAAGCCTTTATGTAACTTGCTAGCCAAGGATACTGAGTTCGTCTTCGACCAAGAGTTCTTGGAAGCATTCGATTTGTTGAAAGAAAAGTTGACTTGTGCCCCTATTTTGTCTAGCCCCAATTGGTCTCTACCTTTTGATATCATGTGTGATGCGTCTGATTTTGCGATTGGGGCTGTGTTGGGGCAAAGAGTGGACAAATTACCTCATGTGATTCATTATGCAAGTAGAACCTTAAATGATGGACAACTGAATTATACTACCACT
This sequence comes from Campanula takesimana, assembly GCA_026119855.1. Taxonomy (NCBI): domain Eukaryota; kingdom Viridiplantae; phylum Streptophyta; class Magnoliopsida; order Asterales; family Campanulaceae; genus Campanula; species Campanula takesimana. Next base: position 224,739 of record JAOWBW010001371.1, on the reverse strand, counting down.
GAAAAAGAGTTTTTAGCAGTTGTGTTTGCTCTTGAAAAGTTCCGTTCTTACTTGCTTGGATCCAAGGTAATTGTCTACTCCGATCATGCTGCATTAAAATATTGTTGAATAAAAAGGATGCTAAGCCTAGACTTCTTAGGTGGATGCTTCTACTGCTGGAGTTTGACATAGACATTAGGGATAAAAGGGGACCGAAAATGTGGTGGCGGATCACTTATCGAGGCTCGAGGATTTCACTTTCACGAGTTTCATTGATGGGGCGATTCCGGTTAATGAAAATTTTCCGGATGAGCAACTTTTTGCTTTACATGTTCAAGAGGCTTGGTATGCTGATTTCGTGAATTATTTGGTGACTAACTTGATGCCACCACACTTCACTTACGACCAAAAACGAAAGTTTAAGTCGGATGTGAAGCATTACATTTGGGATGACCCTTATCTGTGGAAAGTGTGTCCGGATAAGATTATTCGGCGTTGTATTCCTGAGCATGAGCAGGCTAGTATGTTGAGGTTTTGCCATGAACTCCAATGTGGGGGTCATTTTAGTGGGCAAAAGACCGCTAGAAAAGTGCTTCAAGCGGGGCTATATTGGCCCACCTTATTTAAAGATGCTCAGGAATTTTGTGTGAGGTGTGATAGATGCCAACGGACTGGCAACATAGGAAAAAGAGATGAGATGCCCCTACAACATAATTTAATTGTTGATATTTTTGATGTTTGGGGCATTGATTTTATGGGTCCCTTTCCCCCTTCCCATGGTTACTTGTACATACTTGTTGCTGTTGATTATGTGTCCAAGTGGGTGGAAGCAATTCCTACCCGCACAAATGATTCTAACATTGTTTGCAAGTTTGTTCGTGACAATATTGTTAGCAGGTATGGAGTACCACATGTCATCATCAGTGACCAAGGGACACATTTCACTAACCGTATGTTCAACCAAGTGCTGAAGAAGTATGGGGTTGGTCACAAGTTGGCTACGACCTACCATCCTAAAACTTCGGGCCAAGTGGAGGTGAGCAATCACCAAATCAAGGCAATGCTTGAGAAAACAGTGCGTCCAAATCGTAAGGATTGGTCTTTAAAATTGTGTGATGCACTGTGGGCATATCGGACGGCGTACAAAACTCCTATTGGTATGAGTCTGTACCGCATAGTGTATGGGAAGGAGTGCCATCTCCCGATGGAATTGGAGCACAAAGCTTATTGGGCAACCAAAGAATTAAATATGGATTTGAATCTAGCGGGAGAAAAGAGGCTATTGGATTTGGATGAATTAGCAGAAATGAGGCAAGATAGCTATGAGAGTGCTAAATTGTACAAGGAGAGGACCAAGAGATATCACGACAAAACTTTAAAGCCCAAGTTTCTTAAACCGGGTATGAAGGTCCTTCTCTTTAACTCTCGCCTCAAACTTTTTCCCGGGAAATTGTGTTCAAGATGGACGGGTACGTACGAGTTAGTCAAAGTTTTTTCCCATGGAGTAGTGGAGCTCAAAAATTTGAAAGATGAGATGATTTTCAAGGTGAACGGTCATAGAGTGAAGCCGTACTATGAAGGGCTATCTATTGTTGAAGACATCAATGAGGTTGATGTAATCGATTTGATGGATCCGGAGGACGCCACTTAATCTTCATGTGGCTTTATGTCGAGCCATCGACTTAAAACAAAGGCGCTTGTTGGGAGGCAACCCATCTAGGTATCATTTTATTTGCTTTCTTTTATTTCAGTCTATCATCATTTTTAGCGTGGGAGCATGTTTACTTTTGATGCAATGAGGACATAGCATGTTCTAAGTTTGGGGGTGGTGGTATTCATAAAAAAAAAAAAATTGCTTTCGTGTCTGTTATTTTTGGGTCGGTTCGAACTACGGTGACCTGAGCCCTTTATCGCGTGTTCACTCGTTGTAAAGGGAACGTAGGCAACGAAAGTTCGGTCAAAAATTATTTAAGCTTCGGATTTTGTCATCCTTTATGGATCTCTCCGAGTTTGTGGGTTTATAGGAGAGTGTAAATAGTTGTCACCCTAGAAAAAGATTTTTTTTTATGTTTATTTTAATTTTTTTAGTCATTTTATTTTAGTTAGTTTTTAGAACGGATTTTACGCTTGGTATGGGTTTTCTGTTAGTTTTGTAACAGGTTAGGACTAAATTGTAGCAGAACATGGAACCCAAGGACTAAAATGGAAAAAGAAGAATATAGTCTATGCGTGCGCATGAGGTGTACGGATCGGAGAGCAGTCTTTTTGGCGAAAAAGTAAAGGAAGAGGCCGGCATTATGCGTGCACTAAATCTGTACGGATGAGACTGGAAGAGCGCGGATTGGGTATGCGCATGGGAGGACAGAAGGGCGGCTAATTCATCTCTTAAAAAAAAACCTTTTTATGCGCACGGATTGTTTGGGCGGATTAGTTGTTGCCGGCATTAAGCGCACACCTCAGGTACACGGATGGAGTGACAGGCTGTTTGGGCGTTGAAAAAAAAAAAAAGAAAAAGGTTGTCGTTGTAATCCGTACGGAATATCCGCACAGATTGGTGCGTGCTCAGGGGAGTATATAAGTGAATTGTTGACTTCACTTTTGACCAAACCCTAATTCCTTCTCTCCGTCTCTCTCACACATCCGGCCACTCCCCATCCCTCCACCACCTAACTCTAGTTGCCGTTCAATCAGCAACCGTACCCACTCACCCGCCGTTTCCCTCTCACAATCTAATTCAACCGCCGGTCTCACTCAACCTAAGACGCCGGTCATATCAGCCCAACTCCCATCTCAAATCCGATCTCCGTAATATATCCCTCTCTCTCTCATCTCCCGACTACACCCTAACTCCTCTATTGCTTGAACCGACCTCCATCCAACATCAAATTCGCCGGCGACTAGTGAGGTTTCCGGCAGTTCATCGTCAAATGAGTACTGCAGATGGTGTTTATTCAGGCCTTCATCGGGTTTAAGGTATTTCAGTCAGTTTACTCTTGAATTGTTTGACTGTTGGATTATTGAATTGAGTTACAAGTGATTTGGGGATTATTGATTTGGTGGAGCCATCTGTTGGTAGTGGTACCCTAGGCACGTTTAATAAACGTTGTAATTGTTATCATTTATTTCATATCAATAAAGAGATGTTTTGATTATTATTGTTGTTCATGTTTACTTATAATAATCCCCGTCCCTAGTACTTGTTAAGCACTAGTATAAAGGCTAAATGATCATGGGATGATCATGTTAGATTTATGGGTACTTGTTTGGAACAAGGTACTGGACATGACCCGCTGTATGAGATTTATGTCATGGTCTATGTCGAACATATATCTCATATTAGTTATGTCATTTGAATCCTTAGACATGAAGTTATTATAGTCTTCCACTTGATGAACATTGTGTTTGACATATTCAAACGCTACCTTAACACGGTAGTTATAAAGGGTATGATTGGTATAATCGGATTCCCGTTGGGAAGAATAATAAGCTAAATGGATTTGTCCCTCCACGGAGAGATGTCAAGCTTGGGCCCCTCGAAGGAATGATGTTGATGAAATGTTCGGACGGACTCAAATGGATTGATTGGATCAATAGCATTTGAATTATCAACATATTCGGAATCGAGAAAGTATTGAACAAGACAAGTTGACTGTTTGACCATGACTTGTGTTCAATGACATCGTGGACAAAAGGATTGTGACATATTCTAAAGGAATGCGAAATTGTATCTAGTTATACTATTTGGGTAGGTATGACGGTTTGCTAGAACCTAATCATATCTTATGGTTTCATGTTTGAGACCATTGCCAACTTAGTATAATCCTAGAGGGTCACACACAATAGAACGAATCTTAAATAAAAGGACTGTATTGGAATTTAGGGTCGAAGGACCTCAAAGGAATTTTTGGAAAATTCTGGATTTTCTGGGCAGGCGAGCGGGCGCTCGGTTGGGACCAGGCGGGCGCTTGGTCTGGCAGCAGAAAATTTCCTAATTCGATTTGGGAAGGTTTTTGGCACAAGTTTCCTATTTGGAATAGGTCTTAATTGTGTATAAAAAGCCAAGTTCGGCCAGACCATTAGCCCAAGTGTTTTGTGTGCCTCCAAAGAGTTTGAGAGAGTTATTATTTTGTTCCAAGACATCTTGGATTGAAGAACAAAATAATTCACAAAATAATTCCATATAGTTCTTTATTAAATTGTGAAAGTGTGTTTCATAATTATTGGTCTAGCAACCAAGATCAAGAAGCTCCTTGATATTCGTTCGTGGTGTGGATACCGGTAGAGGGTGAATTTTATCATCTTCAAAGTTCGTGAATTTTGTCCGTGATAAAGCTTCAAGTTCTTCACCAAAATTAAAGCTAGAATTCATAGACATCAAGGGTTAGTTTATCCTCTATTCATTATGTTGTATTTGATTTAATTATATGAACGGATCCATGGCTTTGGGTTTCATAAAATTTAATTGCTATTTTTCGCTGCGCATGTTACTTAGAAACCCAACAGTGGTATCAGAGCCCCGTTCATGTTGATTAATTCAATACTTGGATCATGTTATGTGTATATAAATTGTTTATGTGCCTAGCATGATATGAATATTGGATTATATGATGTTTATGTGTTATGTGATTTTATGTGGTTTATTGTTTTACAACTTTAATCGCACGATTCAATCGCAATAAAAATTATGGTGGATTCTGAATTATTTCGATTATTAATTTTTGATCAGATCAAAGTTTTAATAATCGGGGAAAAATAATTTTGAGACAAAGTTTTCGAACTTTAAAATTCTGTACCATTCTGACCTACCAGGCGCCCGCTCGCTGGGGACCAGGCGGCCGCTTGCTTCAGGCACGCGCTCGGTCAAGACCAGGCGGGCGCTCGCTCGTCAGAATCTGTTCTGATTTTGGTTAAAATCTGAATATGGAATTTTCGATAAATTCAACAAAACCAGTAACAGAACTAGTCCAGACTTGCTGATCTGGAATGGGTTTTGGGTAGTTGGTTTGTGTGTGGATTTTGGGGTTTGATTTTCCTATTTGTTTTAGTCTTATGATTCCTAGATTGGTTCAAGTTTTGGATGGCTAATCTGCGTTCATCGAGATTGTGTTTCCCAAAATTGATCGCAATCAAAGTTTCAAAGATAAAACGAAGTTAGAATTATAAAGAGTTCATAATTGCTAAAATTGAGAAACAAAGTTCTTGATTCAAAGTTTGAAGATCCATGTGGAATTGTGGATGCAATTGGCCTACGTTCATCGATACCATCTATTGCTTAGTTTCGGCCACATGGACTACTTTCTTGGTTTCTTGAATTAGTGCGGAATTGTGGATACCATATGGCTTAGTTTCGGCCGCACTTCTTGTTGTCTTGATTTGGAGATGATAACCGGAGTTGAAATAGTCTCAATCCTCATAATTATAGAGAAACTAATGACACATAAATATTATGCTTAAATTAATAGAGATTAATTTAGTGACTAAACTTGATGTGTAACATGTTTATATTATGTGCTCATAAATGTGTTATATGCTATATGTGATGAACCTTCAAAGAAAAGTTTTAAGTTTTTTATTGCCATACCATGATTAAAACACTTGTTAATACATAAGTGATTTTAATGTAGATTCGCCCTAGCGAGGTGCATTAAATTTATTTATGTATGAGCAAGATAGACAATGTGGGCACGCCCTAGCGGGACACATAAACTATATGTTTAAAATGGTTAGACTTAATTGGGCGTCAAAACAGTTTTGGGCCTAGGCAAAGATGAGATTAAACATGCATTTTGAAATAAGATTTCTTAAAGAATCTCATGAGAAAAGGATCTAAGAATCATATGGGATATGATTGACATGATTGTCTACCTAATTAATTTGATTTTATATTATCCACCCTAGCGGACTTAAAAAAAATATTAAATTAAAGATGGATCTTAGCCTACTAATATTATATTATACATTGGATGTATAAGAAGGTTATATAATTTAGTGGGAGTATTTTTTTGAAAAAAATACATTTTGTTTATTTCTTTAATGAAATTGGTACTTATTAAATTTTGGAAATTTTGCATGTTTGTAGATAATGACTAATAACACTCAATCACTGTCATTGTGATCGATCCTTGAGAAGGATAAGCTCGAATAGAATGGTACTAACTTTATGCATTGTATCCGTAGCATAAGAATCGTTCTTAGGCAAGAAGATAAGTTGTACATTCTCGATGGGCCTCTTCCTACTGAACCACAGCCTACTGCCCCTAGGGCAGAAAGAGACAATTACAAGAAACATAAGAATGATTATAGAGATGTAAGTTGTCTCATGCTTGCTGCTATGTGTTCAAAACTCCAACAAAGTTTGGAACATTTGGAAGCCTATGCGATAGGCGTGGAGTTGAGAACCATGTTTCAAGAGCAAGCTAGGCAAGAGAGGTACAAGAACATTGTTGCATTCACGACTTGTAGAATGAAGGAAGGGCAACAAGTGAGTCATCACTTTCTTAAAATGAAAGGTTATGTTGAGCAACTTGAGAAACTTGGCTATCCAATTCCATTGGAGCTAGCCACGGATCTCATTCTTAATTCATTGCCAAAAAGTTATAATCAAATCACAATGAATTATAACATGCATGGAATGGATAAGAATCTCTCCGAGTTGCATAATATGCTTAAAACTGCGGAGTTGAAGATTGAGGAGAAAGGTTCTCCTGTGCTCTTGGTTCATGATGGAAAGAAGGCTAGTGCCAAAAGAAAGGGTAAGGCAAAAGTTGTCAAACCCAAGATAAGCAAGGCAAAGGTTTCCAAGGCTTCTGAGGCAAAACCTGATTCACAAAGGATGCAATTTGTTTCCATTGTCAAGAAATTGGCCATTAGAAACGTAATTGCAAGGCTTTCTTGGAAGTGCAAAAGAAGAAGAAGGGCAGCAAGGCTGCGTCGACTTCAGGTATCTATATGATAGATATTCTCCTTTCTACCACTGATTCTTGGGTATTTGATACCGGATGTGGTTCTCACATTTGTTTAAATGTGCAGGGACTAAAGAATAGGAGACTGCTTAAAGAAGGTGAAGTAGATCTACGCGTGGGGAATGGAGCAAGAGTTGCTGCATTAGCCGTAGGGACTTATGAAGTCACTTTACCTTCCGGATTAATTCTTGTTTTGAACAATTGTTATTATGTTCCGGATTTAAGTAGAAATATTATTTCAATTTCTTGTTTGGATAATGAAGGTTTTAAGTTTCTTATTGAGAATAAGAGATTTTCTATTTATTTAAATGATGTGCTTTATGGTATTGCTAACTCATTTAATGGCCTTTATATCTTGGATATCAAGAATGAAAATAATGACAATGTCTATCATGTAAATAAGAAATCTAAACCTAATGATGTAAATCATACTTATTTGTGGCATTGCCGTCTTGGTCATATTAATGAGAAGCGTATCTCAAAGCTCCATGGGGACGGACTTTTAGGTTCATGTGACCTCCAGTCATATGACACTTGTGAGTCGTGTCTTCTTGGAAAAATGACCAAGACACCTTTTACCAAGCTAGGTGAAAGGGCAAGTGAATTATTGGGGTTGATACATTCCGATGTATGCGGACCTTTAAGTAGCAATGCTAGGGGAGGATTTAAATACTTCATAACCTTCACGGATGATTATAGTAGATTTGGGTATGTTTACCTAATGAAACATAAGAGTGAAGCATTTGAGATATTTATAATATTTCAAAATGAAGTAGAAAAACAACTTGGCAAAAGTATTAAAGCACTTCGATCAGATCGTGGTGGAGAATACTTAAGCCAAGAATTTGATGATCATCTAAAGAATTGTGGAATAGTTTCACAATTGACTCCACCCGGAACACCACAATGGAATGGCGTGTCCGAGAGGAGGAATCGGACTTTGTTAGACATGGTTCGATCAATGATAACTCAAGTTGATCTTCCAATATCCTTTTGGGGTTACGCCCTAGAAACCGCTGCTTTCACACTAAATCAAGTTCCAACTAAATCGGTTCCAAAGACTCCATATGAGATGTGGAGTGGAAAGAAACCTAGTTTGTCTTTCATAAGGATTTGGGGTTGCGAAGCTTATGTCAAGAGACTTATCTCTGACAAACTAGCACACAAATCTGATAAATGTATTTTCGTGGGATATCCTAAGGAAACTAAAGGATATTACTTTTACAACCGAGAGGACAACAAAGTGTTTGTTGCCCGAACTGGTTTCTTCTTGGAGGAACAGTTCCTCTCCAAAGAAACTAGTGGGAGTAAAATAAATCTTGAAGAAATTCGAGACCCAGAAAATAACATTGAACCAATAGTGGAACGGGAACAAGAACCACAAGGAGTTGTGGAACCTGTTCAAGATACACAAGTTCCTCGCAGATCTAGTAGGATACGATCCGAGCCCGAGAGATATGGATTTCTCGTAACGGATAGTAATAAGGTTGAAATCATTGAGAATGATGAACCTAGAACCTACCAAGAGGCGATGTCTTCTCCTGATTCGGACAAGTGTCATGGAGCCATGGAATCCGAATTACAATCCATGCAAGACAATCAAGTTTGGAATTTGATTGATGCGCCCGAAGGTGTAAAAACCATAGGATACAGATGGGTCTTCAAGAAGAAGACTGACATGGATGGGAAGGTGCATACTTACAAAGCTAGACTTGTAGCGAAAGGTTATAGGCAAGTTCATGGTATTGACTATGATGAAACCTTTTCACCCGTAGCAATGATCAAGTCTATAAGAATTCTGCTTGCCATTGCTGCATATCATGACTATGAAATATGGCAAATGGATGTCAAAACCGCTTTCCTAAATGGAAAACTAGAAAAGGATGTGTATATGACACAACCAGAAGGTTTTGAGCAAAATTCTAAAGTATGCAAATTGCAGAGATCCATCTATGGATTGAAGCAAGCTTCTAGGAGTTGGAATCTTCGTTTTGATGAATCAGTCAAAGAGTTTGGCTTCATCAAGAACGAAGATGAACCTTGTGTATAGAAGAAGATTAGTGGGAGCATAGTGCTATTCCTTATCCTATATGTGGATGACATATTACTCATTGGAAACGACATTCCTACACTTCAGTCTGTAAAGACTTGGTTAGGAGAGTGCTTCGCAATGAAAGATATGGGTGAAGCCGCATATATACTTGGCATCAAGATCTATAGAGATAGATCAAGGAGGCTACTTGGTCTTAGCCAAAGTACATATATTGACAAGGTCATTAGAAGATTCCGCATGGAAAATTCTAAAAGAGAAACCTTGCCAGTTTTACATGGAGTTTCTCTAAGCAAGACTCAATGTCCTAAGACAAATGATGAGCGTGAGAAAATGAAAGATGTTTCATATGCTTCGGCAATTGGGTCCATCATGTATGCCATGATATGTACTAGGCCGGATGTATCTTATGCTTTAAGCATGACAAGTAGATACCAATCCGACTATGGTGAAAATCATTGGGTGGCTGTAAAAGTGATTCTTAAGTACTTAAGAAGGACTAAAGACTCGTTTTTGGTGTATGGAGGAATGGAAGATGATCTCGTTGTAATTTCTTACACGGATGCAAGCTTCCAAACCGACAGAGATGATAGTCGATCGCAATCGGGTTTTGTGTTCATGTTAAATGGTGGAGCTGTAAGCTAGAAGAGTTCCAAGCAAAGTACAACCGTTGATTCTACAACAGAAGCTGAGTATCTTGCTGCATCGGATGCTGCAAAGGAAGCTGTTTGGATTAAGAAGTTCATAACTGAACTTGGAGTGGTTCCTAGCATCGCTGATCCAATAGACCTTTATTGCGATAATAATGGTGCTATTGCTCAAGCAAGGGAACCAAGGGCACATCAGAAATCCAAACACATACTTAGGCGTTACCATGTGATTCGTGAAATCATTAAGAGAGGTGACGTGAATATATGCAGAGTACCCACTGATGACAATGTTGCGGACCCACTAACAAAGGGACTTCCACAAGCTAAACATGAAGGTCATGTTAGGTCCATGGGTATTAGATACATGGGAGATTGGGCCTAGGACAAGTGGGAGATTGTTGGTAGTGGTGCCCTAGGCACGTTTAATAAACGTTGTAATTGTTATCATTTATTTCATATCAATAAAGAGATGTTTTGATTATTATTGTTGTTCATGTTTACTTATAATAATCCCCATCCCTAGTACTTGTTAAGCACTAGTATAAAGGCTAAATGATCATGGGATGATCATGTTAGATTTATGGGTACTTGTTTGGAACAAGGTACTGGACATGACCCGCTGTATGAGATTTATGTCATGGTCTATGTCGAACATATATCTCATATTAGTTATGTCATTTGAATCCTTAGACATGAAGTTATTATAGTCTTCCACTTGATGAACATTGTGTTTGACATATTCAAACGCTACCTTAACACGGTAGTTATAAAGGGTATGATTGGCATAATCGGATTCCCGTTGGGAAGAATAATAAGCTAAATGGATTTGTCCCTCCACGGAGAGATGTCAAGCTTGGGCCCCTCGAAGGAATGATGTTGATGAAATGTTCGGCCGGACTCAAATGGATTGATTGGATCAATAGCATTTGAATTATCAACATATTCGGAATTGAGAAAGTATTGAACAAGACAAGTTGACTGTTTGACCATGACTTGTGTTCAATGACATCGTGGACAAAAGGATTGTGACATATTCTAAAAGAATGCGAACTTGTATCTAGTTATACTAATTGGGTAGGTATGACGGTTTGCTAGAACCTAATCATATCTTATGGTTTCATGTTTGAGCCCATTGCCAACTTAGTATAATCCTAGAGGGTCACACACAATAGAATGAATCTTAAATAAAAGGACTGTATTGGAATTTAGGGTCGAAGGACCTCAAAGGAATTTTTGGAAAATTCTGGATTTTCTGGGCAGGCGAGCGGGCGCTTGGTCTGGCGGCATAAAATTTCCTAATTCGATTTGGGAAGGTTTTTGGCACAAGTTTCCTATTTGGAATAGGTCTTAATTGTGTATAAAAGGCCTAGTTCGGCCAGACCATTAGCCCAAGTGTTTTGTGTGCCTCCAAAGAGTTTGAGAGAGTTATTATTTTGTTCCAAGACATCTTGGATTGAATCACAAAATAATTCCATATAGTTCTTTATTAAATTGTGAAAGTGTGTTTCATAATTATTGGTCTAGCAACCAAGATCAAGAAGCTCCTTGATATTCGTTCGTGGTGTGGATACCGCTAGAGGGTGAATTTTATCATCTTCAAAGTTCGTGAATTTTGTCCGTGATAAAGCTTCAAGTTCTTCACCAAAATTAAAGCTAGAATTCATAGACATCAAGGGTTAGTTTATCCTCTATTCATTATGTTGTATTTGATTTAATCATATGAACGGATCCATGGCTTTGGGTTTCATAAAATTTAATTGCTATTTTCCGCTGCGCATGTTACTTGGAAACCCAACAGATCTTGTGTGCATTGTATTGGAGCCTGAGCATTTGTTTTGATGGGATTTTATTGCAATTGTGTGAATAATTATGCCTCCTAGGGCTAAAAAATTAAAAAAAACACCAATAACCCCAGTCCGACTGTAGAACCACCTCCCCCGTTTCTATTACCTCATGAAAAGTGTGATGATGAGAGATTTGTTTTAAATCGAAATATTGCAACTTATAATGATCAAATGGGGAAGACAATTCATATGGAGAAGGCTTTCGATGCTGCCAGCTTTGGGTTGTTGAGTGATTTCACAAAACGGGGTTGGCTTAAACTGACTGAGGAGCCCGGGAAAGCTTATGTGTTTATGGTGCGAGAGTTTTATGCCAATTATTCTGCGTTGCGAGATAAAGATTAATGTAAAAGGTATATGATGTCTTCAAAAAGCATTAGTTTCAACTTTGTTGAATGAGCCTTTTTGATTACTCTCATGTCTTTTTGAGTATTATTGTTTGATGCACTATTTAAGGATTAAAATAGAGTACTTTATTGAGTTTGTCAATATGAAAAGTACTATTATTGTAATCTTGTAAGTTTCATATTATTTGAGAAAATCAATAACTGAAAAAGCACAATAAGTCATGATTATTACTTGTACTCTAATAAATAATAAAAGGAATTTTTGAGAAAATTCGATAATGTCATATCTTAAGGTTATTTCATTAAATTGAAATATTTATTATATGACATAATATTTAGTATGAAGATTAGAGTTGAATAATAATATTCATGTGACCCCTTCTTATGTACCAATGCATGACCAACTGATAACAATTGAGAAAATTGTTAGAGAAGAAAGTGTTCAATTTATTGTTAATAATATTGGTAAGTAAAGAGATAAATTAAAATACTTGGGGCGGAAAACGTTGTTTTACTTCATATGTCTCAAAATTTATAATTACTTGTGAGTCTTTAGTGGTTACTGAATATACAAGTAAGAGTGAAACTCGTTTCTGACAAACTCTTTGTATATTAATAACTTGAAGTTGAAGATTGATAACAATGGGAAAAATAAAGTGTTGCGGTAGTACTCATAAAAGAATGTGCGATCTAAAGTTAACTTTTGTGCTCATTTTATTATGCAGTAAGTGTAGCACTATATTTTAATGTGTTATAATTCTTCAAAATGACTCATGTTTAATTATAAATACTTTGAGTGAGTATGTAAATAAAAATGTTGCTTTTCTTGTTGTGTAGTATTTTATTGACTTGAAGTATTTATTTGATAATTATGATTAATGTGATAGTTGAACATTGTATTCTATCTGAGAATAATAAGTTTAGTCATCTTGATTTCTTAAATGAATTATTTGTGATTGGCTTGGCGACATAGATGTTTTAAATTGTGTATCCGCTAAGGATTGTTAATTTAAATGAAATCTTATTATGCAATTAATATGAAGTCTAAAATTTCTAACATTAGATGACTTTAACTTGGTTAAAGAAAATTTCTTGAGAGAAAAATATATTAACCTTGTTTATTCTATGTTGAGTTCTGTGACTATTAATAGTGTGTTGACCAAAGACATGTAAAACACGTTGTAACTCTTATTAATTATTAGCATAGACCATTCAATATTTACTTAACTGTAAAGTTAAAGTAATTGATAAAATTCTTGTTATAAAGCTAAAGATTAAAACTAGTAAGAAACTATTGTGGTTATGATCTTATGAAGCGAAAATAAGTCTTCTTTATCTATGCATTGTTTACAAGAAACTTAATTCGGTTCATAGAAAGACTTTGCTTAGTACTCTAAATTATTGTGGGATGATGCATGAGAAAAGTAAACGTCTTAAAAGATAAATAGTAGTTTAACCTTTTAAAGTTTGAAATTATCAAAGTAATACTTAGAGATAAACTTTGAATTTGGTTTACCTTATTCTGAAAAAGTAATCTTGAGTATTTGAGTGTGAGTCAATCAAACTTCTGTAAAGTGATATTTTAGCTTGAATATCTTTTGGAATGTGGGGGTAGCTTTCACAAGTACGTACTTCACATGAAAAGAGAAAAAAATTAAAATTGCAAGAAAAACTATTATTATTGTAATCTTTTAGGATATGTGACACCAATATGCTTAAGATCTTCAATTCAAAAATCTTTGGCACATTGGCAAGCATGTGAATTTTTCTATATGCTATGTTCTATCAAGATGTTATTCCCATATAATTAGAGGTGATGTAGACTTCACTCTCATATTTGATTCTTATACTAATCGTATGAAAAAGATAACAAATGTGGGGGGTAATCCTATGTATTTCTAACTTTGGAAGTTAGTCGAATTTAGGAGAAACATGGAACCTAAGATTGCTAAGGATAGTGGAAAGTAATCTTATTACTTTCAAGTTACTATCAAGTGTGACCTTTAACGTTCAAGGATGTTTTAAGAGCTAGATAATTTATATTGTCTCTTCATGAACAATGTAAATTACTTTAGCTCAATCCTTATTGCATACAAATGGATTGTTGAGAGTCGATATGATTAGTTAAGATCATAAAGTAACCAGACTTGTTTATAAATCTAGTTTGGTTGTGAATGGGTTATAGCATAAAGTAAAAAAATAGATTTTATCTATATTCTTGAGTCAGTAATGATTGCAAATTTTGTATATGATTGAATATATGATTTGGAAAGTCATTACATGGATGTTGTATTTCATTCATTGTATATGAAAAATAAATATATATATATGGATCAATCAAGTAATTGTGTAATCAATAGTTACAAGTGATTTGCTAACTTGTTATGTACTTTAACCAACCCTTTTCACATGTTATGAAATAATTGATATAGTTATTTCATGTCTGCTTAGTATCTATGAATTTTGAGTATTGGGTCTATTGAAAAATTAATTGTTGATACGTGTATGTCTATGCCATGAATGTATTCATTTAGTTGAAATTAATTAAGTTAAATTAATGGTTGCACATCATTCTTGGGTAGTAATTTGAAATAATGGATGAGAACCTTTAATGAGATTCTTGACTTCAAACTGATCATTTGCGGTGGTAAAATTTTCTCTGAATTAGTTATACTAAAAGTATACTTGAGAAAATTAGAATCATTAAAAGGTTAATGTTCCGTTGTTAACTTTCTACGAGAATGTGAATTATAAAAAGTGTAATATTCTCAGATATTGGCAATTTGATGTATTTTGGAAATTTAGTTGTTTAGAGAAATATCTCTATTTTTAACTAAATTATGTAGATACACTTATTGACCAAGTAGAGTTCTTGGAGGAGCTCTTGTTTAAGTATTTAAAATACTTGTAAAAGGAATTGTTTTCCTTGTGCTTTATATTGAGTTAGTCTCAATATAAACTGATTTGTTTAATGGTTTTGATAATCATTAATGAATGGACTTGTTCATGTTATCTTAAGTGATAGGGTCCGTCGCTTGGAGGTATGTTGAACAGTCTGTTGAATTGTTGCTCATTTCGTTGAGCTACTTATTATATGTACTTGTTAGTAGAATAAAGTTGAATGGATTAATGTGACCTAGAGTCGGTATTTCTCCGTGATCAACTAAATCTACTATTTGTAATTCTTTGACATCATGTCTAAGATTTGAAGTACTAAAATAATAAAAAAAAAATTAAATAGACACATCCAAGTTAGATTGAAATCTATAAGGGATCTTATGTCTAAGAAATGTGATAGTTGTTGATTATGATGGTACCAAAGATAACACAACTAGCCTTCAAAATAAAGAACTTGAATTAGAACTTTAACTAGTTCTTATTCAAAATTCAGGTTGGGGATGTGACTGAACCCTGTCTGATTCATACGCAGTAGGAACCCAATCTATCTGAGTGGAGATCCCACGAAGAAGATTCAGTGTGGTAGTAACAAGCTGTGGGGTGGATCGAGCACCTAAAACAAATTGACATTATTAATGTCTTTGTCTTTTCCCTGAATAATCTGAAAGGTACTATTTACTGCAAGTATAGTAAATGTTTTAAGAACTTTGAATGGGATCAAGTCTTTCAGACAAGATGCTAGCAGTACATCTTCGGAGAGGCCCAACTAAGTGAGTGTTGTTGTTAGCCGCAACTAGAGGAAAAGGGTTATTCCTCGAAAGCACTCATGATAGAGGATCGGGACGTATGGCTTATACGCGTCAATATAATGATAGAGACTGTTGTCATAGCCTTTGTCGTGTTGCTACCAACAAAGGCTCCTACACTCAAAGGAATCAGATTCAAGACACCCGTTCATCTGGTCCTGTAGGGGTTTGCGTTGACTAGCTTAGGTAGGGGTTCAAGTCGGGAGACACCATTTACTGAAAGCATGGCATGGATAGTCTTTACTCGTCTTTTCACTATGGATTTGTGGGGGATTGTTGGAAATATTTGTATCCTATATGGGTAATTAAAGTTGTAATGTTAAACTAGAATATAAACTATTTATATAGTAGAAATCCATAGCTCAAAGACGTACATATAATAAACTTTCACGTTAAAGATATTTGGGAATATTTTATGCTTTGGAATATTATTTTGGATTAATTTATCTAATTTAATTAAAGTATATTTATTCTAATTATCTTTATAATTAAATAAGTTTCTATGTATGTTTAAGAGTATTGTTTAGTTTAATATTACATGTATTTTAACTAAAGTAAGTAGTCCTAATTTAGTTAGGATACTTTGATTAGTTAAATTTGACTATAATTTGACTTGTATAATTAATCATTTATGGATTAGTTAAAGTAGTCAAATTAGGACTCTCTCTTTATGAGATAGTTGAAGAAGTCAAAAACATAAGCAAGTCTAATACCCATCGGTTGACCAAAAATGACTTGACCTAAGTCATGCATGGTTAATGGAAGAAGTAATGGAATTGGACTTCTTTTATTTTTAGTAGAAGTCAAATAAAAGTCCATGAGCCCATATTGTATTGTGATAAAGTCCCATTGGGTATATCATGAAAATTAACCAATTAACATATATAGAGTATGAGAGTGCACGGGAAAAACAGAGAGAAAAACGTGAGAGCAGTGTGTACGCCGCATATTGGGTTATGCGCGTATACTGATGCTGATCGTTTGGTTTTCTCCAGTTTTCTCCGTCTGTTTATTCTCATTCCTTTAGATTTGTTGATGCGTAATTCATTGAAATCTTTAATCCATCCATGGTGAAATTATGAGAGGCTCAGGCGAAGTGGGATAGCAGCCGCAAGTGGATCTATACCCGTGTGCGCAGTTTTGGGTACTAATCTTGAGATCGTTTTATCTTCGGAGGAATATGCATGTATCTGAAATCGCACGAGTAGGAGGCTAGGATGTCATCATATCTCGGTTAATATATCCAAGATATGCTTGGGATTTCCAAGATTTACCATATCACATTCCTTAGTTTTAGTTGATTTAGTTTCCTAGTTGATTTTACTTTCCTTATTTCTAGGTAGTACAAGTAATATAAATAGGGCTCTTGTACACAGTTATTATTCAATCAAGAAGTTTAAGAAAAGTTCATTCATCAATAAGAAAGATGAAATGTCTCTTCTTGTTCATCCTTCTATACGCCAAATTCATCATGGCATCAGAGCTGTGTTAATGATCCAAAAT
Source organism: Campanula takesimana (assembly GCA_026119855.1). Lineage (NCBI taxonomy): Eukaryota > Viridiplantae > Streptophyta > Magnoliopsida > Asterales > Campanulaceae > Campanula > Campanula takesimana. The sequence goes on along the minus strand of JAOWBW010001371.1, from coordinate 207,703 downwards.
CGCTTCCGCATATTATTATTTTTTGTCTTTATTTTCCGATTTTTTTTTTGTTCGGTTCCTTTTTGTTATTTTTTTTGTCTTTTATTCCTTCTTCCCAAATCCATGACAGCAGCAACGAGACCAAAGCCGAAGTTTCAGATCTATCGGTTTGGAGACGATGCAAAATCCGATGGTGAAGAGTTTCATGAAGAAGGAAATATTGTCAAGCTTGCAAAGACGGCGAGAGAGATTTGGGGAGACTTGCAAACGTGTTGGGAGTGAGAGTACACACATGGAAGATAAGCTGAAGCGTGCTATAACCCGAGCGAAGCATGGAACGAAACAAATCAGTACAGCCGGTATGCAGCCGTCAACCAGTTGTGCGACCAGTTGTTGAGACAGTTGTGTAGTCGGTTGATCAGTCAAGTGTACAATCAGTTCTGCAAACAGAGAACAAGGCGCAGGCGAACAGAGTTCTCCGGTTGGAATGATTGAGTTATTTTTTTAAGTTTCAAGTTGGGCGTTTGTATCCTTCACGCGCCAACTTGAGGGGGAGTGTAGGATATCATCATATCTCGGTTAAGATATCCAAGATATGCTTGGGATTTCCAAGATTTACCATATCACATTCCTTAGTTTTAGTTGATTTAGTTTCCTAGTTGATTTTACTTTCCTTATTTCTAGGTAGTACAAGTAGTATAAATAGGGCTCTTGTACACAATTATTATTCAATCAAGAAGTTTAAGAAAAGTTCATTCATCAATAAGAAAGATGAAATTTCTCTTCTTGTTCATCCTTCTATACGCCAAATTCATCAGAGGCAATAGTTTCTCTTAGGAGAGTCTTATTCAGGCGACTCGATCTACCCGACAAGTGTTCTTACTTTCGCTTTAATTTTCTTGTTGTTCAAGTATGCTTTATTTACTTGTACCATTATTTGTTGGTTTACGACAATTACATTGTTGATTACATGATTGCCCTTTTGATTATTTGTTTAATCTACTCGTTGCGTTAATTAGGTTCCAACAAAAACATCACCGCCTCATTTTGCATCCATCATTTTTGTAGATTTCTTTTGTGCTCCTAGCATTGCCCGTAGAAGTAATTTATTTTTAAGCCCTTCACTTTTAGTGAAATATATGTAATTTTACTAATTTTATCTTTGACAAAAATACATCAGTGGTAAAGCCACCCAAGCGTAGACAATCCACATATATTGCCAAGTAAACATTTGCATTAAAGTTTGGATGAAAACTTGAATGTGATCAAATTTGTCCACCAAACTCTAAATTTAAGGGCATAGTTGTGAAAATTGACTTCTCCTGCATGCATGACATAGTTTTTGTATTTTTCCAATTAATTATAAATGCATTTTAAATATGCATCTATTTATATATCATATTTCTTATGTCCCGTCGAGTATCGACGGGCTATTAACTAGAACATGTTTATAGACTACTTAAACTATTTCTAAATAATTTAGGCATCCAAATTCCTATATTTCTCCTTCATGTCCTCTTTGATGTGATGCGCGCGCGCACACACAAGACAGATAACTAGATTACATTGCTGATCATGGAAGGGGGTTCAAAATTCAAATGCAACTGAAGTTAAAATAGGACCCAAAAGAAATTTGCATGTCTCACACTGCAATAACAATAGAAGAAAATTGTAGAGACCAGTTCATTCATAGTCTGAAATTGTAGTTTTTCTCTACTTTGGCTCTCATACAAAAATAATTATTGGTTAATCCAATTATCATAATGAAGATCTAAAAATTGTTATTGATAGTATTTATAATGGTGTACCAATAATAAGTTTTAAAATTTTCATCACTTACTCAAAGTTTCTTCAAATAAGCCTCTAAAAAACTAAGAACCTTAAACTGGGACAAACTAAAAACCTTAAACTGAGACGGAGGTAGTAGTATTCATTTTTAATGAAATGCTAATTGGAAAGTATGTGATAGATTATTATTCTTTGTATTGATTCAATTAATTGTTCATGTGAAGGGGGATTTGTCATATTTTGGTTGTTGCCATTGTTGTTTTAAGCATCTTGTTGATGTATTATGAAACTGGTGATGAATTCCCTTTTTATAAGTGGTAGATGATACTATCTCACTTTTTTCTCTTTATAATTTGGGCTTTATTGTACACGGGGGTATTTTAGTCTTTTTACTTTGTATCCGGATGTAATCTTTTTATATGAGTTTCAAAGCAAGTCAACTTTGGAAGCGGAGAAAAAAATGAAGAAAAAGGTGGAGTAGAAAAATTGCCTTTGCACGACTAGTGCACCACAACACGAGTCGTGTAAGGGTGTTTCATGAGTGACTTGCACGACTCCTCAACACGAGTCTGTGAGGAATCAAGGATTTAGACCACTCGTGCACCACAACACGAGTCGTTCAGAGCGGCCTGGAGCGCGGATTGTGGTGCGCAAGGGATATACGGGATTTGATATTTTTATTTTATTTTTCTTTTAATGTTTTTTTTATCTTTATAATAGACTAGGGAATTTAAACTATTTTTCAATATTAGATTATGGATTGACTTTTTAGAATTCATATCACGTTCTTTATTCTTCTTGGAGCTTTGTGAACCTTTCATGGAGAACTAAACTCCATTGCTTTGGATTGTGAACTTGAACCTATTTTGTTTCAATTGAGGTCTTTTTCTTCTTCTTTTGTTATTCTTTTCATAATTTTGCTTGTTCTTATTTTAGATTGATAACTAGGGTTTATGGATTTGGCCAATTCCCTAGTTCTTTTATGAATCTATGCTAGAATCCTCTAGTTGGTGCCAGAATTAGGGTCTTCATTGTAGCATCTTCACGAATTGTGTATGTGTCATAGCAATTCGGGAAGTAGGCAAAATTAAGCGATTATTTAGTAACCTAGAATACGTTCTTGATCTTAGTCTCTTACACTTGAATCAACTAATCTTAGACCTTTTCTGTACCAATCTATGTTTGATTTTAATTAGGGTTTATAGGGAGTGTGCCACTGCTATAGACTAAACTGTAAGAAGAGACAGAGATTGAAATACATCTCGTGATCAAGTGAATAAGATTAACGGAGAAAAAGAAGTACCAATGAAATTGAAATAGAGGACGAGGATAGGGATCAATTAGAAGTGCTTTTTACACATTTTTTAAATAAACTTAGTTTATTTTCCCGTTCGTAGGATATAATAACAACAAATCAAACCTCCAATCTAGTTAAGTGACTAATACGCAAATAATCACTATTCTTCGTGGATCGACCCTGACTTACCCCAATTACATTATTAGTGGCCGAGTTTAGGTCTAATCTAGTACGCATGCGACTAAGCCTACCAGTAAGTATTGTGAGTGGGTATGAGAGAGAAAATAAGTTAGTGGACAGTTGTTGTGAGTGGATAAGACAGAGAAAAATGAATATTTTTGGTGAGTAGCAATAAGTATGTGACGCCCAAAATGAAAATAAGTAGCGATAAGTACGGGACGGATGGAGTATAGATATTGAAAACGAATCTCACACCAATAATATAAAATATATTGCCTCCACTGAAGTTTGGACCCAAGATTTTTTGGTCTTAAATCGGAGACTCTACCACTATGCCTACCACATTCTTATGACTTTTATGAACTGTTTTCAATTTAACACAATAAAGTCACATTTCTCAATTTTTTTATTTTTTTATTTTGGGTAGGAACATTCTTCATAAGTGAATATTTACTTAATTTTTAATAATAATAAAAAAGTTACTTTATCATTTTCCTAGAGGGCATATGAGAATATGTTCTTTTTTAACTATAAACAACTACGAGCTTGAGTTATCAATTATTTCACACATATGTCACTCCAAGGACTTTTTGTCGAGTTTTCAAAACTTCTGTCCTTATTGGTCGTTTTAATTTGGATGAGGAACTTATTAGTCAAAGTGGTCAAAGCCTCTTGAAACATAAAGGGTCTGTCTCAAGGAAAACGGGGAAAAAAGAAAACAGAAAACCATGAAACCATACTAACTTCTAAAAGTTTGCATACTGAGTAAAGGTCTAATATAACAACTAAAAATAGACCCAATGAGTTGCTCATCCCATACAATACTGAAAGATACGCTCATCATATACAAATCAGACAAGGTTCTATATTTATGAACATATCAGACCAATGGCACACTGCCGTCAAGCAAAATTATGAGGGAAGTTGCTACCAATCAAAGCTCTCACAGGCTGCTTTGCATACTGAGTCAAAGCTCTAATACAGCAACACAAAATAGACCAAGGATCTGTTTATCCTATACACTAATGAAAGATATGCTCACATCATATATATCAGCCAAGGATCTGTATTTATGCACATTTCAGACCAATGGCATACTGCCGTCAAGCAAAATTATGAGGGAAGTTATTCCAAATCAAAGCTCTCACAAACTGTTTTTATCTTCTCTATTATGGAGGATACTATACTGGTTAACATCTTTGCAGCAGACAAGTCTGTAGCTTCCATGTCTATCCCTGCCACGCCGGTTTCATCAAGTAGCTGAAAAGCTACTGTCAAAAGTGAACGGGACGTGCTCGAACTTGAATCCCCAACATCACCATCAGGGGAAATAAGGAACCCAGAAGGCAGTAACTGTGTATCCCTTGCACCACCACTATTTGCATTCAAGTCATTAACGATTTCCTTCTCGATCAGAGCAAAGATAACAAACGCACTTATGTGGTCGATACTGCCCTCTTGCAAAAGCAACAGTTCTCCACCCAACCACTACCTAAAGAAACAAAGAAACACCTAATAAGAATAAATAAATTACCTTGTTGAGCACATAATGTTGGTGTTGTATGCTCTAGGCACGTTTTGTAAAACGATTAATGTTATTTATATTAAAGATATTGAATGTTTGATTATTATATCATTTGCATGTTTAGTATAATAATCCCCGTCCCTGATAATTATGATTAATTATTAGTATAAGTTTAATGGATAATCATATGATGATTATGGTGTATGGGATACAATTAAACTTATGGGTATTTGTTGGAGACCAAATACTGGACTGACCCATATGAGATTTATGTCATGGTCACAATGTCATAATTAAGTCTCATATAGTTATATTACTGGAATCTTTAGACCTGAGATTATCACAGTCTTCCACTTGATGAACATTACGTTTGACATATTCAAACGTTACCCCTAATCGGGTAGCTATAAAGAATGTGATTGGCGTAATCGGATTCATGTAGGGAAAGGTAATAAATCAAGAAGGGATTTGTTCCTCGTAAGAGAGAGATGTCAAGCTTTGGCCACTCGAAGAATGGTGTTGATGAAATGCATGGCCGTGCTCAAATAAGATCTGTACTATCAATACATTCTGGATCGAGAAAGCATTGAACATTGTAAGTTGACCATTGACCATGGCTTACGTTCAATAGACATCGTGAAACAAAGAGATTGTAATATGTTCTATAAAGGATTCACAAACTTATACAAGTTATATTAATTGGGTAGTCATGATGGCTTGCTAGAGTCCGCTCATGATTTATGAGCACAAATGTGTTTGGGCTCATTGCCAACTTAATATAATCCTATGGGGTCACACACAAGAGAACGAATTATTTAAAAGGCTAAAATCAGGATTCTGGTGGTGCTCGGCCGAGCACTTTATAAGACTCGGCCGAGCATGTCCATCAGAAAGTCATATTATTTTGGAGCAAGGTGCTCGGCCGAGCACCTCAAAGGACTCGGCCGAGCAGGCCCTGTTCGGGCCCAATAACTGATTTCATGTTGTGACGGGTTTTAACCTATTTCTCCTAAAAGGTTTAGGACTAATAAGTATATAAACTCCTAACAACGACCTAATCAGTAGAGATTGATTCCATATCAATTAGAGAGCCTCCGAGAGAGAGAAAAACAAGTTCTTCTTCTTCCTCAAGAACAAGAACATTGATTTTCCATATAGCCTTAAAAGTAGAAAGAGTTTCTATTGGGTCTAGCAATCCGGTTCAAGAATCGTTCTTGAAATTCGTTCGCGTGTGGATAAACATAGAGGGCGTTGGCATCAACTCCTTCAAAGTTCGTGATCCAAGTTTTGCGGTCGTTCCTACGTTCGTGATTCGAAGAAGCGCGAAGAACAAAGATTGAAGATCTCAGAATTTTAAAGCTCTGTCACGGTTAGTGTTCTAAATTCATCTCCATATTAATTTAATCATCGTGATCGGATCTAGGCTTTTGGGTTTTATTCCGCTGCGCATGTTTGCTCAAAACCCAACACATAAACGCTGGAATCACCTCTCCATAACAAATAATTTACTATTGAAATGTACCTCAACAACAGATATCAAGTTCCCCGGATCGTTTCCAGTTTTTACATGCGCCTTCTTACGGAAGCTGCCAGGTGTAATCATAGAATCCTACTACCCAAAACAGAATAAGACAGCATTAGTTCTATTTCTATTTTTTCTTTAATGGTCATTGAACTTTGCAAAACCAAAGTCAACTGATTATCAGGAAATTTCTACAAATACCTTATCTTTTTGTGATTCATCCATCAAAAAATCAAACATTTTTATGACTATCGGATAGCCACACAGAGGTAGATGCTGAGACAATTAACCCACCAAATCGATCATCGCCGCGAACACACAATCGAAATAATGGATTGAAATATTTAGTTGTCTGAGATAGAGGGTCCATCCTAAAGATAGTTCAAATAGCATGTACCATCTGATAAGAAAGATATTTGTATTTTTCATCACTGATAACCATACCTGCACAACAAAAAATATTATTGATATGAATCCAAATTAGTCCCTCCTATCATTCCTCCCTAGTTTGTTAAGAATGCGTACTGTAATCAGCTTGTTCTTCAAACGCAGTCTTTTCGGACATTCTCTCGAGGCTATAGAGCCACTTCGTGACTTCAGATGCATGTGCACTAGGCAACGAATTCTCATACAAAGGATGCAACTCACCTTAGATTGTGGTTCGCTTTTTATGAGAATAGAGTAGTGGGTGGGTGGATGGGGTAAAGGAAATAGCTTTTTACTAAACAGATAGTTATAATTATAAGAATCACTAAATTCTAAAATTAAAATTATATTTTTAACAATAACTGGGAAGTGAAAATGAGCTTATTTAGTCACCTACTATTTTCTTTACTTTTTCCTAAAGTCCGTTTCTTAAACGGAAAATGTAAGATTTACATCAGAAGATCAGAGTTCACATTAAAGGTTACTACTTACTACATGTATGACTTTGCAATGGGACTCTTCACAACAAGTACATAATTATTATTTGGGTATCTAGGTTCCATGTTACGTCAATTTAGTTGATATGTAAACACATACCATGAAGATGTAAGCATTACTCATCTTAAAGACTACATCAACATGATCATTTTTGAAATCAACATTTGGCATGCAAGTATTAGTACACGAGAAGTTGGTACCTATTTTTATTGCATAAAGAGTTGGACAAACTTCAAATTTTCTATTGTTGATTTAACCTTTCCATTGTCTCTCGTATATGTTTGTAGATTAGGGTTTTGACGTGTATATGTTCAGTAATGTTAGTCCAATTTGTATCCTTATTATCAAAAATATTGTTCAATTAATCATACTAAAAATATTGAGCTTAACAAATTTTCATGAACCCAATAATTTAATAATTTTAATTTTAATTAAAATTACAATTTTTAATAGTTTTATAATTTTATTACTAAGGTTTTATTTAAAAAAATCATCATTATTATTGCTATCCATGCAATACACGTGTATTAAACGGTTTCAAAGATATTTTAATTTTACTATTTTCCGTGCATTGCACGTACATCACACTGTTTCAAAGAAAATTAACTACAATCATGATACTTTTTCACATATTACTATAATATATACATATATAAGTGTGTGTGTGTGTGTGTGTAAGTTCTAAAACAAAAATATCATTATGTCTTGGTTGCAAAAGTCTTAATCATAAGTACACCTGGGATTGTGTACTTGCACCTTACTTTCCTCTGGACCAAGTCGAGAAATTTGAGAAAGTCAACGAGGTTTATGGGGTTGGAAACATAATTAAAATACTTTAATGCATTATGTCCCACACAAAAGGGAAAATGCTGTTAAATCATTGTTATATATATGAAGTGAAGTGAGGCTGAGGGATCCCACCTACAGTTGTGTTTGGGTTATTTCGCATTTCCAGGATAAGCGTCGACAAGTGAAGCAAGATGCGTTGAAGGTAGGGAACAAGTTACGTATGCTCCTTGGATTAACACCAACAAGAGTCTTTATTTTGACTAAGGGCAAAATTGTTGTTTTTTTTTAAATTATTTTATATCATTTTAAGACAGAGGGAGTAGTCTTATTATATGTGTATCAAAGGTTAGACAAATATAAGTAAAAATTTCTGATAGTTGAAAAAGAGCCACACTAGTAGATAGTTGTTTATCTTTTCCATTAAAATGATTTTTTCTGTTTACTAGTGGTATCAACTATGTGTTTTTTACTCTCTCGGTCTCAAAATACTGGTTGTTTAAGACGTTAATATTTGTTTACGTGTTGTTTTGCTGTTTCTTGGATATTTTTACCATTGTTTACTAAGTATACGCTTATTTATTATTTATGATTATGAGTAATCATTGTACAAACATTTTTTCTTCTGCTACGTAATAGAAATATTTTAGAGGTAATAGTCTATTTTAAAGTATTTTGAGATGCATTCTTTCTATGCGATTTCACTATGATATTTATGCTATAGTTAGCTAAGGTGTCTATTCCATTTACATCTACAAGACTTGCCGTGGATACCTACCTATATTTTCATAAGATTAGTATTCTGGATTTAGTATACCGTCAAGATGGTAAAACTAACTTTTCGTTTTTTTTGATACTGCAGTTGACTTGTTACCATTTTTAAGAGGTGGTCTCCTATGAGAAGAGTCTAAACCCGTTTTATAGTAAAGACGGATTGACCTGGACCCATGACACGAACCAATGACCCGGAGCATAAAGATGGGTTGGAGTTATAAGGAAGCGGAGTTCCATACACTCCGAGTGATTACTTGATTTGTTTCATGAGAGACGTAGAGGAGATTAGGTGCCATTTTCCTCCATGCTACGCTTGATAGACTGGTGCTTAGAAGTGGGGTTAGGAATAATACTCAGGGACGAGTAATGGTCTAAGCGTGGGGGAATTTGATGGGTTGGTTTTCATGTATAATATCTCCATATTCCCGGATCATTTTAGTTGACTTTTGATGTAATTTAGACTAGGTTTGATGTAATTTTGAGTGCGTTTTGTTTTGTTGAGTTTTGTGGGGAAATCATTGTAATAGAGAGTTATTTTATCAATTTCTGTGATGTCCCGCATTACCTTTGGATGCTCAAGTGTTGCAGTCAAGTCAATGGTCAAAGTCAGAGTCGAAGTCAAAGTTAACAGAAGTCAAGTAGGTCAAGAAAGGAAGAGAAGTGAAGAAAGCTGGAAATCCTACCAGGCGCCCGCTCGCACCCTACCAGGTGCCCTCTTACCTCCATGATTTCGATGGTAGATTCTTCCCATGACCAGGCGCCCTCCTGGTGCCTACCAAGCGCTCACCTGGTCCTCCCGACTGGACTACGGGATTTGCCTAGTTTTTAGGAATTTAATGTTATCCTCTCTATATTTGGACTCCTCTTTTATGTATTAAATAGATAGGCTTTCAGATTGAGACTTATATGCATTATTTTAGTTTGGATTTTAGTTTTGAAGGTTGTAACAAGATTTGGAGATTTTCATCATCAAGCTTAATATCTAGGTTTATGAATTCTTTTAATATTTTTGTGATTTTGAGTATGAGTATGAGTAGCTAAATATCTATGTTTGCGGATTGGATATAAAAAATTGTTTGATCTTTATGCTATGAGAATTTAATTCTTCCATATAATCTTTGTTTTGGTTTAACACAATAGATTTAATTATGTTTTAGAGTTTCAATCTTATGGTAGATATTATTGGCTCTTTAATTATCCAGGTTTAAATTCTTGCACTTGCGTGGAGATTTTGATATAGCCATTGTTGTGTTGAATAGCTTTGACCTTGGACCTTGCGAAAATTGGGAAAAGCTAAGTTTTTATATTCCTAGATGCTTAATAAATTCTTTGTGTGTTAATCGGACCTTGCGGAAGGGTTAATATACATTGAATAAAAGGATTGCACACTACAAGAAAAATGGCTTTTACTGGCATCGCTATAGGTGACATTCAGCTAAAAATGCCACAATATATATATTTACTGGCAGTTAAAAATAGTGGCATTGAAGTATTTAGATTTAGTGGCATTTAATAATTCTAGTGGCATTGTGAATTGCTATTATATCATCATTAAATGCCACTAATTCGCTTAGTGGCATAGAAATGGCATTAGGCTAATGCCACTAGCAAAAAAAATGCCACTTAATTACAATTAAGTGGTATATTTGAATGCCTCTAAAGCCCATGTTTCTTGTAGTGGCAATTCGGCCACCTAACCATCTCAATTCTTAAATAAGTGAATGAATCTCAAATCAAGATTATTTCTTTAGTCATCAAAATAGCATAAAGTGAACGTAATTGTGAATTCCAATCCGTGAACTGCTTCAACCTTTTTGAGTGAAATCTTTGCTTTAGTTGTGATTTTAGTTAAGTTTAATTAGTTACATTTTTAGTTTATTTTAGTTTAATAAACAATTAAAAACAAAAATCCCCGTTGTTACTTTTACATTAATTAAATACACTTGTTTTCACCAAGTTTCTGTGGTTCGACCCTTACAAACGTACATTGCTACTTCGGTACTTGTATACTTGCAAGGTTTTATAACACGTGGGATTTTTCTCCATCATAGTTGCACGAATTATTGATCACGATAATTCCTGACTGTGTAAACTCTAGATCTAGAATTACAGATTTGGAACTTCCGTCTAACTTCTTGAACTTCCTGAACTAATCTCTAGTTCTTGTTCTAGTTGATAAGTTGATTATTATGTTAGGGCGAGGATTTTATTTACAGTCTCATAAATACCTAAACCCTTTACAAGAAGGAATCTTATTTCTTGGAGACAAAACAACTCTATTTTAATAAGGAAACTATTTTCCTAGTTCTTGAACAAGTTATTTCCTTGTACCAATAGAACACAATCAGTCAGTCACAGGAATTACTCTGAAATTGTTCTTAGCCTATGCTTCGATCAAGCCTATGATTCAAAGGCTATTCCCAACAAATGGGGTTGAAGGAGAGATAGTAATTATAGGGAGTATTGGTACTCTTTTATTATTATACATACAATGCTTTGCCTAGTTTGACTTTTACAAAGTTAACTTGGATATATTTCTTAAGAATTACATTTTCACATACATCAAGGGAAGAAAATAAAGGGAGTTCTTTACCTCTGATGTTTCTCGCCTAGCTATCTTTTCCTTACTTTTGGGAGGAGTTTGAAGAAATGAAATTTAAAGAATGGAAGATTAATACTTTGGAGATGTCAATGTGCTTGTAGAGAGACCAATCGGAGGAGCAATCATGATCTTCGCAGTTGTGGTCGTGCAAGCAACCCATCCAATCCTCTTTTTCACTCTTTATCTTGCTTCACGACTTCTTAACTAGAACCCTAATAAACGAGCGCCAATATTCCCTATAATATCAGACTGCCATGTTGTTATTACGTGTGTATTCATGCTTGTGTATATTTTGTGGGTTTTCATCACTCTTTTCCATCATTACCGACCTCTGCACCTTTCTCTATTGGCGATCTATGTTTGGGTTAAAAAGCTAAGATAGGGGGTGCGTACACGGCAAGAGTTTTGAAGCGGTGATGGAAATGGAACCAAGAACTAGATATAAAATTATTGAGTATACCTGTATTATTGTTTCTTACAAAAATGTCATGGATCAAAATGTCATTAGTGACCCTTAACAATTACATACACCAAAAATATGAACATTCCTCTCCAAAACTCACGTCTGATTTTTCTTTGAAGAATCCTTCTCCTCCTTCTATGATTGCCTTTTTTCTTTCTCCCTCCCCAATACTACCAGATACCCCCATCTTCTTCTCCACCTTCCATTGCAACTATTTTCAAGATTTCTCTTGTTTTTCTTTCAATTTCATACTCCGTTTCTGCTGCAAATTTGTATACTAAAGGGAGAGAGCGAGATGGATCATTGTGGATACCCCAAACCCTTTTTCTTCCCCTACCGTTTGACCTCATCACCACCCTTTGACTTCAAACCACAACAAATACTCAAGTCAAGACCCAATTCAAGCTTCTTTTTTTATAGGACACCAAGTTCTTAGAAGACACGTAGTGAGAAAGAGGGATATACTATTACCGGTTCTTATTATGACATTTCCTTGTACCATCTCTGGTAATGTGATGAGGTTCTGTGCCTTAGACTTTGAAAATGTTTGTTTTTCAAGATTTTGTAGATAAAACTTGTTTGATTTCAATATGATCTTTATCTATACACAAAATTCCATAACAAAAGATAAGGAACTAAAAGTTTTATTTGAATTTTTTAAAAAAATATGGAGGTGGTGGTTGAAAATTATGGAGGTAGGTGGCCAGAAATTATGGAGATGTCCGAAAATTGGGGAGTGACACTGCCACAAGATGAAGGTGTGTTTCAAGGTTTAAAAAGACAAAAGGAGAAGAATGACAAATCAATGCTATGTTGATTGTATTTATTTGAGTGTGTATTATTTATTATTACGAGTATATGCAATAATTTTACAAGTGTGCATCCGATGTATTTTTACATCCTAGTAGTAGTGGTAGTGCAGGAAGAGCATCGACCTCCACTGAATTGCAAACTTGAACGCAGCGAAGGGAAGGGGGCCCAGTCAAACCTTTTTTTGAGTGTATACAAGACATGAGCTAGAATTAGATCTTCCCAAGAACAAATATTTTTTTGAATAAGCTGATTTATTTGGGACCCTGGAAATCCACTCTTGATCCTATCCGACGATCCGTTAATTGTTGCTATGTTTTCATCTCGGGAATTCTATCCAGAAGTGGAGGCATATGAAGAGAAGTGATTTTTACTGCTGAAATTAAATCTCTAAAAAAAAAAGCTGGTTTATCGATGAGACGCAAGAAAAGTACGGCGACTGGTTGATTCAGCGTCAGAGATGGCTTGAAAGACCTAAAAATTCATTCTCAAAGGGATCGTTCCGTTCTACTGCTCTATCCGAGAGTTATCAGTATTTATCAAATCTGTTCCAATCTAACAAAATAGTCGTGAATGAAATGAAAAAGCTATTGGTGAGCAAAAGATGGCTTTTCCCCTATTTCGAATAATTTGACCTTATTCATTATGTCTTTCTTTATGAATTTTTGAGAAAAGGACAATATTCGAAAAATTTAAAAACCCTTCTTACGTTTCCACATCAAAGTGAAGATCGTTGTATTTTGCCTTTTTATGCCAGTTGGTGTTAGGAAAGTCCCACATATGCCACTTGAACCTGAACATAGGAATCAAAAAGACAAATCCGACTTCCTAGAACGAGAAAAAGAATTCAGAAAAAAAAGAAAAGAATTGCTAGTTTCTAGAAAAAAGACCTAGTTAGACAAAAAAAATAGAAAAGAAATGATAGAAATCAAAAACGAAAAATTCTACTACGAAGGAAAACGAAAAGAATTTAAAGAGAGATAAAAAAAAAAAAACGAAAAGATAAAAAAGCATTTAGAAAAGCAGAAAAAAAAGTCATAGACGAAGAAGAAAAAGGAAAGAGAAGGAGAAGAAGACGAGGAATATCAAAATGCTTTGCCTTTTCTTTATTACGTAAAAAAACTTCTTAGCTGAGTTTGAATTAGTTATAGAGAAATATATAACAAGTTCAAACTCAAGTAGGACGGTTGATCATTTCACTTCAACTGCGTTATAAGTCGTTTTTACATGAATCGAAAGCCCGCAAAGGTCTTTAGAAGATTCAAAAGGTCCGTTGAGTGCCCCAAGGCTATGTCATAATAGATCTGAATACTTGCCCCGGATCGACTTTCAGATCCTAATTGCTCTATTGAATATCTAAAGAAAATAGATAGATGGGAGATAGAAAAATAGTAATTATATCAATATTTCTCCTAGATTCACTAATTATTTGACTATTGGCGGGTCTCTTTATATGTGTTGTCCGGAAAGAGGCGGACTCAATGATAATTCGTTCGCCGGAATCAGAAGTCAAAATTTTGGTAGATAGGGATCCCATAAAACTTCTTTCGCAGAATGGGCTAGACCGGGCCATTTCTTAATAGAAGCCCAAAGAGGTGAATAGGGTCGTCAGTACTGTGTTCCTCCAAAGGTAAAAGTTCAAAGCGGTGAACCTCCCTATTAACGAAGAACGAACAAAAAAGGTTTATTGTTTAGGTATAGAGAAGGAGTTCTGAGTATCATCAAAAGAAGATCGGAGATTGAATAGTAGGCTTAGTAGGTTATTTGATTCATTCCGTGGCTTTCAACAAAGAAAATTTCTTCATTGGCACCGTAAGAGCATAAGAGAGAGCTGGAACCAGATACTCGAACAAATAGTACAATTAGCATGACCCGGCGATCAAATTCTTGGTCCGGTACTTCTGTAAGCCTTGCACCTCTATTGAGTAATGCTTGAGTCGCAGCATCAAGGTCAATACATGGTTGACTGGATGCGATGATCATCATAAGCTCAATACTTTTTTAAAAAGTGGGTTTATATAACAATTATCAAACTTAAAAAGGAGCGATGTAAAACAAGAATTTCCAATAGAAGAATCAATTTCTAAATTTACCTTTTGGCAAAACCCATATTTTGGTCATTAAACTTTTAGCCATTTTCAAATGTCATCATTAAACTTTAATTTTTTCAAATGTCATCATTGAACTTACACACCATTTTAAATGTGCTCATTCCGCCCAAAAGTTGGCTAAAAGTATGATTAAAGTTAGTAGATTCACCACACACAGGTAACTTTTCACAAAATTCGTTATGATTCGTTAACTCATACTCCCTCCGTCCCAAAACAACTTGCACAATTTTGATCAAAATGGTCAACTTAAGTGTAATTTGACCAAGACTTTATAAACAATTGATGATCTTAATAAAAAATTTAAAATTTGTTATTAACTCACCATAAAAAAATATTATAGATAACAATTTTTAGATTTTTATTTGAATCAATGAATATTTTACAAAGTGGAAGTCAAAGTGTTACTAATTTGATCAATTTTGATCAAACTGTGCAAATTGTTTTGGGACAGAGTAGTAGTCAATTAAAAAAAAAAAAAAAGAGCAGCCATTACCATCTCTACTAAAGCAGCCACCACCACAACCATCATCATCAACAACAAATTTGCCGCCTACCAAAACAACCACCATCAACAACACCATCCCTATCACCATACTCACAGCATAATTAAAAAAAAAAAAAAAGACCAAAACCCTAGAACACAAAACACACCAAGCTTCAAAATTCGTCAAACACCAAACCATGGAAAATGATGCTAGAATTCATGGAATTCTTAATTCTTGAACCCAAATGTTTTTTGAAGTTTAAATTGGGACGGAGGGAGTTTTTTTTTTTTTTTTCCAAATGTCATCATTGAACTTACACTCCATTTTAAATGTGCTCATTCCGTCCAAAAGTTTAATTTTTTAGCGAACCATAACAAATTTTGTATAAAGTTTAGTCATGTAAGGTCACAAGACTAACTTTTGTTATATTTTTAGCGAAACTTTAGATGGAGTAGGTACATGTGTAAGAAGTTCAATGATGGCATATAAAATAAAAAATGTTTAGTGAGCACATTTAAAAATGACTAAAAGTTCAATGACCAAATTATGAGTTTTACCCTACCTTTCTTTCACCACTCTCATAGATTTCCCCATTCCCAAACTGAAAATTCGTCTGTCAGAGAGAGAGAGAGAGGAAAGAAGAAAATGGAGGGGAGAGTAGGGCCGAGCTCAGCGCCACCGCCGGGAAGATACCTACTACAGCCAACTCAATTCTCGAGCGAAGACATACTTTTTTGCATCGACATTGACGGCGAATCAATGGTAGAAATGAAAGGTTTGAGCCCTAGCGGAAGACCTTTCACTAGGTTGGATACAATTAAGCAATCTATAATTATGTTCATCAATGCCAAGCTTACTATCAACCCCGATCATCGCTTTGCATTTTCTGCTCTGGGCAAATCTGCTCACTGGGTATATCCTTCCATCTCTTACCACTCTTTCAATTCCTGATTTTCATTTTTTGGGATTGGAATTTGTCTGGGTTAGGTTAGTTTTAGAAATTGTTAGAGTTGATTTCTGTTGTTCAAGTCCATTAATTTTATTTTGGAATTTGTGCTTAATTATCCTTTTCGAATATATCAATTTCCCTACGAATGGTTTTTTCTCTATTTCTGTATGTGCCTTTGTTATGGTCGATTTTATCATTCGGGATTGGGTTAAATTAGCTCTGTTAGTTAGTTATTGGTGTTTCTATTGAACGGGGTTAGATATCATACTCTGACAATGAATTTCAGTATGTGAAAATTAGAGAAAAGAGAAGTTTTTACACCCATTGAGAAGGATAATCAACTAGCAAGAATATTTGTTTTCTAGTTCTCTGTCGTAGTTGCTCAATTTCACAGCAGGTATAGTTTGCAAACCTCTCACAACTACATTGTGGTCTCTAGTTTGTCTCAGGCGTCAGCGTTCCGTATGTTATGGAGTCCCACATCCTATATATATATATGCATAAGTAAACATTATACTCCCTCCGGCCCCTAATAGATGCCGTACTTTCCCTTTTAGTCTTTTTCAAAATATATGCCGCGTTTCTAAATAAGGAAACAATTTTGGTGCAATTTTACTATGATACAATCAATATTCAAACATGTAAATTCCATAAAATCATTAAATCAGTGACAAGTTAAAGAGACATTTATTTTGGGACGGAGGGAGTAAATATTTGTGATTTTCTATTAACATGTTAAGAGAAGATACTGACCAGACGTGGTGTGCATGATCTTTTTTATGAGACAATATCAGCTTAATGGTCAAAACAAATTGAAACTAGTGACACTTGATATGCTTATATATCATGGTCATGTGGCCTGATAATGGGCAGAGACAAAAAAAAATGTTTGTTTTTTACTTGGTAAAAGGAGGATAATGGGCACAATTTTCATTTTTTGTAAGATATTGGGACTAGTATGCAAGTACATACCTTTTTTACTTGTTGGAAGTTATCTATACATGGCATTTCAAGAATCTTGGCTCAACATGGGTAAGGAGTGATATCTAGCTTATCTTTAGTTAGAGTTTCAAACCAAATCCTTCATTAAGTTGAGAACCGTGGGAAAGATTCATTTGCCTAAAATGGGCATATATACATTTTTGGTTCCCATGTACCAAAGCTAGTTGCTTGACATTCTTTTTTTTTTTTTTTGATGACCTAGGTGTCGGTGCTTGCGCCCCCAGTTGCTTGACATTCTTAGATGCATTTATGATGACTTCTTATCTGTCAGTAATCACTTGTGCAAAATCTAATGTAAAAGATTTTTTTTTTTTTTGAAGTGTGAGGAGGGCCTTTTTTTCCTAATTGAAACATTTACTGTCCTCTATATTACCAGGACCCTTCATTTTGCCACAGTATCCCTGTTGGGACTTGGAACAAAACGGTGTATTACCCTACATGACACCCTTTGTCCCAAAATGGCTGTCCATTTTTAAGAAAGTTACTCCATCTGTTCCACGTAAATTTTTCTTTTTTGGACGTTCCATTTTAATAGACCACTCTGGCACTCTCAAAAATTAAGCTATCAACAATTATTTCTCTCAAGATTTATTTTATGTTCAAAATATTATAGTTTCTTGTATATTGTAGATAAAGTTGTAACTTTAGTCGAAGTACAAGTATAATATATACAAAGGCTTAAAAGTACAAAATTAATTAGTCAAACTTTCAAATGTGGACTATTTACATGGAATCGAGGGAGTATTAATTTCACCATTGACAAATAATGTAAGTCTTAAGATGGATAGCTAGGGTACTTGTTTACATTCGTTACTAAAATTGCTTAAAAAGTAACTTTTTTGAAATGTCCCCCAAAGTAAAAAAATAGTACTTCTTTCCTCAAAAATAAAAAATAAAATGGACACTCTTTTGGGATGGGTTTAGAATTTTGGAGGATTAACCTATATTTGATCCTTGTAGTTGAGTCCAAGTAACAAAGATCAATCGTTCGTATGTCCAGATGGAAAGTTCTTTACTTCGGCTCAAGTAACATACCGTGTGAACCTTAAACAAGTTTTTTTTCCTTTCGAATAAGAGATACATTCACTTTACATTTTTGAATAGGGAAATTGGTTTTATTGGTCCCAAGGCCAAAGTAAGTTGGTGAAATCATTCTACCATAAAAACCATTACTCTTATGGTCCCAAATGAATTGCACCACTTTGACTTATGCAAATTGGCTAAATGGTTGAAAAGTCATTAACTCTCTAGGATGCCCATATGAGGGTTTGGCTCCATTTTCAACTTGCTTAATCCAGTTGACATGGTTATTTTCATCTACAAACGGATAGGGTATTAAATTGCGGTACAGATTTTTTCCCAAAAAGTAAACATATCTCTTCATCTGGTACAAACTGAAGGGGGAAAACATAGATCTTCATTTGGGCCAGATGGTTTAGTATATTAGTACAAGTGTATAGTTGCGAGAAATTTAAAAGCCTTAATGCACACACATATTTAACGCAGAGAGAGCATCTATTGTCACCCCATAACCATCTCTAGAATGACAAAGGTACTGGAAGCATAGTTGAAGCTGTGAAAAAAGCTAACAAGGTATATGTTAGTGGTTAGGAAGCACATGATTGCATTTAATGTGGATGTTGAACGTATTAGATAATGTAAGGTGGCATAAAAGGATTCATGGAGAGAAACGGAATAATTTACAAACTCAAGATGTTGCGTAGTTTCATAAACACAAGGTGATGGAAATGGTCATTTCTTATGTGGCTTAGGCATGTATATATATTCCAATCTTAAGTTATCATTGGTTTGAGGCACCAAGTCTCTATGAGAATGCAGGCTGATGCCTATGTCTATGTGCTGGAGTGCTTTGTCAGAAACGGACAAGTTTAAAGTTTAAAAATAGGATTTTTATTTTATTTTTTTATTTTTGGTTGGGGGGGGGGGGAGAGAGAGGGGGAGCCTGAGCATTTGTCCGCCCACTAGGCTTTTAACCAGAGTGATTAAAAAAAAAATCGCTTAATAAGATCAATTTTTGTTAGAATTGTGAACTAGGTTCTCTTCACCTTGGTCCAGCGGGTACACCCACACCAACATCTTTTAAATCTTTTGAGTTTCTTAAAGAGCGTCGTGGCCAATTTTTGTAATAACCAACAAACACAACATATTACTTTGTGCACATGTCCGATGATTTTCTCTCTCCCTAGTTTATCTGTTGATTGCTCGGTCCATACAATTTGTAGTCATAGGAGTTCCATACATGGAGGCTATGTTTTGGGTAGTTTATTGTGAAGGACGAGTCAGTTAGGCTCGAGAATGTAAATATTCGTATGCCTCAAAGTACTTCCTTCTGTATAATTTTGGTTTATCTTAGTCAACCTTAAACTATTTATTTATATTGCATTTTATGTTCTTTTCATTAAATGGTTGATTTATTGAGTTAACTAATTTCTGTATTTCCTTCCATTTTTGGGTTGGCATTCAATAGTTTGATTTGATTTCGGACGTATCCTTTAATTTCTTTCTTTTGACTCTTCTATGTATTGAAGCTACGGAAAGAGTTTAGCAGTGACATTGATTCAGCAAATGCGGCATTTCGGGGAATCGCAGTTGAACCATCGTCTGGTCAAGCAGATCTCAGCCAGCTATTGAGAGTAGCAAATCATGAAGCTAAGAAATCTCGTGCACAGAATCGGATTTTCAGGGTGGTGAGTGTTCTATTTACACTTGGTTTCCTTGCTCATACCTTTCTGGCCATTTATACCTTTTGAACTTTTCCGCATGTTGTGCAGAATGTGTGTGTGTGTGTTTTCTTTTAAATTCCTTTAAATTTTGATAAGTAGCATTTTTCCCGATTCTGTTTCTTACTACTTCTTTGTATTGCCTCACTTTTTCCTTAAAGAGACCATGTTTGAAAGTCCACATCTCAAGGATTTTTACCATTGTCAGTTATCTGTAACAAAAATTACAATAATCCCGCTTGTTAAGTTAGTCTGTCAAGCTGAAGCTAAAACAGAACAGAAAAAAAAAAAAAAAAAAAAAAAAAAAAAGCAAAACAGTATACTTGTCTAAGCTTATTTTTTGTGTAAACTCTTGTAACTTGCAAGTGAAACATTTAGAAATGGAAGAGCATACATTCACGTGTACGGAGGGAGTATGAAACAAAAAAGGCGTAGTAATAAACGAGTGAATAATGTTTATAAAACCAATAAATGGGTGAATAATGTCACCCTCCATTTTTAAGGCAATGCATTTTTAACATGAAGTGAGGAAGGATTCAATCGTAGGATTGTCAGATGATCATTTGCTTGGAAGGAAGCCACTTTTTCTATGTCTAGATTGAGACGAAGAGTGAGTCATACATCTCCTTGCATTTGAGGGAAGAAAAGAAGGGACATGCGTTCATTTGTTTTTTCCCGTTATACAGCATTTTTAACATGAAGTGAGGAAGGATTCAATCGTAGGATTGTCAGATGATCATTTGCTTGGAAGGAAGCCACTTTTTCTATGTCTAGATTGAGACGAAGAGTGAGTCATACATCTCCTTGCATTTGAGGGAAGAAAAGAAGGGACATGCGTTCATTTGTTTTTTCCCGTTATACCATTTCATAAGGAATGTCAAAAACAGTCAGATAAATGCAATATTTATGATCTCTTTGAACATTATCTTCCTTCTACTTTTTTTTTTTTTTTTTTTTTTTTTTGTTCAGTTTCAATACCATAAAGGAGAGATCTAAACAAAAAACAATAATCTATTTTCTTAGACTCTTAGAAGTCAATATATTGCAGTAATTTTATTATAGGTCAGGTAACGAGGAAAGCTCAATCTCCATAGGGACGCCTTATTCTCTTCGGTATTTCACCATTTGACTTTTACGCATCAATCAAGCATAAACTAAGGAGGGTTCGATTTTAGATTTGTGCCTTTTGATAACTTCTTCTATTGCACATATTACTTGTGTAATAAAGGTGCAAGAATGTTTCTTCAAGCTAATTAATTCAATTATATCTTATGCTAATTAAGTCCCTAGGGCCCCGTTGGTAGCCAGTATTAGCCATCGGGATAGGATAAATAATACTGATATCTACTAGATTAGGTGTTTGGTAGGATTTAAGGTTTTGGATAACTCATACTGCTCACCTGGATTAAACCCCTAATCCCCTTATTATTAATCCCAATTAAATTGTGGTATTAATAATACCAGTATAATGGTGATAAGGATAACTTATTTTTAGACATTCATGCCCTCAGTAGTTATATTTTAGGTTCTATCTCCTTCCGATCTATACCGATCGTATTGGGACGCCATGACCTCCGCCGGTCACTCCCACGGCTTCCACACCTCCAGTCATCATCGACATGTTTTCTTCCTGCCATTGCTTCGTTCGTCACTGCTATGCCCCTTCAGTACACTTCTCTTTTGGATTGATCTTTGATTTCTAATTTAGGGTTCTAAATTGTTTTGATTTGCTTCGCTGCTATTATGCCCCTTAGTACACTTCTCTTTTGGATTGATATTTGATTTCTAATTTAGGGTTCTAAATTATTTCGATTTTTCAAAAGGAACTCTATCAATTTGAATCCCAAAATTCATTCATGTAATTTAACTAAGAGAGCAATTAGGACTCTCTTAGTCTCTTCTACCCAGCTACTGAATCTCACGAAGTTTGTTAATTTCTTCTCTTTTCAAGTTTTCAATTTTTTAAATTTAGTCTAATTTATTTAGCAATCAATTTCGGAAATTCGTACTTCTGAAATGCAACATGAGTGCAGGACCGGAATACTAGTAGAATTTGCATTTGTTTATCCTAGTGGAAGACTTGCTGGAAAAAAAAAAGGAAGGAGAAGACTCTTGAAGATGAACTACTTACTTTTTGTTCACCTCGTGATTACAGGTGTATTATTGGAAAATCAGTAATTTTATTTTATCAAAGAATTTGTAAGCTTACGTTAATCCGGTTCCTACCAAACGTCATATATTTTTTACCATAGAATTATTAGTACCATTACTAATAATGAGAGGCTTAATAATCCCCTTAATAATAATACTGATTTTTTTTATCCGACTACAAAACGAGCCCTAGGTGGTTGTTAGGAGTTTATGGAATAATCTTTCATGGGACACATTCACTAATGCTTTTGTTCTTGTTTCTAAGACAACATTTTTCGTATTAGATCCTTAACAATTGCCCCATGAGTTCTTGTAAACAGGATCTTATATATTCAGCCTTCGCTGTATGAACAAGTTTATACATCCCTCCTTCCCTATTTCCGAACATTTAAATTTCTTAATAACTTTTCCCTATTAAAAAAAAAAAAAACGCTTTAAATTCTTATCATATATTTTTTGACATGCTATTCCAGATCCTACTTTACTGCAGATCATCCGTACCCCCAACAAATCAATGGTCAGGAAAAGATAAGCTCTTCACTCTAGACGTGGTTTACCTCCACGACAAGCCCGGACCAGAAAATTGTCCCCAGAAAGTGTATGATGCTTTAGTGGAAGCCCTAGAGCAAGTTAGCGAGTTCGAAGGCTACATTTTCGAAAGTGGTCAGGGACTGACACGTGTCGTTTATCGCCACATGTGTGTGTTATTATCACACCCACAGCAACGGTGTATGCAAGATGACATTGATATACCCATGTCCCTTGCAAAGAAATCAACGGCTGCTGATGCAGTTCCAGGTGAAGGACCTGTTCCTGTAATTGTCCAATAATTTCTCGTAGTTTTTGTGTATTGTTTTTCGTTCATGTACTGAAATCGTGTTATCTGGGGAAGTAGATTAGTTTGTGTGGTCTGACGAGGATGTTTGAACCCGTTTTGTAGCTCTTCTACATGTTTATATGTCTATGGCTCTATGCAGACCTCTTTCTGTCAGAAGTGTCTGAAATGGATTTGAAGGTTTAAGTTCATATTTGAAACCTTATTTACAAGGTAGTTTAAATCTCTCTCTCCCTCCCTCTCTCTCTCTCTCTCTCTCTCTCTCTCTCTCTCGTGTGTGTGTGCGCGCGCTGGAGGTTGGGGGAGAGGGAATATTCGTGTGGTATATGTTTATACATATGACGCGGTGAATCGGATAATGAGCAAAAGATGGAGACTTTTTTTCATTCTTATCAAGAACCCTTGATCTGAAATGTTTTCTTTAAGTCTGAATTGCAATGGGATTCAATGGATTACACAAAGATAGTGATTAAAGAAAGGATTTGACATTAAGGGTTCTTGATAAGATGAAAAGACTCTTATCCAATTTTTTTAGTGCCAGTAGCCTGCATTATCAAAGTATGCATCAATTATGGGTTTTGATTTGTATAAGAGGATGGAGAAAATGGCATTATGATGTAATCCCTATGTCCCAAAATAAATGTTCTACTTTCCATTTTCGTTTATTTCAAAATAAATGTCGTTTTACTAAAAATAGGGTATGAAGTAGGGGTGTTCACGGTCCGGTCCGGTCCGGTTTTTGTTAAAATTTTACAAAACCGGAACCAGACCAATTATACGGTTCTGTAAAAATTTAGAACCAGAACAAGACCAATAAATTACAAAATCGATGTCATTGGTCTAGTCCTATTGGTTCGGTTCCGGTCCGGTTCTCCGGTTCTACTTGTATACAATTTTTCCCCTCAAGAAATACATCTATACACATCAAAACCTAAAATAATTAAACATTGGTCCCAAACTCTCAACAAGGCAAAGTAAACTGCATGGAGTTTTACACGTATTCAATACAAAGTTATGGATCTTTCACTTCAAAGATAGAAGAATTAAGACAAAAAAAACTTAATGGGGAAAAATAGTTGATACAACAACTTTAGAATTTTCGTGGTGAGGCTGAGATGTCTGGTGTCGAAGTCACGGCGGTGAAGGGGATACAGATGGAGCCATGGTGATCGAGCGGGCTGATTCTTTAAGATAGAACGAAGTTGAGAGAGAGAGATAGGGTTAGCGGATTTTGGGAAATTTCTCAGTAGTCCGTACTCCATAATCAGTAATCCGTAGGACTATGTAAGTATTAGTAATACTGTAATAATATAATATTTATATATGTTATGGTTATGATTGGTCCGGTCCGGTCCAGAACCGTAAAAATATTTATCAAAACCAGAACCGAACCAATAAACCGGTTTTATGGAAATTTGGAACCAGAACCAGACCAACACTATTAAACCGGTCCGGTTTTCATTGGTCCGGTCCGGTTCTATTGGTCTGGTCCGGTTCTGATTTTTTCTGCACAGCCCCAGTATGAAGTTTGGTGATCTTCCTATACTACCTATTTTAATAGGCACGAGCATTGAAATGTCTTGAGAGGTGGTGTCACTCTCCCCATATGAATAGATTGGACAATCAAAGAAACACAATTAAAAGCTTAAAAACATTGACTAGTCAATTATGGCATTTATTCCGTGACAAAGGGAGTAAATAAAATGGAATGTTAGCTATGGTCATATCTTATTAGCTTTAAATAAATAATGTTTTGTCCTTCTCATAACAAGTGTCGTAGTAGTTGACTTATAACAAAAGAATCAATTCTTTGTGCAATAATAAGTGTTGCAGTTGATTTGTCTAACTTTTTAATGAATGCGCTTTACTTATTTGTACATAATCCGTAACATGGTATAATTGCACCGTAGTTATTTCCTTATTTGGAAATGCAATATACTCCCTCCGTCCTGTAATGATCTTCTCACTTATCATTTTTTATTGTCTCAAAATGTTTTTCTCATTTGTATAATTTAAGCTTAAATGTACATAGACACAACATGGCTAGTGAAACAAGTGTTCATATCCTTAAAAAGTTTGAATGATCAACGGTAAAGATCATTTTGGGACGGAGATAGTATATTTTAACCAGTTAAAAAAGAAAAATATGATATTTATTACGTGACATTATCATTGTTATTATCAAACATGATCTGTCTAGATAAAGATCATGACTCATATCATACTTTGCTTACTCCTCAAACCAAGGACTGACTTGAATCTTTTTCATCGGTTTCGAATTTCTTTTTTCTTTCTTTCTTTCTTTCTTTCTTTCTTTCTTTCTTTCTCTATTTTTAATTCAGAAATATGTGCTTAAAAGGGTAAACGGTTTGATGATTCGATTCCTCTTAACCCAAAGTTTCTGGATAATAACAATATACGTAGTTAATAAAAAAGAGAGGGATTCCTATTTTTTCTTAAAGTAACAATAATTTTTTAGTGACAGCTTTGCATATTCTGTGACCTCATTTGCCCTTTCACGTGAACCTAAGGTTTTCCAATTTCATTTTTTTATGTTAATATTTTTTTTTTCATTTTATAATAATACAATAATAAGTATTGTAAGTGACTTGGCAAATATTAAAAACAATTAATTTTAATTAATTATGCAAGACTTGTATTAAAGTATGAAAGTGTGGCTTGGCACACATGTTTAATCACTTAGTTTTATTTATTAATTTCTAGTTTAGATTTGTTACTTTCTTTATGTTTTATTTACTAACCTATTAATTAGGTTGTGTAGTGTATATCTTTATAGTTTTTGTAGGGATCTCATAATGTCTATGATTGGCTCACATAAGGAAAGGATCTTGTTGATGTTTATCTCAAGATCTTCGAGATATTGATTGACAAATCAATTAGGGTGTCTTGCCGTGTATATATACCAAGACCAGCTATTGATGTAGTGCTGATTTTCGAGGTTTTAGAACTTGCTTCTCTAAGAATCAAGTTTTGGGAGTTTTAGTGTTTAGTAGAATACAACTTGTTGTGAGGTTGTATTCTTGAGTGGTTTAGTTCTTCTCTTAAGAATCCTTACTGTAAACACTGTCATATCTATTTCTTATAAGAAGAGTTTTATTGTCTTCAGTTCATTACTGAAGATAAGTGTTATTTTATATCTATTGTCTTTTTACATTCCGCTGTGTGTGTTGTGGTGTAACTGGGTGTGTGTTCTCACTAAGTCTCACACCACGTCTCTGTTTGGTTGATCTTTCTAGCTATCTAAACTTTTAATTGGCACCAGAGCCTCCACTCGACATACTGAGTGAGATCCAGAAAGGATAGTCATTATGGAAGGTCAGTTGAGTCAGTATCGACCACCTATGTTGGATGGTACAAACTATGCCTTGTGGAAATCCAAAATGCGTCTGTACATCAAAGCAATTGATGAAAGAGCATGGCGGAGTATCATAGTTGCCTGGACTCCTCCAAGGATGGAAAGTAAGGCTGTAGAGGGTGAAACCTCTGAAGAAAAGGTCTACATTTCTAAACCGGAGAAAGACTGGACAACTGATGAAGTAACCCTAGCAAATTATAATTCCAAAGCTTTGGGTGCCATATCTAGTCATGTGGATGAAGACATGTACAGACTGGTCACCAATCAAAGCATTGCCAAAAATGCTTGGGATATTCTTCAAGCTCATTGTGAAGGAGATGAAGGAGTGAAAGGCACTAGGTTGAGGATTCTCATGACTAAGTTTGGAAACTTGAGAATGTCAGACACTGAAGATATCAAAAGCTATTCTGCTAAAATCAAAGATATCTCTAATGAGTGCCTCTCCCTAGGTGAGCCTATTTCTAATGCTAGGCTAGTAAGTAAGTTACTAAGAACCGTTACAGAAAAGTTTAACATAAAAATTGCTGCTATTGAAGAAGCCAATGATACTGCCACCTTGGGATATAATGCTCTTGTTGGCAAACTAACCATGTTTGAAATGAATTTGGCTATTCAACAGCAACACAAGGCTGATAACATAGCCCTTGCTACTGCTCTTGCTAATGTGTCTAAAGTTCCAAAGGAAATTGAAGAAATCTCAAAAGAAATTGATAAATCTGAATTGGAAAGTGATGATGTCGCTTTACTAACAAAGAAATTCACATCTTTTTTGAAAAACAAACGTGAAAACAAGTTTCCACCTAAGGTTCAAAACGGTGGAGATAAGTTCAAAGAAGACACTGAGAGTAGTTTCAAGAGGCCTGGGAGCTTTACCAAAAAGAAAAGTGATAATATTCAGTGTAGAGCCTGCAAAGGCTTTGGTCACTATGCTAATGAGTGTGCAAACACTCTGAAGAAAAAGGGTATGAGTCTAACTGCAACCCTAAGTGATAGTGAGGATGAAGATGAGACTGCTCTCATAGCAGTCATTGACTCAGATTCTCTAAATCACTTACATTCTGGTGAGTATGGTGATAACATCTCATCTTCGGTCACACCCTCTGACTCTGTACTTCAATGCTTCAACTCCACCACTAATGAAAATACAGAGGAAGACGAGGGTGAAGAGAACTATGGAGAACTTCATGAAGCCTACACGGATCTCTTTGCTGATTGGGAGAAACGTGTAGAAAAAATTGCTGTTTTTGAAAAAGTGAACCAGAAACTTCTTGAGGAAAACAATGCTTTCAAAAAGGAACTTGAGAGAATGTCTAAGGAAAATGATGACCAAAAGGAAATCATAGGAAAACTGGAGGTTATCATCACCAAAGGTGAAATGGAACTTGAAAAAGTTAAGTCTAAGCTTGAAAAGGCTGATGAAACCTTCACTAAATTGAACACTGGAAAAGCAAAACTAGATGAAGTATTGAGTATTGGAAGCTACTCTAGAACTGGTATAGGGTATAACAATATTTTTGTCAAAGAAGAAGCATCTGGTTCAAAAAGTCAAAATTTTCAAAAGAGTGATAGACCTAGGAAGAAACAATTTGTTTGTCATTACTGTTTTAATCCTGGTCACATCAGACCTTTTTGTTTTCAGAGATTAAGGGATGCTGGAGAACCAGTGCCACAAGTGAGAAGGCAGGTGACATCTCACCATGCTCCTCAGCATCAAAACAATGGTAAGTTTGTGTGGAAAGTCAAGAGATCTGAGGAATGCAAAGTTGTTCTCACCTCTCTAAAAGGGAGTGTGTCAAGCTCATGGTATTTTGACAGTGGGTGCTCAAGGCACATGACAGGTATTGTTGAATACTTGTCTGACTACTCTCCCATAAACGGAGGAAATGTGAATTATGGGGAGGAGCTCAAGGTAAGATTGTTGGTAAAGGCACTCTTTGCATTGATCATATGCCAAAACTAAAGAATGTCTATCATGTAGAAGGACTGAAAGCTAATCTCATAAGCATAAGTCAACTATGTGATGACAATATTTATGTTCGGTTTGATAAGCATGAGTGCAAAGTTTGTGATAATTCTGATTCCTGTCTATTCACTGGCACTAGATCACAGGATAATTGCTATACCTTTGGAAGCAATCTGTCCTGTCTCTCAGCCAAAAGGATGATCTTGAGTTGTGGCATCAAAAATTGGGTCATGCCAGCATTAGGAAAATGGAAGAGTTGGTTCGGTTTAATGCTGTGAAAGATTTGCCGAGACTAAATTTTAAAAATCCTTGTGTGTGTGGTCCTTGTCAAAAGGGTAAACAGACTAAAACACCCCACAAAAGGGTCACTCATAGTTCTGCCACTAGGAATCTTCAACTAATACACACTGATCTTATGGGTCCCATTGAGGTTGAGAGTATTGGTAAGAAAAAGTATTCTTTTGTGTGTGTTGATGATTTTTCAAGATATACATGGGTGTTGTTTTTGAAAGAAAAGTCTGAGGCAATTGATGTTTTCAAAATCTGGTACAAAAAGGTGAGGAATTTGCATGGAGAGAAAGTTGTGAGAATCAGGTCTGATCATGGAACTGAGTTTGAAAATTCTCAGTTCACTGAGTTCTGCAATTCCAAAGGCATCACTCATGAGTTCTCTGCCCCTAAGACACCCCAACAGAATGGGGTGGCTGAAAGAAAGAATCGAACTCTCCAAGAGATGGCACGTGTTATGCTTAGTTCTAAAAACATCTCAAAGCGATTCTGGACAGAGGCTCTCAATACTGCATGCCACATTGGCAATAGGGTTTACTTGAGAGTTGGTTCCACCATGACTCCTTATGAAATACTTTTGGGAAAGAAGCCAACCCTCAAGTATTTTCATGTGTTTGGGTGTGTTTGCTATGTGTTAAATGACAGGGAACATTTGTCTAAATTTGACTCCAAAAGTGACAAAGGGGTGTTCTTGGGGTATTCCACAAACAGTAGGGCATACAGGGTGTATAACCTTAAAACCAAAACTATTGTGGAATCCATTAATGTCACCTTTGATGATTTTTCTGATTTAAATCTAAAGACTGTTGAGGATGATGTTTCAGGAATTGTTGATCAGCTGGACCCCGCCAATGATGAATCTGACAAGTCTACTGGTGTAAGCGAAGGTGACAATCCTGGTGATAACACACCTAAGGTCACACCTGACCCAGGACAGACTGATTCAGAATCAGAGGCATCCAGCTGTTCAGATCAATAGGATACAGATGTAGGGAGGACCAAAGATGTGCCCAGTAAAATCCAGAAGGACCACCCAATATCTCAAGTGGTCGGTGATGTGCATGAAAAGGTAAAGGTAAGACAGGTACCAAGAGTTAACTACAGAGACCTTGCAGGTCTGAGTTGCACCACATCTCTGGTCTCCAAGGTAAGTTCTTGCTGTTTTGTCTCTCATCTTGAGCCAAAAAATGTGAATGAGGCTATGATGGATGATAACTGGATTGTTGCCATGCAAGAAGAACTGAACCAATTTGAGAAAAATGATGTGTGGGTTTTGGTACCTAGGCCTAGTGGGGGGAAATGTGATTGGTACCAAATGGATTTTCAAGAATAAAACTGATGAAAATGGGGTAATAACTAGTAACAAAGCCAGACTTGTGGCTCAGGGGTACACTCAGATTGAGGGGATTGATTTTGAAGAAACTTTTGCCCCAGTTGCTAGGATAGAGTCCATTAGGCTTCTTCTTGCTATCTCCTGCTACTTAGGCATCACTTTACACCAAATGGATGTGAAAAGTGCCTTTCTAAATGGAGTGCTTAATGAGGAAGCCTATGTTGAACAACCTAAGGGCTTTGTAGATCCTCAGTTTCCCAGTCATGTGTTCAGATTGAAAAAGGCCTTGTATGGCCTCAAGCAAGCCCCTAGAGCTTGGTATGGGAGACTAACTGAGCATCTCATCCAAATGGGGTTTAAGAGAGGTGAGGTAGACAAAACCTTGTTTATCTTAAGAGAGAAAGGAGAAATTCTTGTTGCTCAAATATATGTGGATGACATTGTCTTTGGGTCATCTTCTAAGATCATGCTTGACTACTTTGTCAAAAGCATGACATCCACATTTGAAATGAGCATGGTTGGTGAGTTAAACTATTTTCTTGGACTTCAAATAAAGCAAAGTAGAGAAGGAATGTTCATCTCTCAAAGCAAGTATGCCAAGAACTTAGTGAAAAAGTTTGGTCTTGAGAAGGCTTCTCATCAAAAAACTCCTATGGGATCTTCCCAAAAGTTGAGTATTGATGAAGATGGGGAGAGTGTTGACCCAACACTCTTTAGAAGTATGATTGGGAGCTTGTTGTATTTGGCTGCAAGTCGTCCTGACATCATGTTCAGTGTGTGTCTTTGTGCTAGGTACCAAGCCAACCCAAAGATGAGTCACTTAACTGCTGTTAAAAGGATCATTAGGTATGTAAGTGGGACAGTGAATTTGGGGGTTAGTTACACTAGAGAAACCAACACAAATTTGGTAGGCTTCAGTGACTCAGACTGGGCTGGAAATTCTGATGATAGGAAGAGTACAACTGGAGGATGTTTTTATCTTGGCAACAACCTTGTTTCCTGGTTCAGTAGAAAGCAGAACTGTGTGTCATTGTCCACTGCTGAATCAGAGTATGTTGCTGTAGGTAGCTGTTGCACTCAACTCCTCTGGATGAATCAGATGATTAAGGACTATGGGTTGAAAAGTGAGATTCTTACTGTCTTTTGTGATAATTTGAGTGCGATGGATATTGCAAAAAATCCTGTCCAACATTCAAGAACTAAACACATAGACATTAGACATCACTTTATTCGAGATTTGGTTGAACAGAAAATTGTTAGCCTAGAACCTGTAAGAACAGAGAATCAATTGGCTGATATTTTCACAAAGGCCCTAGACTTTCAGAGATTTTCCTCCCTAAGGAAGTCTCTTGGACTTTGCATCATATGATGGTGTGATCCCCTGTTTGATCACACCAGGTGTCACACTTGTAGTATTCCTTTTATTTTGAAAAAAAAAAAAAAATTGCATTGTATTTGTGCACTGTACATCTCAGAGTGATCACTTGATCCACTCCCTTGACTTGACTGGTCCTTGAACTGTGAACTCTCTCTGTGGTTATATGGCAAAAGCGTTCAATTTATCTCTCAGTGGATGCCTTCTTGGGAAACAGCTGCTCCACCATTGTATGCAGCCAATCCAAATGTGATCAAACGAACTCACACATAAACAAAGTGTGCCTCGAATTTGATACGGCCATTTGAAAGAGAAAGGGCTATCTTTGGTTTTAATGTAGAGTGAAAGCTACCCACAATTTCATTTCCCACAATTAAAAAAGGGGTGGGTGCATTCTAGAGGCTGAGCAGATTGGGAGTAATGTTCATTGAAGTTCTTAGATAAGTTGAGTCCCCGGGTGTGAATTCATCCCAAGTCACACTAATCTGAGTTGTACACTTCACTTACATATTTTTTTATTATTTTTTTTCTTTCTTGAGTCGTCCCTACCATTGTGAATATCTCATCTAATTAATTCTGTGTTCTTCCCGTGCTTCACACGTGTAATATTCTGCTCCATGAAATCCATGAATAAACTGCGTTTTATTGGCTATGTATTTAGGGGGAGTATAATTTTTTGGGATTTTTTATGTATCTATGGTATAATAATTATTCTCAAAATATTTGTGAAATCTTGTTTGTTGATAATCATTATCCTTTCCATCTATTTATTTCGGAGAGTTTGTTTGTGAGTCTACCTATTTTCTCTCCGTGGGGCCCTCTGCCAAGTTATTAATCCTGTGTGTACTCTCCTCTCCCTAGGAGTCTAGGTTGAATTGATGTGTGATGTGAGTCGGTATAAATATCCTTGCTATCTCATCTCTTATCTCACTTACTCTCTCTTGATTTTTTTGTTTCTATTCTTCTCTGTCTTCTAATCTCTCTCTGCAGAATACCAATGGCCGATCAAAACTCTAACTCTCCGGTGCTTCCTGTTGGTAGTGGTGCCCTAGGCACGTTTAATAAACGTTGTAATTGTTATCATTTATTTCATATCAATAAAGAGATGTTTTGATTATTATTGTTGTTCATGTTTACTTATAATAATCTCCGTCCCTAGTACTTGTAAAGCACTAGTATAAAGGCTAAATGATCATGGGATGATCATGTTAGATTTATGGGTACTTGTTTGGAACAAGGTACTGGACATGACCCGCTGTATGAGATTTATGTCATGGTCTATGTCGAACATATATCTCATATTAGTTATGTCATTTGAATCCTTAGACATGAAGTTATTATAGTCTTCCACTTGATGAACATTATGTTTGACATATTCAAACGCTACCTTTAACCGGGAAGTTATAAAGGGTATGATTGGCATAATCGGATTCACGTAGGGAAGAATAATAAGCTAAATGGATTTGTCCCTCCTCGGAGAGATGTCAAGCTTGGGCCTCTCGTAGGAATGATGTTGATGAAATGTTCGGCCGGACTCAAATGGATTGATTGGATCAATAGCATTTGAATTATCAACATATTCGGAATCGAGAAAGTATTGAACAAAACAAGTTGACTGTTTGACCATGACTTGTGTTCAATGACGTCGTGGACAAAGGGATTATGACATATTCTAAGAGGAATGCGAACTTGTATCTAGTTATACTAATTGGGTAGGTATGACGGTTTGCTAGAACCTAATCATATCTTATGGGATCATGTTTGAGCTCATTGCCAACTTAGTATAATCCTAGAGGGTCACACACAATAGAACGAATCTTTAAAAAGGACTATATTGGAATTTTGGAAATTCTGGACATTCTGAAGAGTGGGCGACCGCACAGTATTGACTGGGCGGCCGCACACTTAGGACAGTTTTGTACCAGTTTTGCTTCAGATAGTTGTGCGACCGCACAGATGATTTTGGGCGGCCGCACAGTGCTGTCGGGTGGCAGATTCCTATTTGATTTGGAAACGAATTTTGGAAGGATTTTGACACAAGTTTCCTATTAGGAATAGGTCATACTTGTGTATAAAAGACCAAATTCGGCCAGCACTCAAGGCTAATGATTTTGTGAGTCTCAAAGAGTTTGAGAGAGGGTTTATTTTGTTCCAAGTCATTCTTGGTTGAGGAACAAAATAATACACAAAATAAATTCCATATAGTTCTTTTGATTGTGAAAAAGTGTTTCACAATTTGGTCTAGCAACCAAGATCAAAGAAGCTCCTTTGATATTCGTTCGAAGTGTGGATACCGCTAGAGGGTGAAAATCATCATCTTCAAAGTTCGTGTTCAAGCTTTGTGATCGTGATCAAGTCTTCAAGTTTCTCCACCAAAGATCAAGAGAAAATTCATAGCCATCAAGGGTTAGTTATTCCTCTATTCATCTTGTTGTATTTGATTTAATCATATGAACGGATCCATGGCTTTGGGTTTCTTAAAATTTTAAATGCTAAATTCCGCTGCGCATGTTACTACGAAACCCAACACTTCCTTCATCTCCGACTCCGGCGAAAGCTTCGGAGGATCCAACCTCTGCAATTGTTCCTTCAATCAACACTGAGGATGTTGCAATCTCAGTCGCCTTACCTGGTGATGAAACAAATGTCATCGATGTAGAAAATCCAGGAAATTTGAAGGTTGTGGGGGAAAAGCATGGGGTTAAAAATGTTCCAAGGTGGTCCCTCCGACAACGAGGTTTTGAGCCTCAGATGGAGTCTGTTACTCCAAAATGGCGTCCGTTTATGGGGGAGCCAGAAATGATTGAAGCAAGTGATGATGAGTATGAGCCCACAAAATCAAAGGGAAAAGAGAAGAAAGGGGCTAGCTCGAAAAATCAAAGAAGAAAGATACTCTAAGAAGGGGAAGCTCTGTTCCACCACCGTCAAAATCTCAGTCAACCCTGCTGCAGCTCCAACCAGTTTGAGTCTCAGGGATGAAACAAGTGAATCTAATGATGATGCAGAGGCATATCAACTTGTGCCAGAAAAAGGTCAGAGAAAGGGGGAGAGGTTTCCAGTAAGGTTCAAGGTGAAGTCTCACCTCCAGAGACATCTGATATTTTTCCTCATGTTCTTGTCACTCAACAAGAACTCCAATCTCTGGCTCAAAAGGTTTCTGAAAGAGGAGACATTCCTGAGCATTGTGATCATATCGAAGAGGAGGTTGGAATTGATGGATTCCCTGATCAAACTGAAGAGGGTGAAGAAGAAGGCAGAGTTGAGGAGGC
This sequence comes from Campanula takesimana, assembly GCA_026119855.1. NCBI lineage: Eukaryota > Viridiplantae > Streptophyta > Magnoliopsida > Asterales > Campanulaceae > Campanula > Campanula takesimana. The sequence goes on along the minus strand of JAOWBW010001371.1, from coordinate 173,175 downwards.
TGAAGGTCTTGATGATGAAGAAGAGGAAGACAATATCCCTCTCAAACAGTTGCTGGATGAACAGATAGCCTTGAAAAAGGGAAAACAAATAATGGAGGAAGAAGAGGAGGATCAGGAAGATGAACCTGAATCTGATGACTCAGAAGAATCAGATTCTTCATTCAAATTGGGCAAGGATGATTTGGAGGGGCTTAAAGCTGATGAGATGGAAGATGTGATCACACCAGCTATCACACCTAGAACCAGAAGCTCAAAGAAAAGGAATGCACCTCCCAGTTCCACGCCTGTGTCTAGGCGTTCCACAAGAAGAAAAACTGGCCACTCCTCTGTAAGTGATCCATTTGATCTCTTCTATCTTACTCCTGAAGCTAGGGATAGGAGAAAATCGTTTTCTGAAAAGAAGGTTGTGGCTGAAAGAGTTAGAGATATTGGGTTTGACACAGTAAATTTGGATAAGCTTTTGAAAGATCTTAATCTTTACAATTCTGTGACATTCCCACTGTGTACTACCCATGCATTGTTTCTAAGTTCTATGCAAACTTGACCCGTGACATCAAAGATCCTAGATCTGAAAGGAGTGGTCTTGTGTATGTGAGGGGAAAACATGTTAAATTTTATGTGGCTGAGATCAATAGATTCCTGTCCTCTCCTCCTCCCATTGGTCCTCAAAGTTCAGTCCATCCTGATCTCCTTGCCTCAACCATTTCAAATGGTTTGCTCTCAAAATGGAATAAAGGGATCCAGATCACCTCTCTCACCAGTCTATATGGATACCTGTTTAAATTGTCCACTTACAACTGAAGACCCTCTTCAAATGCTTCCACCGTTACAATTCCTAATGCAGAACTTATCTACAGGGTTGTTAAGAGGGATGGGTTTAATCTGGGAGAAGTAGTCTTTGGGAGTGTGACTCAATTTGCAGAAAAAGTGCTGCCCTGGGCATTGCCATTCCCATGTCTCATTTCATCTATGTGTCTGGAGCATGGAGTTGAACTGGTGGAGAAGGATCTTTCTGGTGTTAAGGCTGATGCTATGGGAATAAAGCCTGTTACTTCGCATGCTTACAGATTGATTGATATTCCCATTGAATATGGGGAAGATAAGCATGAAGAGCGCGATGACATTGCTGATGTGGATGACAGTGTGAACTTACCTCCATCCCCACCAACTGATCCAGCTGTTATCTATGATGAAGAAATTGCATTTTTAGAAAAGACTATGCTAGAGTACAAGGTGAAGTTTCAAGAGCTCTCTACCAGGAGAAACAGATTGCTTGCTGAAAAGGGTCGGATTTCTGGTCAAAAAGGGGGAGTGGATGCTGCTGCTCCTGGAGGAAGTAGTGTTTTCAAAGATGTCGCTCACGAAGGGTTTCGTTGGGAAAATTTGAATCAGCATGGAATTGGATATCGTGAAGGTGCAAGTGGAAGTCATGATGATAGAAGTGCAGAATAGTTCCGTGGTGGTATTTTTTTTCTTTTGATTTTATCTCCGTCTTGGTATGTTGTTTTTTACCAGAAAGCAACAAATCAGGGGGAGATTGAAAGTGTGGCTTGGCACACATGTTTAATCACTTAGTTTTATTTATTAATTTCTAGTTTAGATTTGTTACTTTCTTTATGTTTTATTTACTAACCTATTAATTAGGTTGTGTAGTGTATATCTTTATAGTTTTGTAGGGATCTCATAATGTCTATGATTGGCTCACATAAGGAAAGGATCTTGTTGATGTTTATCTCAAGATCTTCGAGATATTGATTGACAAATCAATTAGGGTGTCTTGCCGTGTATATATACCAAGACCAGCTATTGATGTAGTGCTGATTTTCAAGGTTTTAGAACTTGCTTCTCTAAGAATCAAGTTTTGGGAGTTTTAGTGTTTAGTAGAATACAACTTGTTGTGAGGTTGTATTCTTGAGTGGTTTAGTTCTTCTCTTAAGAATCCTTACTGTAAACACTGTCATATCTATTTCTTATAAGAAGAGTTTTATTGTCTTCAGTTCATTACTGAAGATAAGTGTTATTTTATATCTATTGTCTTTTTACATTCCGCTGTGTGTGTTGTGGTGTAACTGGGTGTGTGTTCTCACTAAGTCTCACACCACGTCTCTGTTTGGTTGATCTTTCTAGCTATCTAAACTTTCAAAGTAAAATTTTATCAAAACTACTTATTGTTTAAAAATATATGAAACTCATACTCGCTCCGTCCCAAAATAATCTTCACATTTGATTTTTCAAACTTTTTAAAGATACGAACACTTGTTGCGCTAGCTATGTTTTGTTTATACACTTTTTAAGCACAAAATTATAGAAATGAGAAAAACTTTTTGGGACAATGACAAATAACAAATAGAAAAATTATTTTAAGATGGAGGGAGTATTGATTTATTTTTTTTAAAAAAAAATGTGATATTTATAATGAGACCGGACTCCGGAGGAGTATTATGTTTCGTTGACTATTGAGTTTGTTTCGTGTGTTTAACCAATTAATCACATCATTTTCCAAGCATAGATTGTCAACGGTACAACATATAAAATATTAGAAAAATGTAAATTTTTAGTTTTTTTCTTTTTTCTTTTTTCTTTTGGCATGCTTATTCCAAATTGATTGAAAAATAGAAGGAAATGTTCTTGGTTGATAGCAAGTCAACATCAAACATCAAAATGTCTTTCTTGTCCTTCCACATTACCCTAGCTTAATTTCCTTTCTTCCAAACCCTTTGGGACATCCAATTGTATGTGGAGAAAATTTTGGGGGAAACTAGTTTCTTCATAAATTATAAAAAGTCTTTATTTTTATAGGGGTTAAAGTTTAGGATTTAGGGTTTAATGTTTAGAGTTTAGGCCTTTTAGGGTTTAAGAAGGGTTAAAAAACAGGACTTTTTATAACTTATGGAGGAACTAGTTTCCCCCAAAACCAACTCTTGTATGTGAGCATGATTAAAGATATAATATGCTTCAAATAGTAGATCCACATTACAATGACATACATACACGTGGAGAAGGGCCCACCATCAAAATTAGAAAAATCAAAACATACTCCATTTGTCTTCAAATTTTAAAAACCATATTCTCATTTGTCATTTTTTATTGTCTTAAAAAAATTATTTTCGAACAGAAAAAATACATCACATCACATCTGACTCAATATTAACTGCAATGCAACAAAAAAAAATGTAATATGCAATCCAAATCCTATTTTCTTAAAATTAATGATCTCTTTTAATAAAACGAGAAGCAAAAAGATGATAAGTCCTTCAAAAGTGATCTAAAAGTTAATAATCAAATAGTCGGTCTCATGAAAAACTTGTTTTACACTAAAAAGATATAAAAAATGGGTTTTCCGTAATTGCATGCTCTACTATTACCTTGTGTCTGTTGTGGTGCTAAACAAGTTTTACACTAACGCTATTGTTTCATGCAAAACAAGTTCTAGTCTTCACGCAGAATGCCTGACAGTTAACCATGGACTGAAATGGACTACAAAAGCACTACTTCAAGAATGTTATTGTCCTAACAGATGCTCAAAACGTGGGCAACTTAATCAAAGGAGCTATATCAACTCCTTTCAACTGTGCGATGATTCTACAAGGCATTATGGAAAGCAAAAATCTATGTAATAATTTTTTAAATATTTAAAGTAGAATGGACAATTGTAAACCTAGCGCATGAAAATTTAACTTTTGCTAGGAAAATGTATCACTCTTTTGTTGGCCCTGAGCCAATCTTTCTGTTTAAATAAAACTATACTCCCTCCGTCCCAGACAAAGTGAGACTTTTGGTCAACTTGATTGCACTTTGACAATTGATTTGAAGAATAAATAATGATCGTAATAAAAATTTAAATATTGTTATTGCATCATGATTCATAATATTTTCAATAACAATTTTCAGATATTAAATATGATAATTATTTTTTATTTAAATTATTAGTCAAAGTGTAACCAGGTTTGACTAAAAATCTCACTTTGTTTGGGACGGAAGGAGTATATTGTTATTGTAAAAAAAAAAAAAACACCCTTAAAAAATCTTTTATGTAATGTGTTTTTCTCAGAAGTCAAAGGAAGGCATACTTGAATACCCACCTGTCAAGTGAAACAAATTCAACTTAAATTAAAGCTTGCCATAGTCAACTCTCTATTTGTCATACTCCCTCCTCCGTACCACCTCACTTGAGATATATTTTCATTTTGGTCCGTTCCACTTCATTTGAGACTCTTCAAAATGGTAATCTTTTTATAATTTTATATTCAATCTACTCCACCCACTCATTCTTTTTCTTCATTTTTCACCACACAATTCATTCAACCAACCTACTATTAATCTCACTCATTCTCTCTCTCCATCTTCTACCACACATTTTTATTTTATTTTATTCAATTTTTTTAGTTATTGTGCCCACCTCAAAGGTCTCAAGTGAGTGAGGCGGAGGAAGTATTTGTCATCTTTAGGCTCTCCCTTCCACTTGAAAGAATTGGTGTTTGGTAGTATTACCCATGGGTGACTGACAGTCCTAGTAATATAGAGTAACTATGTACAGTATGAAATTTGGCTGTGATTTTTTGACCAAATAAACTCTTTCAAATACTTTTTCTGTGATTTCAAGATGCCACATCTTCTCCAAATGAACAAATAAAAACTCAAAGCTTTTTCTACAATGGTAGAGCTTTTTCACTAATTTTTTTGTGGCCCCCACATTCAATATTGTTTTATATTTAAAATATAAAATATATAATGTATATTATTATATATAAAATAATATATATATATATATATGAAATATATATTTTATATATAATATAATATAAACATATATATGTATATATATATAAAATATTATATATAGATATATATTATATTTTTTGTTTCAAATATATATATATATATATATAATTCATATTATGTATTGAACAATAAAAAACAATTATTGCTTATATTGAAATTACATAACTTAAAAAATTATCATTAACTATAACTTAAAAAAATATCATTAACTAATTAATTACTACAAGTAATTAATAAAATAAAAGATAAAAAATGAAGATGGGAATGGAGGCTGCCTATGCAATAAGAACACTACCTTCTATACTATCATGAACACGGATGGCAAGAATACGTTTTGGTCATCAAATTTTTTTTGTTACAGTATGAGAACAATGGCAACATTGTTGTTGAAAAATAAATTTATAAAAATAAAAAGGAAAATAAAAAATAATATTATTGACTAACATGGGAAAATGATGAAAATTAATGTAAAGAGCTCTTGAAGAGAGCTCTTTGTGGAAGGAGTTGCTCTTTAGGAAAGAGCTTTTTAACTTTCTCCACAATGGTAAAAAGTTTTAAGGAGCTTTTTCATAGAAATAAAAACCTTACAAAAACCTCCCATTGTGGATGCTCTTAGACTTTAGCATGCAAGTATGACAAAGAAAAATAGAAATATATTTTAACTTTTGCAAGTATTTAGCAAGCTTATCAAGAAACTTTCAAACCATACCATGAAAGTATTACAGAGAAAAATAAATATCAATAAACTTTAGTAAGTACTCCATCCGGTTTAAAATAACTGTCTTTTTTTGCATTTGCACAACTATTAAGAAATGTACTCCCTCTGTCCCTAAATGAGTGTCCAAATTTCATTTTAAGGGACACTGAAAATCTCAACTTTTTGAACAATTTGGTAACAACGATTCATATATAATCTTGTAATCTCCTTTCTAAACCTTTAGTTTTGCACGTATAAAGAAACCGATGAAAAAAATTTCGAAAAAAAACGTTTAGGGAGAAAGTTATGTTCAAAAAAGACACTCATTTAGGGACAAAGATTTCTTGAAAATGGACACTCATTTAGGGACAGAGGGAGTAATAATTATCATGACTTAGTGACAAAAGTTCCAACTTTACCCATATTAAGTGTGTAACTTTCTTACATTAATGTCTCACACTAAGATAATTAATAAAAGAGAACAAGTTTCAATGCAAAGATAAGAGAGACATTTAGCTCAAAAGTGACAATTATTTTGAACCAAAATTTTAGTCGAAAAATGACAGTTATTTTTGGACCGGAGGGAGGGAGTATTTAGCAACAATATCAAGGAACTTTAATAAATGATAGTGGTCAAAACAGCTCATTTATAGATGCAAGAAGTTATGTTTCTTTGCCTATTCCAAAAAGACACACGCATATATAAATATATATAATAATAAAACCAAAAGGTTGATATAGTAAAGGTAATTTTTGTAATTTCTAGTGCAAGGAAAGGACTTGAAAGGAATTACCCTAACGGGCCGCCTATCAGGTGGACCGGGCGTAATTAAGACTGTCCCACGACTGGGCCTAGCGCCTGATCCCAGCTCGTCCACCGATCTGGGATGGAGGTCAAGAAGAATCTGTTGAGAGTACTCAAAAACCAACTCGCCTGTCAAATTGTTCCAGCTCGTGTAAGACGCCGAGCTGGGGGAACCGACCTAAGGACGGGAAGTCACCGTCAATCAGGTTGTCATTCCAGCTCGTGACGACCAACCAGTTGAGGTTTCCAGAAGAGCCCAGTAACCGCTCCCTTCTGATTGGGCCCGGCCCACTAAGGCTAGTTGGGCTTCAGACCTCAACTCGAAACCCTACTATGGATAAGGATGACTTAAGTGACTTCAGATAAGGACAAAGGTGACCTCATCCTATCCATTACTTGGAGAGAAGGTCAGTCTCCTATAAGAGGGGACTCCAACATCCATTTCACAGGTTCACATTCTCACTCACTCTATTAGTCTTTCTATCCCTGAACGGACTAATTTACTCTCACGCCGGAGGGTCTTTGCCGGTGCAACCCCGGCTAAGCTCACGGTGTTCATTTTGCAGGTCTTAACTAGCATTCTGGGTATCCAAACCACTGATCCGGCCTTTGATCACATTTTGTGCGTGATCAATTGGTTCCATTGCCGGGAAATTTGAAATAGCTTGTTAAGACCTGATCAATATCAAGCAGACTCCCCCCTGCTCCGTATTTCTGGTGGTTCCGGCGAGCCGATGGCTGAAAACGCTGAGAACACCCATTCGGTGTACCATCACATTCCCGGAGTCTTCATCCCTCCCGGAGATTCCCAGCCTTTCCAACCTTCTCTTCAGCCACCTACCAGCGTATGGTGAGTAAGGTGTTCAAAGATCAGCTCGGCAGAAACATGGAGGCATACGTGGATGACATGGTAATCAAAACAAAGGAGGGTGATCACTGCCCCGACCTGCTTGAAACGTTCGCGACACTCCGAGCTAACGAGATGAAACTAAACCCGAGCAAGTGTGTGTTCGGGGTCACCGCGGGAAAGTTCCTGGGTTTTATGGTCTCCCAGAGGGGAATTGAAGCAAATCCCGAAAAAATCTCTGCTCTTCTAAGCATGAGGGAACCGGCGACAATCAAGGAAGTTCAGAGGTTGAACGGTCGAGTGGCAGCACTGGGTCGCTTCATTGCCAAGTCGGCCGAACGATCTCTTCCCTTCTTCAAAACTCTCAAGGGCGGCAAAGAGTTTGAATGGACAAAGGAGTGCTCGGAAGCTTTCCAAGAGCTAAAAGAATACTTGAGCAAACCACCAACACTTAGCAGCCCCGTTCTGGGAGAAACATTGTACGTATATCTGGCCGCTTCGGACCGAGCTGTTGCAGCTGTCCTAACGAGGGAGGATAGGGGGATGAAGCCTGTGTTCTACGTTAGCAAAGCGTTGAATGATGTGGAATCCCGCTATTTCAACGCTGAAAAGTTGGCGTACGCCGTTGTGGTCGCAGCTCGGAAGCTGAGAGCATATTTCTCCGCCCACTCAATTGTCGTTTACACTAACGCCCCATTGAGAAAGATACTGCACAAGCCCGATAGCTCAGGTCGGCTGCTCAACTGGTCGATTGAATTGACGGAGTTCGATATCTCCTACCAGCCGAGGAAAACTCTGCAAGCCCAACCCCTCGCTGACTTCGTGGTAGAGACTACATTTAGCCTCGACGGTAACCAACCATCATCGAAAGTAGAGCCCGATCAACCGCGAGGCACAGATATACCGGCCAATCGTTGGCAACTCTTTGTTGACGGGTCGGCCGGTAAGAATTGCGGGGCTGGCGTAGTCCTGATCGAGCCCGGCAACGGCGAGATCATCGAGAAAATACTAAGGTTTAAGTTCCCGACCTCAAACAATCAGGCTGAATACGAAGCACTGATAGCTGGAATCGACCTGGCAAAGCATATAGGAGCCGCCAAGCTTCAGGCCCACACCGATTCTCAGCTCGTTGTAAACCAGTTGAAGGGGGGGGTATCCCTCTCGAAGTACAAAGATTTGGTTCAAGAGTTGGTAAAAACTTTTGAGTTCTGGCAGATCGTGCAAGTCGCCAGGAAAGACAATGCTCGGGCGGACCTTCTTTCAAAGTTAGCAACGATGGAAACCGAGGAAGTAGACCGACCCAAATGGATTGAATTCGTGGAGAAACCGGCCATTGAGAGAGTTCAAGTAATGGAGATCGGTGAAGCGAGCGAAACTCCTCCCAACTGGGTGGACGACCTCAAAAATTTCATCGGGAAGGAGGAACTCCCTCCGGATGGAGAAAAGGCGAGGATGGTAAAAAGAAAAGCACCCAGGTTCACCATAGTTGATGGTGTGTTGTATAGGAGGTCGTTTGTCAGGCCACTACTAAGATGTGTACCCCCCGATCAAACTCTTAGCTTGATGGAGGAAGTGCACGAGGGAATCTGTGGGGGCCACCCGGGTGCTAGAACCCTGGCAGAGAAGATCATAACATTAGGTTACTACTGGCCTACAATGAGAAGGGAGGCCGTCGAATATGTCCAAAAATGTGATAAGTGCCAGAGGTATGCAGATATCCCCCGTCTCCCAGCAACAGAGCAGACTCCGGTAGTTGGTTGTTGGCCGTTCCACATGTGGGGAATAGATATGATTGGGCCTTTCCCTTTGGCACGAGGAAAATTGAAATACGCCGTGGTGACAGTTGATTATTTCACAAAGTGGATAGAGGCTAAGGCGCTGGCAGAAATCACCGAAGAAAATGTGCTGAACTTTGTGCATGACCATATATGGTGCCGCTTCGGAGTGCCTAAGCACATAGTCTCGGACAGAGGGTTGCAGTTCTCAGATCGCTTCACTACAGAATGTGCTCGCCTCGGTGTTAAACATACGAAGTCATCAGTATCATACCCCCAGGGAAATGGTCAAGCTGAAGCCGCAAACAAGTTGGTAATGCATGCTCTTCACAGGAATTTAACAGGACGAGCTGGGAAGTGGGTAGATGAGCTCCCCCTCGCTCTCTGGGCAATTCGGACCACGACCAGAGGACCTACCGGAGAGACTCCTTTCGCTCTGACCTACGGCTCCGAAGCCATGGCACCGGCTGAGCTCGCACTCCCCACAGCCCGAGTGTCTTTCTTCAATGAGGAATTAAATGAAATGAGAAGGAGAACAGATTTAGACCTGCTCGATGAAAGAAGGCTGGACGCTCATCTCAGGTCGATGAATTATAAGCAGAAGACTAAAAGGTATCACGACCAGAAGGTTAGGAAGAGGACCTTCCAGGTCGGTGACTGGGTCCTAAGAAAGATCGAAGCAACAAGCAGGAAAGCTCAGCAGAACAAGCTTTCTCCCAACTGGGAAGGACCATTCGTTGTGACAAGAATAGTGTGAGAAGGGACACACATGCTAACAACTCCAGAAGGCCGTGAGCTCAAAAACCCGTGGCACTCCACCAACTTGAGAAAATACTATCACTAGCTGTCAGTTCTGTTTAGACCATTTGGAAAGGGTAGCTCTTTTTGAGCACTTTCATGTTTGCTTTTCTGTAACCAGGAAGATATTCCTTTATTAGCACTTTTAATGAAATTACCCCTTATTGAACCAGTGTGTACATTTAGTCACTCGTACCAAACGAGCTCAAGCCTTGCTCTTAGCAAGCATTGGGTAAGACCTGCTCCGAGCAGGCATCACATCGCTCGTACCAAACGAGCTCAAGCCTTGCTCTTAGCAAGCGTTGGGTAAGACCTGCTCCGAGCAGGCATCACATAGCTCGTACCAAACGAGCCCAAGCCTTGCTATTGGCAAGCATCGGGTAAGACCTGCTCCGAGCAGGCATCACATAGCTCGTACCAAATGAGCTCAAGCCTTGCTCTTAGCAAGCATTGGGTAAGACCTGCTCCGAGCAGGCATTACATCGCTCGTATCTAACGAGCTTACCAAACTGAAACAAATCTGGTGAATCCCGATCTGACCAAACGACATAAGAAAGAGTTCGTTTACTAGGGGATCAACAGCCGACCCCATGGCGTACATGACTAAAGCTAATTACGAAAGAAAAAGAATTACAAGGAAATAAATACTAAGTGTCAGCTTGCTCGTCATCACCCCCAATCAGTTCGTCAATCATAGCTTCACTCTCTTCACGAGCTCGCTCAGCTTCCCTCCTAGCCAACACCGTGTCAACGTTCTCGGGAAGTAACTCGGGAGCGACCCAGGGATCTTTCTTATCTGCCTCATCCTCCCCAGCAAGTTGCTCCAGTTCCTCTGAATTGAAAGGAATCATAGCGTGTGCGCGCCGAGCAAACTCATTGAATTGAACATTTGATGACTCCACCAAATCAGCTAGCACCTCCGGGTCTTGAGGAAGCAAACCCCGACCATAGGCATCCCTCAGCCCATGCCTATGACCAGTCTTCCAATAGGGGAAAGCTTTGGACATCAACGCCTCCTCATACCTCTCAGATTTTTCGTATTCATCAATAATAGCCCCTTTATTAGGCGAGGTGAATGAGGCAAGCGTCTCTTTGAGGTGAGCCAATTCTTGTTCCAAGTCGTTGGAACGAGCTTGAGCCTCCCTGGTTCGACCTATGGAAAGGCCTAACTCTGCCTGTACCTTATCAACCTTTTCCTGCTCGGCCTTTAAGGCTGCCTCAACCCTTCTCGCCTCAGCCTGGCTCTCCTCCGCTAACTTCTCAGCAACGGCTACTTTCCTTCTCCCTTCCTCCAACTCCTTATGAAGCGCGTCCAATTCCTTCTCTCTCTCAACCAAGGTCGATGCCTTGCTGTTCGCTCGATCCTCCAATTCTTCGCCGGTCTGAGATAAACGAGCGGCCAAAGTAGAGAGCTACAGAGGAGAAACAACAGTAAGGAATAAATAAAAGGCCAACCAGAAACGAAAGCATAAACACACGATGTTACCTCAGAAATAACTAGGCCCATGCGGTCGCGCAGGACAGAAGGAGAAGCTAGCTCTTCTTTCAGTCTATCCAAATGATCGAGGTCCACGGCGCGACAAAGAACTGCACGACCAAGCCCCACCTTGATACCCGTACGTGCGTTCAGATTTAGGCCCCTCAACGGGGTCACACCTCCCAATTGGTTGGCAATGCTATCAATATCCTCCTCAGTGCACGCCTTGGCGATCTCCTCCCTGATGACAAAACCTCTAGCGATTGGCTTTTTTGCCAAAGGGATATGGTCGTCGGGATCTTGAGAGCGATCCCTTTTCTTGGACGTCGCTGTCTCTGGGCGATCTGTGAGCTTTCTGGCAACATCGGGACGAGACAGAGCTGCAGAGGAACCCCCTGCCGTCTTCACCAATCCTCCTGACTCCCTCGTCTTCAACCCGTCATGACTAGCCAGGGGAACGTTTCCTGGAGCCTTCTTTGTCAGCCCAGCCTGACGAGTTTTAGAACGCTCTTTGGACAGCGTTGAGTTGGTACTCTTGTTCAGATTGCCGAGCTGACGAAAAGACAACTTGGTCTTTTTCTTCTGTGCATCAGCCACGAATTGCTCTCCATGACCACTCATATCTGCACAAGAAATAAGAAAACAATTAGACTCCGATGAGGAAGGACTAAGAGGTATAAGTTCAAAATTTTCACCCCCGAAATGCTCGAACTTCCAACACGGTGCAGACGAGCTCAAACACAAAGGGCAGTCCTCCTCGAATACACAACCTTCATGCATTACCCATCCAGGATAACGACGATCTCGAACCATGGAGACAAGGGGCTCGATTCCCTCATCATAACAGCCAGCCAAACCAGCTCGTGCGAAATAACACGCCCGTCTCTCAAGCTCTTCCCAGTTCACTGCCCAATCATCTCCCTCGTAGGGACCAACGAGTTGAGTTAATGCCCTCTCTAAGTCATCGCTCCAGTCAGGCTCCCATACTTCCGAACCCCGACCAAGTTTTCCCTGAGAACAGTCAAACTCCCATCCATTCCTACTCTCCACCAATATGATATGGTTAGCAAAGGAGTTGAGCTTCCCTGGAAAGGCATGCAACAAACGAGGAGCGCTGGGGACAGCACCCAAACAGACCGTTTTATAGGGGGGATCAGCTCCCTTGCTCTTCACTCGGGATATCCTAAAGAACTTCCTGAACACACTCATACATGGTTCGAAACCGAGATGGCGACAAACCACCAAAAAACTGTTTATCGACCTGATGGCATTAGCCACGAGCTGAATGGGTACCGACGCGGTTCCTGTCAAAAACTGATTTAGGAAAGGGTCCATAGGCAGCCTAAGGCCCTGCTCGAACTGACCGATATAGAAGGCCACTCGCTCTTTATCCCTTATTAGTGAATCAATGGGTACGCTCCCTTTGGGAACATAAGTTATTTTGTAGTCAGCTCGGCTTATTCTGTACTCCGAGTATACCTTATTGACTAGTTTTATTTGATACGCCGTTGGTCGGTTGTGGGGAGTAACCCGCTGTAAATCACCAGGCGAAGGTTCAGCACCCAATTGGCGAGAAGACATAGGTGAAGCAGAACGAGCAAGTTCCTTCTCTATATAGTCAAAACCCATGTTCTCAATAATTCTACTGTCCGCCTCGTCCTCATCATCGACCTCAACAGGCATTTGACTCTCCACATCACATCCTCCATCCTCGCTCCTTGAGACAATATCTTCTTCGCCCTCTAAGGGAAAAGGCCTCGTGCTCGTTTCCTCCACATGGCGATACGAGGAAATGGGGTCTACGTCGAGCACCACCTCGTCCGAGGCAAGCTCAAACTCATTGTCGGGATCATCAACGAGCATAAGTTGGTGCGGGGAAACAGACCCCATCTTTGTTGACGAATCCTTCTGAGACATACCTGCAAGAGTAACATGGGGGCCAGACCCCGTATCAAAAGCCGAGCTGAAGCTCGTTTGGGGCCCAGACCCCCCTACGGAACTGGCGCGCGCTAAAACAAACGGGGAAGAGAATTTCCCCCCAAACGTATAATACGTTGCTAAGTGCCTAAGAAGGATATTAAAACTCGTCAAGTGCACCACGCTAGGATCATCACGACCTAGAAATTCCTCGCCATGAAAAGCGGGCAGTTTCAGATCGTCCGTGATTTGGTGGGACACCAGAAACTTCCGAACGGCCCCTAAGCTCAACCTTTTCCAACCACTTGGCGCACTAACATACACCAACTTGGTCTGCTCATGATAGCAAAACTCCGGCGGCATCTCTGAAGAAATAGCCCATTACTTGCCGGAAACGCTTCGCCGGCACCGGAAAATTTAAATTTTCCGGCGACGCAACCCAGAAAAAGAAGAAAAACAACAAAAAATCCAAAAATAAACGGCGAAGTTAAGAGCATAAAGCAATTTACCTGGTTAGTAAAGGATTGAACGGTGATGAACAGTGAAAAACGTCGAAATATTTGTCGCCGGCGAAGCTTCAAAAGGTCGTCTTTCTTCTCTGAGGGGGTGCAAAGTGACGGACGGAGGGGGGAGGCAAGGGTTTTTAAAGTTCCCAAAACGGGTCAAACCCGTGAACCGACCCGATCCAACTGACGACCCGTTGGATTAGTTACTCAAACGTCTTTTCCAAAACACACGCCAGTACAACTTTCGTGTCTCGATTGCCCAAACGGCGCCGTCCCTCAGAAGACACCCCAAACGTCCCATCGTCCTTGTCACACCTAAAAGCCTGCAACCGCCAGTCGGATCATCCATTGATAAGGCACCACGTGTCCTCGCGGCTACAGATCATCCGCTTTGGAAGAACGCTGTCAGATCGCTTAAAACGCGTGCTCAAGAACTTACCTCGCTTCAACAAAAAGCGGCGAGCCTGGGGGAAATAAATTAATATGATCAGCTCCCCACGAACGACTTGAAGGAATTAATGGGCGAGAAACGTCCGTAGCAAATTGGGAGATGCTTCCAGCTCTCAACTCGTTCGAGCAGGAAGCAGGGGGCCATTGAAAGGAATTACCCTAACGGGCCGCCTATCAGGTGGACCGGGCGTAATTAAGACTGTCCCACGACTGGGCCTAGCGCCTGATCCCAGCTCGTCCACCGATCTGGGATGGAGGTCAAGAAGAATCTGTTGAGAGTACTCAAAAACCAACTCGCCTGTCAAATTTTTCCAGCTCGTGTAAGACGCCGAGTTGGGGGAACCGACCTAAGGACGGGAAGTCACCGTCAATCAGGTTGTCATTCCAGCTCGTGATGACCAACCAGTTGAGGTTTCCAGAAGAGCCCAGTAACCGCTCCCTTCTGATTGGGCCCGGCCCACTAAGGCTAGTTGGGCTTCAGACCTCAACTCGAAACCCTACTATGGATAAGGATGACTTAAGTGACTTCAGATAAGGACAAAGGTGACCTCATCCTATCCATTACTTGGAGAGAAGGTCAGTCTCCTATAAGAGGGGACTCCAACATCCATTTCACAGGTTCACATTCTCACTCACTCTATTAGTCTTTCTATCCCTGAACGGACTAATTTACTCTCACGCCGGAGGGTCTTTGCCGGTGCAACCCCGGCTAAGCTCACGGTGTTCATTTTGCAGGTCTTAACTAGCATTCTGGGTATCCAAACCACTGATCCGGCCTTTGATCACATTTTGTGCGTGATCAGGACTAAAGATAGTGACATGATAAATTTCTTTAGGGATGAGAAACTATTGCACGAGCGCAACACTGATCGTGTGTTTGAAATCGATTTGAATGAATATAGGTCCTACTAAACTTAAAAACATCTCGGTCATTGAACATATGATAAGATAAGATAGTTAAATCTTGATCGTAACTGCAGCGAGTTGGAGCAAACGTACGCGCTTGAGTGGTTCAATTTCCTTTCTTTAGAGGAAAAGTAAAGAGAAACAACTTTTTATCATTGTGTCAATATCACTTTATAATAAGATGGAGAAGTCAATGCACACATTATAAAATGAATACATCACATTGATCTTACATGGTTACACCTAAGATGCCCTTTAAATGAATCTTTGGGGTATTCTCCAACAATAAATATACTCATCAATTAATATTCAAACATTGAATTATTGGACAAAAACTAGTAGTTTTTCAGCTCATTGGGAGCCACTTTTGATAATTTATTAATTAAATTTAAAAAATTAAATTCTATCTTCCATCTCATGTATCAAGGTGGTCCTCAATGCTTATATAAGGAGACTTTCTCAAGTGTTTGATAATTATAAAGTTGGTCCAAAAATAAAGAAAAGTGTAAAAAGTTGGCAAAATGGGTATCTGCATATCCTCTGCATCTGCATCTGCATCTGAAGAGATTCAAGAAGTTGACTTTGGCCATGAAAATGTGATTTACTATGAACATGATGATCATGAAAATGAAGCTAAAAGAGATGGTTCTGTGTTTTCTCAACAGGGTAACAAAGGACCAAACCAAGATACTGCAATTCTTTATCAGGTTTGTGTTTAATAATTTCATTTTGCCAAACACAACCTTAGTATTTTCTTGGTTTTGTTTGGAAGTCAGCAATTTTAGTATGAAAAAGTTGTACTCTTAATGATTATCATATAGCTTTAATAAGCTGCATATTAGAAAATGGTTCTGCTATATTGTCTTAGAGCCAAGATTTGTTCTTTCATGAAGAGAACTACTACCTCCGTCCCAAAATGAATGTCCACTTTTGTTCTTGATCACGAAAAATTAACAAAAGTGGACATTCATTTTGGGTTTTGGGACGGAGGGTAAAGTGATCAAAAACCAAGATAATCGGGGCTTCAATCGAATTGGTCATGTCGTAAGCAAACTTGTGCTTTTGACAGGGATATGGACTCAAAGATGGAGCTTTTGGGGGAGTTTTCGATGGGCACGGAAAGAATGGTCATGTCGTAAGCAAACTTGTGCGAAACCGCTTGCCATCTTTAATACTCAACCAGAAGAATTCTCTCACAAAGTTCAAAACAGTTTATGATGAAAATGAAATGGATTCAAACAAAGAGTTGAACAAATGGGAAGAGGCTTGTGTTAGTGCTTTCAAAGTTATGGACAAAGAGATAAAGCTTTTGGAGAATTTGGATTGTTCTTGCAGCGGAACCACTTCTGTTGTTGTCATAAAACAGGTAAAAATCTCTCATAAAAAGGTCTCATTTGGTTTCATAACTTGAACCCATGTTAGCTTTCACTTTGCGTGGGTCCAGGTCGGGCCCACATGGGCTTAATGTAGACAGTCTTCCCTTTATATTAAAAAGGCTACCTAAATTCGAGCGTTCATCTAATTAGATTTTCTTTTTCCATTTTTTTTTTTGGATATTTAAACAGGGCGAAGATCTTGTTATTGCTAATCTTGGCGACTCGAGGGCAGTTTTGGGAACGATCGCTGACAATGGAATTGTGCCTGTTCAACTGACAACTGATCTAAAGCCTAGTGTACCAAGTAAGAGCACTTTCCATATTAGGCAAGGCAGAACTCCGTTTATATCCATTGTATTTTCAATGGTGTTTCATTTTTACCATTTCAGCCTAAAAAAAGGCGGATTGATGAACATGAGAGTCACAAATTTGGGGGCAAAATGGTCTATTTACCAAACTACAGTGTTTTTTAAACAAAAAAAAAAAGTATACAACAACTTTGAAAGTACAATAGATGAAATACGAAGTTTTCCCTCCATATATAATTATCATTCAGTGTTCCAAAACAAGTATGAGAAGCTAATAACCAATAAATTTGTGCATATGCAGAGGAAGCAGATCGAATTAGGAACTGCAATGGACGAGTTCTTGCACTTAAAGAAGAACCACACATTCAACGAGTATGGTTGCCTCATACGGACGCTCCAGGCCTAGCTATGTCTCGAGCTTTTGGGGATTTTCTACTTAAACCCCACGGAGTCATTAATATCCCGGACATCTCTTATCATCGTCTGACATCCAAAGATCAGTTTCTTGTTCTTGCATCGGATGGGGTAAGTCCAAATTTCGGTATATGGTAACATTACAAGACATGAATTTAGAGTCTCTGCAGTTAGACACTCCACAAAAATCCAAATAAAACGTAATCCATCTTACTATAACATATAGCTCATGTATTATACAGCACATTTCCCAGTTCAATGTGCACTGTTACTATCATTTGGTCAACTCAATTGAACTTTGACCATAATTTTTATGAAAATCTAGATATTTCTATGCAATTGTAAAAATTGTTATTGTTTCACCGCTAGGATAGGAACATTAACATTTTTCAAAATTGCATAGAGATATCTATATTTTCATAAAATTGTGGTCAAATTCAATTGAGTTGACAAAAAAATTCAAACTGTGCATATTGAGCTAAGACGGAGGTAGTACATGACATCTCACACGGATAAGCACACCTACTATTAAATGCAACTCATGCTACTGTAAAATGTAATTCATATACTGTAAAAGCCAAACTTCTATACAGTCTAACATCACAGACTCCGGATCCTAATAGACATAGCTTCCTTATGCTTATAATTTCTCAATATTTTGCAGGTGTGGGATGTGCTAAGTAACAATGAAGTTGCATCAATAGTATGGGGAGCGGAAAGCGAAGAATCAGCAGCAGAAGCAGTAGTAGAAGCAGCCACAGCAGCATGGCAACGTCGGTTTCCTAATTCAAAGAGAGATGACAGCACTGTTATCTGCCTCTTCTTCAAAACGAAGCAGCCTCACGATATGTATATTGCCCCAAAACAGTTGCATTCTTAGCAAAAAAAAAACTCTTAATCTTTGTATCTTACAAGTCTTTGGTGTGTTAACTTTCTTGGTTAACCATGTTAATATTGCTGTAAATTACCCTGTCAGTTAGTTCTGAGAGAAGGAATGGTTGGAGTTAAATACCTGATTCGTCCTTAAACTATTTAAGTTTTTACCTTTCCGTCACAAAACAAATTTTTTTTACCTTTTCATCCTTGACCTTCGTGTTTGAGGATTATGACGTCCTTCCGTCAATTAGCCATTCAAATATCCGTTAAATCCATCCTATGTGGCAAATGAGTACATACATGGACATTGACTATGCCTAGGTGGAACTCCTTAGTGCAATAATTTGCCAATATGGAAATGTAAGGAGGGAAAGTGTAAATATTGCTGAAAATTCTGAAATTGTTTTTTTTTTTTTTTGAAAAAGCAGTAAAAAATTAACATTTGAAATACATTACTCCCTCTAGTCCAAAATAACTGTCACTTTTCAAACAGATGTAAGTTTGACCAATAAATTTAAATAAAAAATAATGAATGTAATAAAAATATAAAAATTGTTATTAAAAGTATTATTAATTATAATACAATGACAAATTTTAGATTTTTATTAGCATAATTATTTTTTTTTTGAAGATTGTATAGTATTTTCAATGAATTGTATAGTATTTTTTTAATATTTTTTTTGAAATTTTTTTTTAATATTATTTTTGAATTGATAATTACAACCCATCTTCATTACTATCTCTCTCCCTCTAATCATCACCACCACAGCTGCCCATGATCCACCACCGTCTTCACCGGTCATTAGCTCCACCACCATCAACATCCTCACCACACCCAGCAAAACACAATCTGAGAATCAAATAAAAAAAATCAAAAATGCACATACTTAAATTACACAAACACACAGACGCACACATTCAAAGCCAGATCTAAAAATCAAATGGAAAATTCAAAACGCATCTCTGCAAATTAAATTCATAAACCAAAACATCACACACAGATTTCGAATTCAAAATCGAAATCTGAACACAAATTAAAAAAAAAAAAAAACCTTCAGAAACACCATCGTAAACAGAGAAATCAAACCCAGATTTGGGTTCGCTCAATTTCATAAATTCGGATTTTAAAATCTGGGAACGACGGATGGCTTGATGATGGTGAAAAAATCGAAATCTTATTTGAAATCCCCATTTCAAAATCCCATTTGCAGATCTAGAATGGGGATTTCAACATTCAACGCCGGATTGGAGCAAGGCAGAGGCGGAGCTGTGTGGATCTGGAAGAGAGAGAGAGAGGGGTGGGTTTGTTGACGACGAAGACGGTGTGGTGGAGGACGCGGCGGCCATGGGAGGGTGGGGGATGGATTCGATTTGGACGAGAGACGGAGAAGTGACTGGAAGGAAGGGGTGGCGTCAGATTGGAGTGGGCTCGAGGTGGGAGAAGATAAGGAGGAGGCGGCGTGGGAGAATAGAGAGAAGAAGCAGAGGAGAGCGGGGAAAGGGAGGCGACATCGACGGCGACGACGGAGGGCGGTGGAGAAGAAGAAGAAGAAGAAGAAGAAGAAGAAGAAGAAAGGGGTATTTTTTTTTCTGCGTTATTGCAGATCTGGTAAGGGGGTTATAGGTTAGGGTTCTTTTATTTGCATTTTAGGATCACTAGGAGTTAAATACCTAATTCGTCCTTAAACTATTTAAGTTTTTACCTTTCCGTCACTAAACAATTTTTTTTTACCTTTTCATCATTGACCTTCGTGTTTGAGGATTATGACGTCCTTCCGTCTGTCTCCCGTCAATTGCACCGTTAAACCCGCTGATGTGGCATGCTGACATCAAATAGAAAGCTGATGTGGAATTTTGAGGGGTTAAAATGCAAGATATTAAACTAGTGATCCTAAAATGCAAATAAAAGAACCCTAACCTATAACCCCCTTACCAGATCTGCAATAACGCAGAAAAAAAAATACCCCTCTTCTTCTTCTTCTTCTTCTTCTTCTTCTTCTTCTTCTCCACCGCCCTCCGTCGTCGCCGTCGATGTCGCCTCCCTTTCCCCGCTCTCCTCTGCTTCTTCTCTCTATTCTCCCACGCCGCCTCCTCCTTATCTTCTCCCACCTCGAGCCCACTCCAATCTGACGCCACCCCTTCCTTCCAGTCACTTCTCCGTCTCTCGTCCAAATCGAATCCATCCCCCACCCTCCCATGGCCGCCGCGTCCTCCACCACACCGTCTTCGTCGTCAACAAACCCACCCCTCTCTCTCTCTTCCAGATCCACACAGCTCCGCCTCTGCCTTGCTCCAATCCGACGTTGAATGTTGAAATCCCCATTCTAGATCTGCAAATGGGATTTTGAAATGGGGATTTCAAATAAGATTTCGATTTTTTCACCATCATCAAGCCATCCGTCGTTCCCAGATTTTAAAATCCGAATTTATGAAATTGAGCGAACCCAAATCTGGGTTTGATTTCTCTGTTTACGATGGTGTTTCTGAAGGTTTTTTTTTTTTTAATTTGTGTTCAGATTTCGATTTTGAATTCGAAATCTGTGTGTGATGTTTTGGTTTATGAATTTAATTTGCAGAGATGCGTTTTGAATTTTCCATTTGATTTTTAGATCTGGCTTTGAATGTGTGCGTCTGTGTGTTTGTGTAATTTAGGTATGTGCATTTTAGATTTTTTGTATTTGATTCTCAGATTGTGTTTTGCTGGGTGTGGTGAGGATGTTGATGGTGGTGGAGCTAATGACCGGTGAAGACGGTGGTGGATCATGGGCAGCTGTGGTGGTGATGATTAGAGGGAGAGAGATAGTAATGAAGATGGCTGTAATTATCAATTCAAAAATAATATTAAAAAAAAATTCAAAAAAAAAATATTAAAAAAATACTATACAATTCATTGAAAATACTATACAATCTTCAAAAAAAAAAAATTATGCTAATAAAAATCTAAAATTTGTCATTGTATTATAATTAATAATACTTTTAATAACAATTTTTATATTTTTATTACATTCATTGTTTTTTATTTAAATTTATTGGTCAAACTTACATCTGTTTGAAAAGTGACAGTTATTTTGGACTAGAGGGAGTAATGTATTTCAAATGTTAATTTTTTAGTGCTTTTTCAAAAAAAAAAAAAAAACAATTTCAGATTTTTCAGCAATATTTACACTTTCCCTCCTTACATTTCCATATTGGCAAATTATTGCACTAAGGAGTTCCACCTAGGCATAGTCAATGTCCGTGTCTGCACTCATTTGCCACATAGGATGGATTTAACGGATATTTGAACGGCTAATTGACGGAAGGACGTCATAATCCTCAAACACGAAGGTCAAGGATGAAAAGGTAAAAAAAAAAATTGCTTTGTGACGGAAAGGTAAACACTTAAATAGTTTAAGGACGAATCATGTATTTAACTCGGATCACTAGTTTAATATCTTGCATTTTAACCCCTCAAAATTCCACATCAGCTTTCTATTTGATGTCAGCATGCCACATCAGCGGGTTTAACGGTGCAATTGACGGGAGACAGACGGAAGGACGTCATAATCCTCAAACACGAAGGTCAAGGATGAAAAGGTAAAAAAAAATTGTTTAGTGACGGAAAGGTAAAAACTTAAATAGTTTAAGGACGAATTAGGTATTTAACTCGAATGGTTGCATAATTTTCTCATTTTTGTGGGTTTTTTCGGGTTAATTCCACTGGCCACCCCTCAAGTTTGGACAAATACGACTGCCCCCTCCTCCACCCCTGAGGTTTGATTTCATGTCACTCTCTATTGTCAACCTATGTATATATATAATATTCCTAAATCTCCTCAATGTATGATGCTCCATCCGTGCTAAGATGAATGTCCGAAATTGCTCTCGTGAATTTGATGAATGAAGAGCAAATTTGGACATTCATTTTGAGACGGATGTAGTACTACTAAATTGGACACTGTTGAACATTTACAGATGTAGTACTACTAAATTGGACAGTAGAAGTAGCCCATTTCTTTCTCACAACTGTCATGAGTAAGAAAATGAACATCAATAAAAAGAAACACAAAAACCATAAACCCAGAATATTATGCTTCAATGTACAAAAACATTGAAGTTGAGCATTTTGTACTTCTCCAGATTACTATAAACACGTAACATATCGCTTAAGACGCTAATACAGATTGTGCGCAACTGTCATATTCACTATTTCCACCGAGAAACGATTTTCAAAGGCCAACGCCTTATACAGGTTCAGTTTTTGACAGTAAATGGAAACAGAAACCAGCCACTAAAACATCCAACAAAAATGGTACTCTCCTCCTCTCATCTTGCCAGAAAGTAAATTAGACAACTTTCAATCCTTGAAGATGAGGAACCAATTTGTGTTTATCAACACCTGAATAGGTAATATTTAGTTTCTTCATGTGGGTACCGAGCTAAAATAGGAGTAGCAGTGATAGCGCTTAGATATCAGTCAAATCGTCTTTTAGATCTTCGGGTCCACCAACCAGGTCATCATATGTAACAGGCACCCGGATCCTTTCATGAACAGGCTGTCGTTTCTGTTCGGGGACGGACTTGTCAAGTTGATCGTGCATATGAGGTACACATTCTGTATTATCAGAAAGACTTCCTGGGACCTGATCCATTGATGCAGGGGGATTTTGTTGAGGAGGGAGTTTGTTCTGCACTGGATTTTGACTAATGGCAGCTTGCTTGAATTGCTTCTGCAAAATGGTAAACAACCCAACAATGCTTAATGTCTTGAAAGTACGATAATGTGGTAATTTTACAGAATGGTAAACAACCCAACAATTGCTTCTGTTCGGGGACGGACTTGTCAAGTTGATCGTGCATATGAGGTACACAAGTTAGGTTGATTCTAGCCCCCAGAAGTTCTGAGGTTTGATTTTTGATTAAAACTTGGGCATCCATAAGGACCTCTAGTTTACTTAAAATAGATAAGACAGATATGGTTCAAGACCAAGATCCGGGACATGAGAACAGAGATATGAAGAATTACCAAGAACTTCTTAAGAAAACCAAGCACTCCAAAAAGGTTAGTCCAAGCACCGCTCCCAATCAGTAAAGATTATTGTTGTTTCAGTGTAAGGGCACAAAATAGGACAGCAAGGAATCACACCACTGACGGGAGAGTTTGCGTATTAAATCTTTCTTTTCAATTTATAGTGTCCTGGTCCAATTCAATAACGAAAAATAAAATACTAGAGGCGGCGGAAGCCATGAATGCCTAATTATGTGGTCTAAAGTGTAGCTAGTTAAAGACAAAAGGTTGCTTGGAGCACTGTCTATTTAATGTATCAGGAAGCTCACTAGGACATTTTATATAATCATGCTCAGAAGGTAGCTAGGAGATGTATATGGAAAGAGACTATGACTAGATATTTTATATATTCATGCTTCAAATAGGATTTTTTTTTTTTTCTTCTTCTTCTTTTAATTGTAGTTACCCTCTCTATTTTTGGCCAAATAGAGTAGAGCATGACCCCAAACTATTTTGGGACTAAGGCTTTGTGGTTGTTGTTGTTGTAGAGTAGAGCGTGAGTTGTGTCAACAGCGAGTTCTTAACATCAGAAGCTTCAGTGAACTATTATTCACCTTCTTTTTCAGTGCTACAACCAGGAAGTTTGCTTTCTGCTACTGTCTGCTCAATAGTCCTGCATGTATAAATATACTCCCTCCGTCCCAATCCGTTTCTCCTTTTTGTTTGTCCCAGAAAGTTGGTCCCATTTCCAGAAAGAAAGCTTTTAAATCACTGAATTTCCGAAACTTAAAATGTAACCTTAAAATGTTTGAAAAGTCAAATGAGACTATCAATTTGGTACAGAGGGACGGGAGTATAATATTGGAGGATCAGAGTTGATAAAAACAAAGGTCAGTCAGGCCAGGGATTCTACTCATATGATCTAACCATTTCTATAACTGAGGATGTTAAAGCGGCTCAAGCTTGGTCACAATGTGCTACCCAAAAGCATTTGGAGGATCCCCAACCATAGAATTCCTTCAATAAGAATGGGATCTTAAAATGACAAATACAAGATGCAATTCAAGTATACGGCCAGAATCTCTAATACAATAGGAAGCAAGAATATATGCTACACAAAGAGAGGTCAAGATTTACTCTAATTAAGCCCATAATTAAGCAAGCAGTTACACAGGCCCAGCCCATCCTTAATGTAGATCAGTTACACAACCTCTCCATCCTAATGTTCACGATTCTGAAACTAAATGGTGTGGATATTGCGTAAAGAGAAGCAAAAAGGAAATAGGGAGGAGAAGCAGAATCTATGATTCTATACCATTGTTTTCTTTCTTTACTGGCATAGCGATTGATTTACATGGTCTATAATTGCCCAAACAGAACCACGTCTTGCCAGTTACCCATACCTGCTCTTCTCTCCCCCACTTCTGCTCTCTCAATGACGATGGCCCTCTCCAAACCTCTTGCACTATCCTCCACTAATAAACGGTCTCCTCCTCCTACCGTTACGGACAGAGTATGCGGTCACGATGGTCCTCTCCTAACTTCTTCCCCTTTTGCCTTTTCGCTGGTGTGTATCGAAGCAATCGCTAATTATAATTTTTCGACTATGTGATTTCTTCATAGCTATCAGGACCGTGAGACATTTCGGGACGCGGGACAGGAACGAGGAACATGACTTATTAAATTTGGGTACGCCGGGGGTAGGATCCGTTGGTACGCAAGTTGGGAATGTGGTACGCTTTTTATTAGAAACGCATCACTAAGTTGAATATTATATACTCCCTCCGTCCCAGTTTAAGGTTCTTACTTTCCTTTTCGGTATGTCCCAGTTTAAGGTTCTTAGTTGCTTTATTCCTTAAATGGCAAAGGATGAATAGTGTTTTGGACATTTTTGTCCTCATAAAGTTCATATATTACAAAAAGCCCATCACTTACCCATCTACCTTTCACCAACCTGCTTTATGAATGGACAATTATATCCTCCACCCACTACTATTTTTGACTCAATTTTGTCTTGATTCCTTAATAAGCGTGCAAAGTCAAACTAAGAACCTTAAACCGAGACGGAGGGATTATATATATATACCCCCTCCGTCTCAAGTTATTGTGAACTAATAGTCAACTTGATATAACTTTGACCAATAATTTAAATAAAACAATGATCCTAATAAAATTCTAAAAATTGTTATTGAAAATATTATTAATCATATGATACAATTACAAATTTTCAAATTTTTATTCAAATCATTTTTTTTCTAAAATTATTGGTCAAAATTATATTAAGTTGACCATTAGTTCACATCACACTAACCTGAAACGGATGGAATACATATTGTTATGGATAAAAGAATGTACATGTAAAGGCAGATAACCCTAAAAGAGCTAAAAGATTGTAAAGGCAGACAAGAATTTATATGTCCCACGGTTACTCTCAGTTCTCAACCTCTTTCTAGCGACGACTCAAAGATGTTCATCTCCCTCTCCATTTGTGAAAAGCAAGGTCAATAATGTTGCTGATCTTTTATTTTCCGGTACGATGGTTTGAGTGCTTTTGGGTCGAGTTCCCTTGTGAACTGGGATGAAAATGACCCATAATATGGGACGCGTGTTCTGGGACGTGAGACGAGGAGGGGTGGGGTGTTCCCGGTAACTATGGATTTCTTTTTATCAGGATCAAGCAATCACAGGTACCATTCGTTTTGTCCATGTGTTTATAATGTCGCAATTTAAGGCTGATGCTTATCATGATAACGTCACATCACCTCAAACCACATGCATACAATCAAACAAGGACCTATAATTCACAAACATAAAACGAAATAACGCACCTCAAACTCCCTTCCTTTTTTCATAATCTCCTTGAAGGCATTTGGATCACGTGCTTTCAGAATGTTCCATAATATACCACCCCCTGTCTTGAAGCGTCTCCCATCAGCAGTTTTCTGACCTCCACAAGTTTGAATTGCATCCACCTGGTAACATTGCATCATAAAATTTAACGGGGACTAGTAATCAAACATATCCTAAAGGAAAAACAAAAGTGTAGCTGAATTCTTTTAATAAACTTGTAATGTTTGATCTTGAATAAGTAATCAATATGAGAAAGCCTTAGCTAAGAAAATCATGTATAGTTCATGAATGGTGAAAACACGATATCCGTACAGCAAATAACCTTCCATTCTACCAAGTCATTTTAATACAAGCTAAATTCCTGAGATAGCATCTCATTCATGCACCCTAAATCACGGAGCATGAAACAGCATTCAAAATGAGGGTTGCAGAGAACCACTCTAGGTATCGTCGTTTTTTATAGTCGGGATAACTCCGTCAAGAAGCACATATTTTACTGTGCGTATAATTGTTTTTAGAAATTGGGAATCAATATTCAATGGAATCTTAAGAGGATTCAACACGAACTAAGAGAATTTTCTTTCAACTTTTTTTTTCCTTTACTTTCTTTTTTGTTACAGAGAAAAAAAAAAGAAGGGAAGTTTCTACATTGTACTTCAATTAATTTGTTAAATCTTTTGTTTTTTTATGAAACATACATTACGGATATTATCTTTTGGATGTAAAGTATATTTTCTGTATTCATACCAAGTGATGGAAACTGCAAAAGATATGCCAAACATTTGACATCAATCTACACCAATAGGAAATAACGAAGTATTTCAGCCAGGAGATATCTGAGCTCAAAGATCCACATGACGAGAAGCAGTAAAAGGGCATCTGGAAGTGACATCTGCGAGTGTAGGTAAACAATATCGATCATCAGAAACTAAGCAGCAGATTTAAAAAGAGTGAACTTTTAATCCCAACTCTCACCTTCTGTAGGAACAAGGAATAAACATTTTTCGACTCCTCAAAAAGCCAACAGCTCGATTTATTCTAAACCTTACAGTGTCCCAAGGCAAGGGAAGAGGTGATGTACGACTGTACGAGTGATGATAAAATTCCAAGCTTAGAAGTACTTCCATAGGTCAGTAATGGCAGCCCATTTTAGTCTCCATATTTAACCATGCAAATAGAAAAGAAGGCAGAAAAGGCCAAATACTCCTTTTACTATAAAACCCTTAGCTTATAATCTAGACTTTGAGACAGTAGATATTCTGGTCACAGATGTAGAAAAGAAAACCTATTCTTCATACTACTTTCACAAGAGACGATATGAAAGGCTTAAAAAGATTAATAAATTCTTCATGTACACAATTTCACTTCATATGCATTAATAGTTCCATTTTTTCATGTAAATGTTTTAATCTGTCACATAAAAATACTCGTGTGTATGGATTTCAAGCATCAATCAATATTACAGATAGAGAGTGATACCTCTTTGACAAGATCACTCAATGCAGATACACCAAGACAACCCACAGCAGTCCATACCAAGTATGATTTTCTCTCTCTCAAGCGCTTACATGTATCCACAACAAATCTGCAAATGACAATAAAAAAAACAGTCAGTTTGCACTCCTCCTTCAGTCCTGCCTTCCAGCATAAAGTAAATAATTGAAGAAAACAATTTTCAAGTGCTATTCAAAATCAACTTAAACCAAAAATGAGTTCCTTGAAGGAATTATATATTCAAAGTACTGGATGGAATGATAGGTCACGCTGTTAGTGTAGATACAAAAAGTGTTTGTATCATATCATATCCTGTGGCTTTAACCTTAAGATTTGGCTCTGCATTCTAGAAAAATGCTATAAGAAAAAAAAAAAAAAAAAAGTGAAAGAGGGTTCAATTCAGAGGTAATTTTTCTGATATTACCGGCTTGAAACACTCTAGTGCTAAATAACCATAACATACTACTTATAAAGTCGATTTCTAACTAGGGTGAACAACTTTTATGGTCTACCATTGCTGATGCCAGAAGTAAAACATGATTATCAACACATTAGACTGTTTACAATTAAAACCTATTGAGTTGGTGCCAAATAAACAAAACAATTTTAGGGTTTTGCATATGTATATAATATTCTAAGTATTGCAACACTCAAGGCCTATTCAAATAACAAAATTCAAAGAAATAAGTGCCAACTAATGTAATAATCTACATTGATCAAATATAAAAGAATCTAGGGTTTCAATTTTCATACCACCATTTCTGCAATAAAATTATAAAACCAATACTCAGTATGCAGCAATAATTCAAAACTAACAATAAAATTAAACGAGCTATTACTTGTTAATGTCGGTGATATTAGACCCACAACCGCCTTTCTTTTCCCCACCCTTCTTCTTCTTCTTTTTGTTCTTCTTTTTCCTGTTCTTTCTAGGTTTCCGATTTTGATTCTCAGATTCTCGGATCATCGCCAAATCAACATCTCCGGCACCGGATTCCCCCAACTCACTGGTCTGTGACACTGAGATGCTGTCATCTAACAGCTCACCTTCTTCTACATCAAGCATCTCAACGTCTTCGCCGCCGCCGCCTTCATCGAAGATGGCATCCAATATGCTCTCTCCGCCTCCCTCCATGAAAACACAAAAAACAAATTAAAACCCCCCAACAAAATGGGTGTATATGGGCGGAAATTGTTCGTTCGATAATATGGTCCTTTCACTTATGTCTATCTTCTAGTTTAGTCCCTTGATTTAAGACTATGGTAATGTTAGTCCTTTGGTTTTCTCTCTAGATTATTGTCGTTATTTCCGTCTATTGTCTCGTTACATTTCTTTATGGTTGCAACAAATCATTTTTTTTTTAACTTTAATTCGACGTTTTATAGTACTTTAAGTAGTGATAGTCTTGAACATAGACTACACAGATTCGTGATTGGGGTTCTTACGGTATCTCATTGTTAACGTTCACTTGATTCCATTTTAATAATGTTCTAACCTTTATGGATGCAACAAATTATTTTGAATGTTCTAAAAATCGCTAGGCGGCCGCTAGGCACTGGAGCTGTGCCTAGCGCCTAGAGGCCTAGTCGGGGCATAGGCGGGGCCGTGAATAAGACATAATTTGTAATATTTCTATGAAATAGTGTTGAAAATGTCACCGGAATATGCAAACAATTAATTTAAATGTATATAATAATAAATTTAATATAATTTTTTATTGAAAACTAATATTAAAAATTGTAGGTGGGGCTTTAGATAAATTTGAAGTTAATCGCAGCATTTTAATGAAAATTTAATGCAAATTATCTTTCAATTTCCGGTCTAGGCGGATTTGAATTAGGCGCGACGTTCTGTGACCGCTTAGGGCCTAGGCGGCCTAGGCGAAGAATTTTTAGAACAGTGATTGAAAGAAAAAAAAACTTTCATTCGGCGCTTTATAGTAATTTAAATGATAGTTTTGACAGAGTCTACAAATATCCTGAGTTACAAACAAAATATCCTTTGAATCTTACAAAATAAGTCGATTAATAATTAGAATTATCCATACTTTAACTTTTTTTCATGAACAAATTCTATACTCAATTTTACATTGTCTTCGTAAGTTTACAAGATAACTAACAAAAATCTATGTTATACGGATGAATTGTTGCAATTTTGTATAAAAGTTGACAAACCGTTGCCATTTTAACTGAAATCATGTCACGTGCCACACACATTACATTCGAAGGGAAAAACTTTTAATACATTAAATTTTCAAAATAAATAAAATGCACACTAAGAAACTCTCGGCTTACCACCCCCACCGACTTTCTCTCTCCCTAAATTGCCTTTCACCGGTATTCCCACTATCCTTCAAACCCCAAACTCCCTTTCCCCCTACCCTCAGCTCCCCTCAAATTTTGGGTTGGGTGTGTGTGTATGAGATATAAAATAAATTTTAATTGATAATATACGTTTGAATTCAAATATCACTTGAGATGAGAGATGAGATATGACTTACATTAAGTTAATAGTAAATATAAAGTCATAAAAAAGTGCCACAAAATTCGGTTTACAAAATGATGCTTCAAGATTTTATTGATATTTTTAATTAGAGTGTGTCGGGTCCACTATCGATATAACCAACAAAATATCGCACCTCATTTTGTGAACTTCTTTTGTGTCCCTAGCATTGCCCTTAAGTTAACGAGAGAGTGATTTATGTGTGAATGAGGTTTGGTGATTGAAATTTTGAAATGGTGAGTTTAATTTTGGAGTATGAAATGTTATTGGTGGTGATTTGATAGTTATAGTGGTGGTGCTAGTGGTTGGAGGGAGGGTGTTGGTGGAGAGTGGTATAAGTGTTGGGTTGGAAGTAGATGTTGTTTTGGTAGTGGTGGTGATGGTGACGGTGGTTTTAGTGTTCATGGAGATGATGATAGTAATGTTATTAGAAAGTTATTGATGTAGGAGCGAAGACAGCATGACAATTAGGGTTATTTCGGTATTATTGTTTGTTTAGGTATTTTGTTAGACCAGGGTTATTTGTTAGTAGTATAAATACTTTTCATTCATTGTTCTAGGGACAACTTTGATTGATGAATTTAATTTTATTCAAGGAGAATTTCTTCTCTTTTCTGGTGGATTCCAGGTTTTCTCTGGTGGATTCCAGGGTTATTGTGTTTGAGGGTGTTGGGTTTTGAGGCACCTTGCGCAGCGGAATAAAGCAATATGAAATTAACAAAACCCTAAGTCCCAAGATCCGTTCATGATGATTAAATTAATAGCAAGATGAATTTAGAATACTAACCATGTTGAGCATTTAAGATTTTTCGGATCTTCAAATCTTCAAGTCTTCAAGCTTTAGATTTGATCTCCTCGTTCTTCAAGTTCACCAGATCACGATCACAGGAACACGAACTTGAAGTGTTAAATCAAACATATTCTATGTGTATCCACACGCGAACGAATATCTAGAACCATTCTAGATCTGGATTGCTAGACCCATTAGAAAACACGCTTTTCTAATCTTCAAAGGCTATATGAATTTATTGGTGTTCTTGAGCTTTTGATTCTCAATCTAAACTCAAGAATATGTTTATCAAACACATGGAGGCTACCAATAATGATACAATATCAACTCTTACTGATTAGGGTTAAGAGAGATGTATTTAAACTAATTAGTCCTAAACCTTTTAGGAGAAACATGTCAAAACCCGTCAAAACACGAAATCAGAAATTTGGGCCTGAACAGGGCCTGCTCGGCCGAGTCCTTTAAGGTGCTCGGCCGAGCACCCTTGTGCCAGAACATTCTGTTTCTCATGCTCGGCCGAGTTCTTTGAGGTGCTCGGCCGAGCACCACCAGAAACTTGATTTTAGCCTTTTAAACAATTCGTTCTTTTGTGTGTGACCCCATAGGATTATATCAAGTTGGCAATGAGTCCAACCAAGGTCAAACTCATAAATCATGAGCGGACTCTAGCAAGCCATCGTGATTACCCAATTAATATAACTTAACGACGTTCGTTCATCCTTATAGAACATATCACAATCCTTTTGTCACGCGATATCATATTGGACATAAGTCATGGTCCATGTTAACTTATGTTGTCCAATGCTTTCTCGATCCCGAGTAGATTGATATGAGCAAATGACATTGAACGTTTCAATTCATTTGGGTATGGCCATACACTATCATCAATCTCACTCATCGAGAGGCCAAGCAGATATCTCTCTTGAGAGAGGGACAAATCCCATCTTGACTTATCATTCTTCCCTACATGAATCCGATTATGGCAATCGTAGCCTTTATAACCACCCGGTTAGGGGTAGCGTTTGAGTGCGTCAAACATAATGTTCATCATGTGGAAGACTATGATAATCTCAGGTCTAAGTATAAATGATATAACCATCATGAGATTTATTTATGACATCAGACCATGACATAAATCTCATAGGTAGGTCATGTCCAGTACGTGTTCACTAAAAAGTACCCATAAGCTTAATTTGTATCACATACACATGATCATCATATGATCCTCAATTAAACTTATACTAGTCCTTCATAAGAACTAGGGACGGGGATTATTATAATAAACATGTAAAACATATAATAGTCCAGGGTTGTTATCTCCATAACAAATGAGAACATGATGCAACGTAAGGCCTTTCTCAAGGGCCTAGGGCATAATTTCCAACAGAGGGTTCATCGCTTGTGAACTCTTGTGATTAGTGCGCTAATCACGAATATCTATCGCTTCCGTGCTGCGTCAGTTGGCATCAGAGCAGGCCATATCCTGTCGTTTGCATCACTGAATCATTATGGGAGATCAGGCTACAAAGGCGAATATCGATGGAATTACCACCGCTGTCACTGCTCTAACAATGCAGATTGCTGCGTTGGTAGCCGCTCAACAGGGTCAGAATGTTAATCAGAACCGTAGGGGTGAGAGACACATGGTTGATCCAGATCGAGATCCAGTTCGACGTCTTTAACGGGCAGAGAACCGGGATGATGAAGAATCCAGTTCTGAAGAAGAGGTTGTTAATGATGAAGAGCCGGATCAAGGTAATAATCGACACCGCCATGATTATAGAATTAAGGTTGATATTCCTTATTTCTATGGAACCATGGGGATTGAAGATTTCCTAGATTAGCAGAATGAGGTTGATCGATTTTTCGAGGTTATGGAGGTACCTGCGAATAAACAGGTAAAGATGGTGGCGATCCGATTGAAGAGTACTGCTGCGGTTTGGTGGGACAAACTCGCGGGACAGAGACGTCGGTAAGGAAAGGGGCCAGTTAAAACTTGGAGGCGCATGAAGCAGTTGATTTCATAGAGGTTTTTACCGGCAGATTATGAACAGATCTTGTATAAATTGTATCTCAACTGTGTGCAGGGCAAGAGAACAGTTGATGAGTATACTACTGAGTTTCAGAGGTATACTGCGTGGGTTGAGATCGAAGAAACCGAGGATCAGAAAATTGCACGCTACATCAACGGTCTGTAAAAGTTCGATACAGGAGAAGATGGGTTTGCATCAGGTGTGGACCTTGACGGATGCTTCCACGTTGGCTTTGAAGGCCGAACTTATGGAAAATTCGGGTTCGACAAATTTTACACCGTTTCGCAAATGGAATCAACAGGGTAGTTCTGAAGCAGTGACTGATAAGGAGAATTGGACAACAGTTAAGGACCTAGCTCTACAGGCTAAGAGTACAGACAACACTAGTAGCCCCACAGGAAACAAAGCTCCAGTACAGAAAACAACAAACCCTTATGCCAAGCCAATAGGGGATAAGTGTTTTCGTTGTGGCGGACAGGTCACAGATCCAACGTTTGCCCCACCCGGCGAACGGCTGCGATTCTAGAAGCAGAAGACGAGGAGGAAGAAGGCGTTACTAATGAGTACGAAGGGGTTGAATTTGCTGAAGATGAGTCTGGGGAGCGAGTCGGATTTGTGCTTCAACAGATGCTGCTATATCCCAAGGATGAGGGCAGAGGAAGAATCTGTTCCGAGCACACTGTTCTGTTAAGAACAAGGTGTGTAATTTAATTATTGATAATGGTTGCACTGAAAATCTGGTGTCGCAAAAATTGGTGGACTTTTTAGGGTTGAAAACTGAACTTCATGAGAAACCATTTTATTTGGGATGGGTGTATAAAGGTTCAGAACTTAGGGTAACACGGACTTGCAGGGTCCCTATTTCTATTGGCAAATACTATAAGGAGGAGGTTTTGTGTGATGTGTTGACTATGGATGCCTGTCATATATTGCTTGGTCGCCCATGTCAATATGACCACGACATTACTTATCGGGGCAAGGATAATGTTCTGATATTTAAATGGGAAAATCATAACATTGCAATAGCTCCTGTTATGCGTTTTGAGAAAGGGGTTGCGAACGACGAATCGGTCATGATGCTCATACAGAACGAGAAAATTCTTGCCGCACATCTGCAGACGGACGGACAGACTGAGGATACTAACCGGATCGTGGGGAATGTGATCAGCAGTATTTGTGGAGACGAGCCGAAACAGTGGAAATTAGCTTGGCCACGAGTGAATTTTGCTTACAACGGTGCAAGCTCGGGGAATGTGTATGACTACCACGCGGATGTGGTTCTTTATCTTGGTGAGAACTCGGGGTCGAGTTTTTTAGAGGTGGAGGAGACTGATGTAGGAGCGAAGACAGCAGAATTCCAGCATCGCAGACCAGGCGCCCGCCCGAAGGCTGCCAGGCGCCTGCTTACTTGGTGTTGTTTCCGGGGTATTGTTTCTGATCAACGCGAGCGCCCGCTTGGTTTACGCGCATAATATTGCCAGTTTCGTTTTATTGTTTTACGCGAAGGACAATTAGGGTTATTTTCGGTATTATTGTTTGTTTAGGTATTTTGTTGGACTAGGGTTATTTGTTAGTAGTATAAATACTTTTTTTTCATTGTTCTAGGGACAACTTTGATTGATGAATTGAATTTTATTCAAGGAGAATTTCTTCTCTTTTCTGGTGGATTCCAGGTTTTCTCTGGTGGATTCCAGGGTTATTGTATTTGAGAGTTCATCGCTTGTGAACTCTTGTGATTAGTGCGCTAATCACGAATATCTATCGCTTCCGTGCTGCGTCAGTTATAGATCTCGTTATTTTTCACATATATGGACGCTCTTGAAAATATTTTGTTAATTTTTGTTAAATGAACTATGAAATGACAATTTTGCCCTTAAAATATCATTGCAAATGTCATGTTTTCGTAAAAAATACTCCCTCCGTCCCAGTTTATTATTCTTAGTTTGACTATGCACGCTTATTAAGAAACCAAGGTAAAAACAAAGGAAATGAGTCAACCAAAAGTAGAGAGTGAAGGATATAATTGTCCAAAAACACTATTCATGAAGCAAGTGGGTGAAAGTAAGTTAGGTAAGTAAAGTTTTTTTTTGTAATTAAATGAACTTTTTGAGGGCAAGCTCCTTCAAAGCACTATTCATTCTTTTCCATTTATGGAATAAAGCAACTAAAAACAATAATTTGTTAATCTGTGATAGACCAAAAGGGAAAGTAAAAACAATAAACTGGGACGGAGGGAGTAACAAATTGAAATTGCCCCTTAATTTGACATAAAAATCTCTGTGAACACGAGAGAGTATTTATTCAATTGAGGAAATTCATATTCAAAATGAAACCCCCTCCTAATTTGTTTGGCAAAAGGAGGATAAATTTTCCCAAATTTAATATATTCCATATCTGGTTCGTCTTCAGTATCCATAAATTAATTACTGTAGATTCCAGAGAGTATATCAAATTTACACTGTACCCTCGTCTCCCCAAACTCTCACTGATCTCATAAATTGACAACAATGGCGGCTTTCAGCTTTTCTCAATATTCTTTTACAGAGCTAAACCCAAATGGGTTGACTCGTAAAACCCTTAATCCAACAAGGGTATCACTTTCTTTCCAGCAGTCGGCCACCGTGTCGCGGAAAGCCTCCATTCCGCCGCCGTCAGCTGTTTTATCCCATAAGACAGCCCCTGGGCCGCCGCCGGTTGTTTCGGTTGACAAGAAGAAGAACCCAATCGTTGTCATTGATAACTATGACAGCTTCACTTATAATCTTTGCCAGGTTTGATTCGACCCCCCCCCCCCTCCTATAATAGTTAGATTGGGAAATGTTTGGAAAATTTGAATTATACGATTTTTGAATTTGAAATTTTGTTTATCAGTTTGATTCGTTACTTTTGGTTGTGGGAATTTATGTTAAATTCATGAGGGAGGTTTTGCGAATTTATCTTTTTGTTTGGGGTGGTTTCTTTGACTGAATGCTTCAATACAAGTGTGGTTGATTAGTAAATGGATGGATTCAGTAACCTGCAATAGGTAAATAGGGATGGACCTCTCTATTACTACCACTGACCCAAAAAGAATGTCCAAAAAAAAAAAAAAAAATATTCAAATTTGCTCTCGATCAAGAGCAAATTTGAATTTTTTGGATGTTCATTTTCGGACGGAGGGAGCACTCGATTTTGTCATTTCCCTCGATGACATTGGATTATCGTTTGTGTCTGACATGTTTAAATGGCTTGCATCCAATGCTGCATTGGTCCGTTTACTTTTCTATTTGTTTGAGTAAAACCTGAAACGCTGCATTAAATCTTGATATATATGCTACTTAAGAACTGATTCCTGAAAGATATGGACCACTAGGAGGTTTGGTGTATCTATTAGTCGTAGCCACGTACGCAGAATAGAAATGAGGGAGTAATGGTTAGTTGCTAAATATGGTTGTTTGTTTCTGTATAGTTCACTTGGATCAACAGTACTATTTAACCATATTCTTACTCAATGAAAGGGAAACTTAGCAGAAATATGAAACCCATTGTAAATAAACTTAATCTATGGCCCTCTATACACGACAAGGTGTATTTCTATATTTGCGGCGTTAAGACTTTAGTAAGTAATCAGTAGTTAACGTCTTCGTCTTTCATTTTGGTGAGATTCGAACAATCAAATACATCATTGAAAATATTTTAATTACTTACCGTTACTCTAGTACTCCCTTTGTCCCAAAATGATCTTCCCATTTGCCATTTCTCAACGTCCCAGTAAGTTCTTCCCATTTCTACAATTTGGGATTAAAAGTGCATAAGCAAAACATGGCTTGTGAACAAGTCTTCATATCCTTAATTTGAACAGTCAAATGGGAATATCATTTTGGGACGGAGGGAGTATAA
The DNA here is from genome assembly GCA_026119855.1 of Campanula takesimana. Lineage (NCBI taxonomy): Eukaryota > Viridiplantae > Streptophyta > Magnoliopsida > Asterales > Campanulaceae > Campanula > Campanula takesimana. Next base: position 136,705 of record JAOWBW010001371.1, on the reverse strand, counting down.
GTAAAGAAAATCTCTCATTGCTTGATCTCTGATTTGTCCCACCACTTTTGCCTTTATCCCTTATTCATGTGAGTGAACGAGATACTAAGCTAGTACTTGAGTAATCATCACTATCACCATTAATAATCTGGTAACTCATTAGTAGGGGTGAGCATTAAAACCGAAAAAACCGAGAAACCGCACCAAAAACCGATTAACCGAACCGACAAAACCGAGTAACCGATTGACTCAAGTGGTACGGTTTCTGTGTTTTAGAAAACCGAAGGTTTCGGTTTCGGTTGTTAGTTTTTGGAACCGAGTGTAAAACCGAACCGAACCGAAACTCTAACTAGGGCATTCTAAATTATAGTACATATACATATATTTGTTCCCCTTCCGCCTCATGTTTCTATTACTCTTTCTCTCTCTCTATCCTCTTGGTCTTTTTGTTAAATTTTACTATTATCTTTTCCAAATCAAATTGCAGAATTCGTTGATAGTCATCGTCTTATATGAACTGAGCATATGCAGATACCTAGTCTTTGATAAGCAAATATCCATTTTATTCATTCATTTTTTATAGCTCCTCCAAATCTACCATTTGTTTGTAAGTGATCATTTTTAAAACCTTTTGTTTTGTTATCATAAAACTATTAAGAGTCAACAAATTTGTGTAGAAAACCGAAGCCGAACCGAGAAACCGATGTACCAAAACCGAAATAAACCGAAGTCTAGCGGTTCTTTAGCTATAGAATCAGATTGGTTATGGTTCGGTATCGGTTTTATTCTAAAACCGAGCCGAACCGAACCATGCACACCCCTACTCATTAGGAACTCAGCTTTTAGAATTGGAAGATCATTCAGATTCAGAAGGCTTCCCATCATCCTTCCAACACCAATCCCAAAGCTTGGAATTGAGTTTCCAAACATTTAAGAGACAAGCGCTTATTTCCTTTGTGTTTCTTGGCTTTTCAGTTGTTACAACTTACAAGTGATATGGGATCTTTAGTTTGCATGTGTAGTCTTTTAGGGAGTCATGTTGATGTTCCCTTGTTATTCTGCAGTACATGGGAGAGCTGGGGTGTTACTTTGAGGTTTACCGAAATGATGAGCTTAGCGTGGATGAACTAAGAAAGTAAGGGTCTCAATAGTTTTGTAAGTTGATTGAATTGATTCATTATATGGTGTTATGCCCTTCTCTTGCGTTCAAGAATTCATCTTAAAACTTTCAATTTAACATTCTTCCTCTACCATTTAGTTACTTATGGTCATTGCTTCTCTTTCTGCAGAAAAAATCCAAGAGGTATTCTTATATCTCCTGGACCCGGTACGGTTATTACTAAGCTCTCTTTTTTCCATTTTCTAGTTCTGTGTGCATAATTTACCATATAATTATGTCTCCTTTCCTCGTAGGTGCACCACAAGATTCAGGAATTTCATTGCAAACTGTGTTAGAGCTAGGACCTAGCATACCATTGTTTGGTGTTTGTATGGGGTTGCAGTGCATTGGTGAAGCATTTGGAGGTAAGAGCTCTTAGATTATAATCCCTCCGTCCCGAAAGTTAGTCCCTTTTTTGGTTGTTAACTTGAGTCAACTTTGAGCAATAATAGGTTAGTTTTAGTTATCCTAATGAAAATCTAATACTTGTTATTGATAGTATTTACAATGGTGTATCAATAACAAGTTTTAGGTTTTCATTAGAATAGTTAAAACTAACCTAAAGTATTTCTCAAAGTTGATTCAAGGCAACAACCAAAAAAGTTTGACTAACTTTCCTGAACGGTGGGAGTATATTTTTTCAGTATTCAACTTCATTATATATTTATTCACCTGGAGAAGATAATGATACCTCTATATATGGTTACATTTCATCTGCTCTATATTGAGCCATAATGCCATACTCCCTCCGTCCCATCCGAAATAGGATTCTTGGTCCCGACACGGGGAGTAAGGAATAATAATCTTTTATTATAAAAAGTTGTTTGAAAAGTAGGTGTTGTGAGTATGAAGGAGAGAGAAAGTGGGTGGGGAATAATAAATGAAAAGTTGTTGTGAGTATGACAAGTGGGTCCTACACCTACTAATAAAAAACTAATAAAAGCTTTCCATTTTGGGATGTCCTATTTCGAGTGGGACACCCAAAATGGCAAAACGTCCTATTTCGGGTGGGACGGAGGGAGTATATACCCAGCCACACTCGTACTTAACAACTGCATGGTTCTTTATTTGTGATAAATGAAACGTAAGGGTAAGCAAACTAGGTTATAACCTTCTTTTCAGCTTTGAGAAGTTGTCATCAGGCACGGAGAAAAGGATTCTTTGAAAAAAAAAAAAAAAAACTCCATTTTATGTCTAACTGAGGCGGTAAGTTACTTTTTGGCAACTAGGACTTGCAAAAGGTATAAAGCAGAAGGTATTCGTCGGAGACATAAATTGAGCAGAAAGGCATATGCATCACTTGATCTTTGACAATAAGGGAATAGGTGGTGAACCTAGGGCTGTGACCCAGAGGGTGTTGGTGCAGAAGGAATTCATAGTGCAAAATTCTTGACCTGTGCTTGAAGGTTTCAGTTGGTGTTCACTATTAAGTTCAGTATGCATGTAGGACAGTAGGAATCTGAAAAGGCTGTTAAGTGCATTTCTTTGGGAAGGAAGGAGACACAGGAACACAATGTAAAAGTTGCCTGGAAGAATATGTGTGTACACTTTTCAAGGAGGAAGATGGAAGGAGTCTTGGCGAGTCATTTAATGCAAGGTTAAAAAAGTTTCTGCATCTTTTAGTGCCACTCAGTTGTGTTTTAACTTAGGAATTAATAGGAGAGTGCATTCTCAAAGTAAGTTATTTTGACATGAAAAACATTTGTTAGTTGAGATCCAAAGCGAATAATGTTTCCACTTTACAACTGGAAATAGTATGAATGCAATCCAGTATAATAAGGGGACAGATTTACAGGCGACTGTTTGAAAATTGCCTTCAGCTGTTTTTGGTTAGTTAGAAATATACTCCCTCCGTCCCGGTAGAAGCTTCACCTTTTACCCGAAAGGGTGTCCCATTAGAAGCTTCATCTTTCCTAAAATGGTTATAAATGTGGGCCCCACTTGTCAACCACACTCACCTTTTCCTCTCTCATACATAAATTGTGGTCCCCACTTGTCATACCCACTAACTTTTTCCCCTCACACATTTAAATTATGGGTCCCACTTGTCATACCCACTCACTTCTTCCCTCTCACAACCCATTTCCCACTCATCACTTTTCTTAATTCTTGAGCCACTCCCAAAATTGTGAAGCTTCTACCGGGACGGAGGGAGTAATGTTTTTATAAAAGGAAACGTTGGCGTGTTGATCCATATGAAATCAGGCAGCAGGAATAAGTTTCCAAGAACTTTGAACAAATGGCTGGCATGAGAGAAGTCGGGAGTGGGGCATAGATGAATAACGTTTTTTTTTCTAAACATACATTCCAGGGGTATGTACCAAACGTATCTCTATGTTTCATTGTCATTGGTATATAAAATGACATTCTATTGATCAAAATCAACTTCGCTTGATTTATTTCATTTGAGAGTTGGGACAATTAGAGGAATGCTATGCTTGCGTCTTTCGACGATAAGACACACCTACGTTAAGGAATCTCTTAAAAATATTAATTAAGAAAATAATAATCAAATAAATGTTTTCGCTTCACTTTCAGAAGGCAAATGCCAGTTTACACTATATGAGATAGGAAGGACCAAGTGAAATGCCATTCTTTGTGGATTATGCATTTTATGTTAGACTGGAATTCCAAAGTATGATTAAGATGGATGTTGTGAGATATGGTTGCTATTTGGCTTCTTTATCAGTAAAGGGTGCGTATGGATGATTTTCACACAGTAGGATCCGGGGTGGGGGGTGGGCTCAGTTTATTATTATAACGTATTATTTCTTTTTATTTTAGGGTTTAGTTTTTTTTTTTTTTACCTTTCTTTTTCTATTCGTCTTTCAGTGGACTTCTATTCCATTGTTGTATCTTTTTATTCTTCTACAATAATCTTCATTTATTTTGGAAAAAAAAATAAACTACCTCCATCCCAACAGAAAAGATATGTATTCCTTTTTTGGCCATCTTGTTAATTACTGGTTAGTAATTAACAAGAAAATGACTATTCTAACCTTCCCCTTTAACGATTCTTTCAACAACAAAATGACTATTCTAACCTTCACTTTCCCACCTAGTTTCAGTTTAGATGTTTTGAGGGGCAATTCTTAGACTTGGTAGATTTTAGAACCACTTTCTTTAATTACTTGTTTAGTCAAATGTTACCCTTTTATTGAGATGAAGGGAGTAACAGAAAAAGATTGTATGATCCAAACTTGAGCATCAACTAGCAAAAACTTTTGAATTTCAATTTGAACCCTCCAGTCCTACCATCCAACAAAACACAAGGCCTGTACAAGAAGATTCCCTATGTTGAAATTTAGGATTAAGGTGATTATGAAAGATGAACCTTCTTGATTGGCATATTTCAGTTGTCTCATTCCATCCTATAGTGAAGGTTCAATGACTAAGGATCACTGCCCTGCAAATGTATACAGCCTCTGTACCGAAATGATCTTCTCATTTGCCGTTTTTCATTGTCCCATAAAGTTCTTCCCATTTCTAAAATTTGGGCTTAAATGTGCATAAACACAACATGGCTAGTGAATCAAATGTTCCTATCCTTAAAAAGTTTGAATAGTCAAATGGGAAGATCATTTTGGGACGGAGGGAGTATTTATCAAAATGGCATCAGTTTTCTAATATCAAAAAGATCAAATGCGCCCTGTCTCACGCTGGGGTGACCAAGCAATTACACTTTACAAAGCTGCTAACAAAAACAAGAATAAAATAACAAAATCTTTCTTTTAAATGGCCCCTGTAGGAGCGGAGCCAATATATGAAATTTCTCTCTTTAAATTTACTCATTTACAGATACTCATGCTCTGTGCAATCTGTTTCTTGTATTCAACTCCCTCTGTTTCTAAAAGAATGTCCAAATTTCATTCGAGGGACATTCTCAAAATGTTACTTTTATACATTTAAATGGCAAAGATGCATAAATATTCTTGTTATCCACTTTTTAAACATTTTCCGTTTGTTTCGCCATAAAATGTTTTACGGAAAATGTTTTACATGTTTTCCGGTGTTTGGTAACCAAAAGGGAAAAAAAGTCAATGTAAAATATTTTACGGTCAATGGAAATAAGCTAGGTTTTCCGTAAAACAACTTACAGATTTCTCTTCCGTAAGTCATTTTACGGAAAATGTTAACTCCATCACTCACTCACACAACTCCCCATACAATTCCACCCTACCCACTCCACCTCCACCTCCACCTCCAACCCCATCCCCACCCTCCAACCTTACCTTCCCTCCCCCATCCAACCCCACCCCACCCACCCAAAAAAAAAAAAAAACTTTTTTTTCCGCTCATATTAAAATTATCTTTTAACACCCCTTGCCCCCGCCCCTACCCCCCACCCCAAAAAAAATAAAAAAATTAACACCTCCCCCACCACCCACCCCACCCCACCCCACCATAATTTAAAAAAAAAAAAGAAAACTTTTTTTCACATATTAAAATTATTTTTGAAACACCTCCCCCACCCCCGCCACCCACCCACCCACCACCCACCCACCCCCACCCACAACCACACATCCCACCCCAACCCCACCCACATTCAATTTTTTCTCATAATAATTTTTTTCCTCATATTAAATTATTATTGTTTTGCATATGAAAATATTTCCGGAAAACATTTTCCTTAGATTTACTAAACAACCAAAAACATGTTTATGTCATTTTCCGGAAAACATTTTCATTTTCCGGAAATTGTTTTACGCGAAACAAATGGAGCCTTAGTTTTGCAAGTATAAAATGAGTTATGAAAAACAATGGTTAAAAAATGTTCAAGGACAGTTATTTACAAAAAAGAATACCATTTTGGGACAAAAATTTCTTGAATCCGGACATTCATTTAGGAACATAGGGAGTACTTTTTACACATTCACCAAACAAGAACAATTTATTTATTTTTAACATAAATTTATTTTTTGCGGATTATGAAGGTTCTTGCTTCTGATTTTCAACATTTTACAGGCAAGGTTGTGCGCTCTCCTTATGGTGTAGTGCATGGTAAAAGCTCTCTTGTGTATTATAATGAAGGTGGGGAAGATGGTTTATTTGCAGGCTTATCAAAGTAAGTTCATTTTCAATACTAGGTGGAGCTACTTCATTCTTTGTCAACAAATCAAAGCAGATTTGACTTTGAAAATGAAGCAATTACTCCCTCCGTCCCAAAATGGTTGTTCCGTTTGACTTTTCAAACATTTCAAGGTTAAATTGTAAGTTTTGGAAATTTAGTTATTTTGAAGCCTTAATTTTGGAAATGGGACTATCATTTTGGGACTGAGGGAGTAATTGGCTAGTAAATTACTTTACTGTCCTTAACCTGCTGCTCTGTGCCTCAGTACCATTTTCATTCTTTTGTAGAGAAAGTATGTCGAATTATTCATTTATACGCTTACGCGTTAATTTGCATTAAATATTTTCGTGCAGCCCATTTACTGCTGGTAGATATCATAGCTTGGTGATTGAGAAGGACAGTTTTCCGAGCGATGCCCTTGAGATAACTGCTTGGACTGAGGATGGCTTGGTAATGGCTGCTCGTCACAATTATATAGACATCTCCAGGTCAGAATCTCCCCCCCCCCCCCCCCCCAAACACGCACACACAGCTGGACCGACTCTTAAGCATATCTAATGCAGAAGTCGACATTTTTTTATTTTCAGTTGGTACCTTCGATTTAATATGAGTAGTAAGTACTCACACCTTCCCAAAAACTAGTCCCATTTGATTTTATTAGTCAACTGTATGAACTTTTACCATGTATTTATGAATATTTAGATATCCTTTGGAAATTCGAAAAAATGATATTGATGACAATCAAGAATACTATCAATAACATTGTTTAAAATTTTAAGCAGATGATTAAGATTTTATAAAATGTTGGTCAAACGTAGTCAAGTTGATCAAAAATTCAAAGCAAGATACTCCCTCCGTCCCATCAAAGTGTTAATGCTTTCTGTTTTCATCCTCCTGAATATAAATGTCACGGTTCTAAATAAGGAATTATTAGTATAGTTCTACCATGGTACAAGCAATGTACATACTCCTCCATCCCACCTCACTTGAGGTTTAAGTGGTGGGAACAAGAACTAAAAAAAGTATGAGAGAGAATTAGTGGGAGGAAATGTTATGAGTATAAAAAGTAAAGAGATAGAATGAGTGGGAGGAATAGTGATTTGACTGGTGATGTGAGTGTAAAAACATTCCATTTTTGGGAGTATCCAGTGAAGTGAGACAGACCAAAATGGAAATAAGTCTCAAGTGAGGTGGGACGGAGGAAGTATTGCTCAAAAGGGTTGACAAGTCAAGTATGACATTTATTATGGGACGGAGGGGGAGTATAAAGAAATGGTCAACCCATTTTTTTCTTCTTCATATTATTCAAACGTGCCCTAATCTCACCTAAAGCAGTTTATTGGCACACCCCATCCCTCCTTTGCTCTCGTCAAAGCTCGTCAGCGTTACAATTACAAGACTCTTCACTTTCATGTATTTCCTCACTGTACATTTCACAGATACGATACATAAACAAAGTTAGATTCAGATTATCATTGATAGTTGATACGTATTTGTTTTAATCTTATTATATGATCAAATTAACAAAAAAATCTTTCACGGGATGGAAATTGCAGGGTGTACAGTTCCATCCAGAAAGTATTATAACCACAGAAGGCAGGACAATTGTTGGTAATTTCATCAAACTGATCGAGAAAAAAGAAGCTGAATCACAAAGTTAGAAAGAACCTAAACCATCCGTTCATGCCCATGCGAGCGTTACATATCAAGTTAAACCAGAACAACCTTGGCTGAAAGCGATTGGACGGTTCAGAAACGAGGCAATTCAATGAAGGTCATTAATAGACTTCTCAGGTAACATATTTTATTTTTTTAGTTATACCTGTCTGAAATTTGTGATTGGACAAAGTTTAGTTAAACATTTGTTGCACAAGCTGTCCTGGCTCAAGGTTTATTTACAAAGTTTTGGTTATACATTTGGCTTTCCTTGTTAAAATCCTCTATTCCAGTGGATGCAATATGTGAGGTGCAGATTTGATTTTCAGTGAATCAATTCCTTTTTCGCGGCTAAAATCCATTTATTGTATATATATACTATAGTGTTAGTGGAGTAGGTGTTGTGAGTATGAAAAGTGAAGTAGGAGAGAGAAAGTGAGGTAGAGAATAATGAGTGGAAAGTTGTTGTGAGTGTGAATGTGGGTCCCATTAAATGAAACACTTCCATTTTTGGATTGTCCTAATTCGAATGCGACACCCAAAATGGAAATTTGTCCAAATGTGTGTGTGTGTGTTTTGCAACTAATCCATATAGATTTTTTGAAGGAAACTAATCCATATACTTCCTCTGTCCTGCTCGACTTAGGACGATTTTCCATTTTGGGCGTCCCACTCGACTTAGGACGGCTCAAAATGGAAAGGTTATACTACTTTTTAATTTAATATGATTCACTTGTCATATTCACAACAACAATCTTTTTACTATTCCTCCCACTCATTCTCTCTCATACTTTACTTTTTATACTCATAACACTTCCTCCACTCATTCTCTTTCCTCTTAAAATAATAGTTTTCCTTAATCCCCGTGTCGGAACCAAAAATCCTAAGTCGGGCGGGACGGAAGGAGTAGATTATAACTCTGTTTCTGCACATCTGCATATTGAATCAATTGTGTGTAATCTATTGTTGTACTCCTTCCGTCCCAAAATGGTCATGTAACACCCCGAATTTTCTTACTGTATCTGAGCATTTAATGGCATTAAATAACAATAATTAATACCTCAATTTAGGGTTCACAACTGACCCTTTATTACATCATCAATTCAAAATAAATGCGGAAGCGTAACTTAAAAACTTGTTTTGGCAGGTAAACAACCCTAGCCATCAATGTACTTTAACTTACACCAATTAAATAACATTCTTAAAATAACTAAATAAGAATTCTTCAATCTGCCGTTCTTCCTACGGCTGCTCTCCTTCTCTTGCCCTTCTACTTAAATCCTGAAATAAAATTATAGGGAAGGGATGAGCGAACGAATGCTCAGTAAGTTCATACGTGGCCTCTCCGGTTACTAAGGAGAGACGACCAGAACAAATACTATGAATAACTTTTACAAGGATAGGTTCAGTTACTTTGATTCAAGACTGCAGAACAATACAGCCGTATTACTTTTAAGATTTTACTTTCAAATGGTTATGGCACTACAATCCAAAGGGATTCATTCAAGTTCCGTCAATTCCAAGGTAACGTACATTATAACCTCAATGCCAAAGGTACAATTTTGTACACCTAGCTTTTTCCAAGCCATTAGTGTAGGTCGTAACATATATGGTATCCACACATATATGCTCGGGGTCTAGAATTATCATTGTAATCAGACAATTCCTGAGAGAGGGCATGTGATCACTCATGCAATCCCTAGTTTAAGGACGAGTCTTTTCTAACTGGACTGTCCCGTCAATGTCTTTTCTAACTGGACATTGGCCACTCTAACAAGTAAGTGATTAACTTACAAGTTAGAATGAGAACATACTAAGGTACAAGTATGTGATAACAAGTTTCAATCTTCGATACTTAGTAGATCAATGAGGACATCACTAAGTAAGGATTTTTCCAAAAGAACGTTCAATAACGCGGAGTTTATTCAAATACTATCATGCATACTGATAGTCTAACTTGTAGAAAGAATATAGAATTCCAATAAACAGGAGTTCAAATAACAGTACGGAACGTAATCCCTTACCTGAATTGCTTTTCCTTGCAATCTCCTCTCTGTGCAAATCTACAAGGCACCGAGTAATTTACTTTAGTACTCTCTTATAATGTTAACTACTTCTACTTAGTTAACTGAGAGATGCGTTTTTACTTCTTTACTTCGTTACTCTTTTCCATACGTTTAGGTTTCTGACTTGGATTTGCGAGTCAGTCCTTTAACTTTAATATAATTGTAATTAAGTCCTCTAACTTTGGTTTAATTACAATTTGGTCCCTCAACTTTGGATAATTGCAAATTGTCCTTCAACTTGGGTTAATTTCAAATTGGTCCTTCAACTTTGGGTTAATTGCATATTTGTCCTTCAACTTTGGATTGATTGCAAATTGGTCCTTCAACTTTGGATTAATTGCAGGAAGGTCCTTTGATTTTGTTTATAAAGGTCCCCCAAGTTTCTTTTTAACCACTTAGACCCCTCTAACTTCAAAGGTTTCCTTTTTATTTCTTCTAACTTTAACCTTTTTCAGTTTAATCCTTTTTCGTTAGGAAACTAACTGAATTCTTTTAATCTTCCTTCTTCTCGTTAACTTTCTAACTTTCAAGGTCTTCCAAGTACTTATTCTATTTTCTCAAGTTAGTTTTCTAATTTTTCAACAACTTTCTTGAAGATTTTTGTTTCTTTTCCTTATGAATCTAACGAAAATATTAAGGAATAATTAGTGTTTGATGCAACGTACTGAGCCTCTATTATCAAATAATGCAACCTACTCACTAGTGACAGATATATGAAACGTACTTTACTATCATTTATCAAATAATGCAACCTACTCAAAACACATTAAATTTTTAACGAGTTCAGCTATATATTTAACGAAACTAACTCAAAATGAAAAGGAAACATGAGAAAGTGTTATCATTGAGTGTAATTGAGGAAACCCAGATCTAAGATATTGAAACCCAATATTTTTTTATTTTTTTTTAAAGATTAATTCCTCCTTTTTGTTGCCTGGGTTGATAATACTGGTGTGATTCAATGAGGATTGTTAAAGAAACGTTTTGTTAGTTTTTTAACGAAAGTTTACATTTTTTGGATTATTAAAGAAACGTTTTGCTAGTTTTTTTTTTAACGAAAGTCATACTTCTGTTAGAATTTTTTAACGGTGTTAGAAAAAAAATTGTACATTGCATTATTTGATATATGATAGTAAAGTACGTTTCATATATCTGCCACTAGTTAGTAGGTTGCATTATTTGATAAAAATCGGAAACTACGTTGCCTATCTTGGTCGTTTGCCCAAAATATTAACTTCTCCGTCCCAATTCTTAACATTTTAATCAAGAATTAACACCAATCTCATGACCATTGCCGAATGCTATATCTTCAAAATTCGTTGATTTGGTTTATCTTTCTAGTTCTTTAAACTTTTCTAAATTCCCAAACATCAATTTTTATACCCAACTCAATAACAAAAATCATCAAGATCAACAAATGAGTCCCTCATGGTTTTATGGCCATTCGGCCGAACCCCATTATGGGGAGAACCCCATATTTTCTTCTTTTTGTTAAACCTAATTCAAACTCAATGATTTATTTGTTCAATCCCCAAGCATTGCATAGCATTAATCCATTCAAATCATGGTTATATAATCAAGCTTAAAAATAAACTAACATGAAGATCAACATCTACCATAGCATTTAGATCAAATAAATCAACCTTTAAGATTTTGTCATTAAATCACTAGCATGCAAAACCCTAATATTTATATTCTTAAATCATGCATAGTTTAAGTTCTAATAAACCGAATTCATTGAAATAAATTTTAAAAGATGGGGTTTGACCTTACCTTGAGAATGATCGGATTAATCTTCAACGAACAAGTCGAAATCTCTCCTCCCTCCTCTCTCTGACTTTCGGCCGGCGGCTTGGGTTAGGTTTAGGGTTTTGGTGTTTTGTTCTTTTTGATAATTAAGAAGTGAAAACCTAAAATTTCACTAAACATGGTATTTATACTCTTGGGTAATAGTTAGTTTGGGTTGGGTCTAATTAACTAAGTTTGGGCCAACCCAATTTTTCGGCCCACTCCTTAGTTAATCTATTAATTCTAATTTTTATTAATTAAATTAATGTACCCAATTTAAAGTAATTAAATAAATAAATTTTTTTTTTTGCGGTTATTACATTCTTACCCCCTTAAAAGAAGTTTGTCCTCAAACTTTGACCAGTCTTAATCCGAGAAGATGTCCGGGTACAATTCACGCATTTCACTTTCTAGCTCCCACCTCGCTTCTCTTTCTGAGTGATTGCTCCATTGCACTTTCACATAGGGAACCGTACGTTTTCTTACGACCTCGTCTTTTCTGTCGACGATCTTGATTGGTCGTTCATCGTACGTTAAATCTGCCCGAACTCTTAACTGCTTGTACTCTATCACATGACTCAGATCATGAATATACTTCCTTAGCATGGAGACATGGAACACATTATGTACTCCAGCTAATACCGGCGGTAACGCCAATCGATAAGCCACTTCCCCGATCCTATCGAGAATTTCGAATGGTCCCACGTATCGTGGACTTAGCTTCCCTTTAATCCCGAAACGTATAACTCCTTTCGTGGGCGATATCTTTAGGAATACTCGATCCCCTGGCTGAAATTCCAGTTCTCGCCTTCTGTTGTCTGCGTAAGATTTCTGCCTACTCTGTGCAGTCTGTAGCCACTTCTGAATCTGTTGTACCTTATCCGCCGTGACTTGTACAAGTTCCGGTCCACTTAACCTTCTCTCACCAACTTCGTCCCAACAAGCCGGTGATCTACACTTCCTCCCATACAATGCTTCATATGGTGCCATCCCAATACTTGCATGGAAGCTGTTGTTGTAGGCGAATTCCACTAACGGTAAATGCTCGTCCCACGCGTTTGGCCAATCTAACGAAGTAGCCCTCATCATGTCTTCTAGTGTCTGGATAGTCCTTTCCGACTGCCCATCTGTCTGTGGATGAAACGCCGTACTCATGGTCAATTCTGTTCCCAATGCTTCATGTAGGTTGTTCCAAATTTCGAAGTGAACCTAGCATCTCGATCAGACACGATTGTGACCGGGATTCCATGCAACCTTACTATCTCGTCGATATACAACTTGGCCAACTTTTCCAACGGATCAGTCTTCTTGATTGCCAGAAAATGTGCTGACTTCGTCAATCGATCTACTATAACCCATATGGCGTCATACTTCCCTGCCGTCTTCGGCAACCCACTTACAAAATCCATAGCAATGTTCTCCCACTTCCATTCGGGAATTGGTAATGATTGCAGTAACCCTGCTGGCTTCTGATGCTCACTCTTAACTTGTTGACACGTCAGACATTTATGCACATACTCTGCCACATCATTCTTCATATTATTCCACCAATATGACTCCTTTAGATCCCTATACATTTTAGTACTCCCCGGATGTATAGAGAACTTCGAGCAATGAGTTTCTCTCAGTATCTCTCTCTTAATTTCATCATTATTTGGTACCCATACTCTCTTTTGGTATCTCAGAATTCCATCTTCGCCCATGTGAAGATCCTTTGCTTGCCCTTTTCCGATTAGAGCTTCTCTCCCCTCGTCTAGCTCTTGTGCCTCTTTAATTCTGCCAACAATGCAGGTTGTAACGTCAATCGAGCCAAGTATCCGTTTACTTTTACTATCAAGTTCATCTCCTTGACATCCTTCCATATGCTTACCCCCTTAGAGATCAACGTTGCCAACATTCCGTGACTCTTCCTACTTAAAGCATCTGCCACCTTGTTGGCCTTCCCAGGATGATACAATATTTACAGTCGTAGTCCTTGAGAAGTTCTAGCCACCTCTGTTGTCTCATATTCAATTCCTTCTGCGTGAAGATATACTTAAGGCTCTTGTGATCTGTAAAAATCTGACATTTCACGCCATACAGATAATGTCTCCAAATTTTCAAAGCAAACACTACTGCCGCTAACTCCAAATCATGGGTCGGTAATTCCTTTCATGTACTTTCAACTGCCTAGATGCATATGCTATCACCTTCTTATTTTGCATCAGTACACAGCCTAGTCCTTTCAACGACGCATCACTGTAGATAACAAAACCTTCCGTTCCTGTCGGTAGTGTAATACTGGTGCAGATACTAATCTATTCTTCAATTCTTGGAAACTTTTCTCACACTCTTCTGACCAAACAAACTTGGCTGCCTTCTGCGTCAGCTTCGTCAATGGTCCTGATAACTTCGAAAACCTCCTATCGAACCTTTTATAGTAGCCAGCTAAACCCAAGAAACTTCTTATTTCGGTTACTGTAGTCGGTCTTTCCCAATCCATTATGGCCTCTACCTTCGTCGGGTCCACAGAAATTCCCTCTTTCGACACTACGTGTCTCAAAAATGCTACTTTCTCCAACCAGAATTCACATTTCTTAAACTTCGCGTATAATTTATGTCTCCTCAAAATTTCTAACACTATCCTCAAATGTTCAGCATGTTCTTCCTTTGTCTTCGAGTACACCAAAATATCATCAATGAATACTATAACACATTTATCTAAGTACTCCTGAAATATCATATTCATCAACTCCATGAATGCAGCTGGTGCGTTAGTTAATCCGAATGGCATCACGACAAACTCATAATGCCCATACCTTGTCCTAAACGCTGTCTTCGCCACATCTACATCCTTGACCCTCAGCTGATGATATCCAGATCTAAGATCAATCTTTGAAAAATAATAGGCTCCTCTCAATTGATCAAACAAATCATCAATTCTCGGCAGTGGGTATTGGTTCCTAACCGTCACCTTATTCAACTCTCTATAGTCAATACATAGTCTCATAGATCCATCTTTCTTCTTCACAAATAGTACCGGTGCATCCCATGGTGATACACTCGGTCTAATCACCCCTTGTCTAACAGTTCTTGCAACTGTTCCTTTAGTTCTTTCAACTCCGTTGGAGCCATCCTGTACGGTGCTCTCGAAATAGGCGTGGTTTCTGGTGCTAAATCGATGGAGAACTCTACTTCCCTTACTGGTGGTATACCAGGCAAATCTTCAGGAAATACATCGTGAAATTCATTCACTACTTCAAGTGACTCTAAGGTTACTCCCTTCTTTTCTGTTTCACCTATGTATGCCAGGAATCCTACACATCCCTTCCTCAGCATTTTACGGGCCTTCATCACCGAGATTAAGCCTACCCTTTTCCTCGGCCTTGAACCCACGAATCTGTATTCTCTACCTTCTTCTCCTAGGAACGCCACTATTTTCTCTTGACAGTTCACGTTAGC
>JAOWBW010001371.1:0-121445 GCA_026119855.1 Campanula takesimana | reverse complement strand
GCAAGTGGGAGATTGTTGTAGTGTGTGCCTAGCACGTTTAATAAACGTTGTAATTGTTATCATTTATTTCATATCAATAAAGAGATGTTTTGATTATTATTGTTGTTCATGTTTACTTATAATAATCTCCGTCCTAGTACTTGTTAAGCACTAGTATAAAGGCTAAATGATCATGGGATGATCATGTTAGATTTATGGGTATTGTTTGGACAAGGTACTGGACATGACCCGCTGTATGAGATTTATGTCATGGTCTATGTCAAACATATATCTCATATTAGTTATGTCATTCGAATCCTTAGACATGAAGTTATTATAGTCTTCCACTTGATGAACATTATGTTTGACATATTCAAACGCTACCTTTAACCGGGTAGTTATAAAGGGTATGATTGGCATAATCGGATTCACGTAGGGAAGAATAATAAGCTAAATGGATTTGTCCCTCTTCGGAGAGATGTCAAGCTTGGGCCTCTCGTAGGAATGATGTTGATGAAATGTTCGGCCGGACTAAAATGAATTGATTGGATCAATGTCATTTGGATTATCAACATATTCGGAATCGAGAAAGTATTGAACAAAGACAAGTTGACTTCTTGACCATGACTTGTGTTCAATGACATCGTGGACAAAGGGATTGTGACATATTCTAAAGGAATGCGAACTTGTATCTAGTTATACTATTTGGAAATTTTACATATTTGTAGATAATGACTAATAACACTCAATCAATTTCATTGCGATCGATCCTTGAGAAGGATAAGCTCCAAGAGAATGGTACGAACTTTATGGATTGGATCCGTAGCCTAAGAATTGTTCTTAGGGAAGAAGACAAGTTGTACATTCTCGATGGGCCTCTTCCTGCTGAACCAGAACCTACTGTCCCTAGGGCAGAAAGAGACAATTACAAGAAACATTGTAATGATTCTAGAGATGTAAGCTGTTTCATGCTTGCTACTATGTGCTCAAAACTCCAACAAAGTTTGGAACATTTGGAAGCCTATGAGATAGGCGTGGAGTTAAGAGCCATGTTTCAAGAACAAGCTAGGCAAGAGAGGTACAAGACCATTGTTGCATTCACTACTTGCAAAATGAATGAAGGAAACAAGTGAGTCCTCACATGCTGAAAATGAAAGGTTATGTAGAGCACCTTGAGAAACTTGGCTATCCAATCCCATTGGAGCTAGCCACGGATCTCATTCTTAATTCATTGCCTAAAAGTTATAATCAGTTTGTGATGAATTATAACATGCATGGAATGGATAAGAATCTCTCCGAGTTGTATGGGATGCTTAAAACTGCGGAGATGAAGATTGCGGAGAAAGGTTCTCCCGTGCTCTTAGTTCATGATGGGAAGAAGGCTGGTGCCAAAGGAAAGGGTAAGAAAGTTGTCAAACCCAAGATAAGCAAGGCAAGTGTTGCAAAGGCTTCTGAGGCAAAACCCGATTCACAAAAGGATGCAATCTGTTTCCATTGTCAAGAAATTGGTCATTGGAAACGTAATTGCAAGGCTGTCTTGGAAGAGCAAAAGAAGAAGAAGAGCAGCAAGGCTGCGTCGACTTCAGGTATCTATATGATAGATATTCTCCTTTCTACCACTGATTCTTGGGTATTGGATACTGGATGTGGTTCTCACATTTGTTTAAATGTGCAGGGTCTAAAGAATAGGAGACTACTTAAAGATGGTGAAGTAGACCTACGCGTGGGGAATGGAGCAAGAGTTGCTGCATTAGCCGTAGGGACTTATGAAGTCACTTTACCTTCCGGATTAATTCTTGTTTTGAACAATTTTTATTATGTTCCGGATTTAAGTAGAAATATTATTTCAATTTCTTGTTTGGATAATGAAGGTTTTAAGTTTCTTATTGAGAATAAGAAATTTTCTATTTATTTAAATGATGTGCTTTATGGTATTGCTAATTCATTTAATGGCCTTTATATCTTGGATGTCAAGAATGAAAATAATGACAATGTCTATCATGTAAATAATAAATCTAAACCTAATGATGTAAATCATACCTATTTATGGCATTGCAGTCTTGGTCATATTAATGAGAAGCGTATCTCAAAACTCCATGGGGACGGACTTTTGGGATCATGTGACTTGGAGTCATATGATACTTGTGAGTTGTGTCTTCTTGGAAAAATGACTAAGACACCTTTTACCAAGTTGGGTGAAAGGGCAAGCGACTTATTGGGGTTGATACATTCCGATGTATGCGGACCATTAAGTAGCAATGCTAGGGGAGGATTTAAATACTTCATAACCTTTACTGATGATTATAGTAGATTTGGGTATGTTTACCTAATGAAACATAAAAGTGAAGCATTTGAGATATTTAGAATATTTCAAAATGAAGTAGAAAAACAACTTGGCAAAAGTATTAAGGCACTTCGATCAGATCGAGGTGGAGAATACTTGAGTCAAGAATTTGATGATCATCTAAAGAATTGTGGAATAGTTTCACAATTGACTCCACCCGGAACGCCACAATGGAATGGTGTATCCGAGAGGAGAAATCGGACTTTGTTAGACATGGTTCGATCAATGATGAGTCAAGTTGATCTTCCAATATCCTTTTGGGTTACGCTCTAGAAACCGCTGCTTTCACACTAAATCGTGTTCCAACTAAATCGGTTCAAAAGACTCCATATGAGATGTGGAGCGGAAAGAAAACCTGTTTATCTTTCATGAAGATTTGGGGTTGCGAAGCCTTTGTCAAAAGACTTGTCTCTGACAAACTTGCACACAAATCTGACAAATGTAATTTCGTGGGATATCCAAAGGAAACTAGAGGATATTACTTTTACAACCGTGAGGACAACAAAGTGTTTGTTTCCCGAACTGGTGTCTTTCTAGAGAAAGAGTTTCTCTCCAAAGAAATCAGTGGGAGTAAAATAAATCTTGAAGAAATTCGAGACCCAGAAAATAACATTGAACCAATAGTGGAACAAGAACAAGAACCACAAGGAGTTGTGGAACCTGTTCAAAATACACAAGCAACTCGCAGATCTAGTAGGTTACGATCCGAGCCCGAGAGATATGGATTTCTCGTAACGGATAGTAATGAGGTGGAAATCATTGAGAATGATGAACCGACAACCTACCAAGAGGCGATGTCTTCTCCTGATTCGGACAAGTGTCTTGGAGCCATGGAATCCGAATTGCAATCCATGCAAGACAATCAAGTTTGGAATTTGATTGATCCACCCGAAGGTGTAAAAACCATAGGATGCAAATGGGTCTTCAAGAAGAAGACTGACATGGATGGGAAGGTGCATACTTACAAAGCTAGACTTGTAGCGAAGGGTTATAGGCAAGTTCATGGTATTGACTATGATGAAACCTTTTCACCCTTAGCAATGATCAAGTCTATAAGAATTTTGCTTGCCATTGCCGCATATCATGACTATGAAATATGGCAAATGGACGTCAAAACCGCTTTCCTAAATGGAAAACTACAAGAGGATGTGTATATGACACAACCAGAAGGTTTTGAACAGAATTCTAAAGTATGCAAATTGCAGAGATCCATCATGGATTGAAGCAAGCTTCAAGGAGTTGGAATCTCCGTTTTGATGAATCGGTCAAAGAGTTTGGATTCATCAAGAACGAAGATGAACCTTGTGTATACAAGAAGATTAGTGGAGCATAGTGTTATTCCTTGTTTTATATGTGGATGACATATTACTCATTGGAAATGACATTCCTACACTTCATTCTGTGAAGACTTGGTTAGGAAAGTGTTTTGCGATGAAAGATATGGGTGAAGCCGCATATATACTTGGCATTAAGATCTATAGAGATAGATCAAGGAGGCTACTTGGCTTAAGCCAAAGTACATACATTGACAAGGTCATTAGAAGATTCCATATGGAAAATTCTAAGAGAGGCACCTTGCCCGTGTTACATGGAGTTTCTCTAAGCAAGACTCAATGTCCTAAGACAAACGATGAGCGTGAGAAAATGAATGATGTTCCATATGCTTCGGCAATTGGGTCCATCATGTATGCCATGATTTGTACTAGGCCGGATGTATCTTATGCTTTGAGCATGACAAGTAGATACCAATCCGACCCCGGTGAAAATCACTGGATAGCTGTAAAAGCGATTCTTAAGTACTTGAGAAGAACTAAAGACTCGTTTTTGGTCTATGGAGGAATAGAAGATGATCTCGTTGTAAATGCTTACACGGATGCAAGCTTCCAAACCGACAAAGATGATAGCCGATCGCAATCGGGTTTTGTGTTAATGTTAAATGGTGGAGCTGTAAGCTGGAAGAGTTCCAAGCAAAGTACAACCGCTGATTCTACAACAGAAGCTGAGTATATTGCTGCATCAGATGCTGCAAAGGAAGCTGTTTGGATTAAGAAGTTCATCACTAAACTTGAAGTGGTTCCTAGCATTGCTAATCCAATAGACCTTTATTGCGATAATAATGGTGCTATTGCTCAAGCAAAGGAACCAAGAGCACATCAGAAATCCAAACACATACTTAGGCATTTTCATATCATTCGAGAGATCGTTGATAGGGGAGACGTAAATATATGCAGAGTACCTACTGATGACAATGTTGCCGACCCGCTAACAAAGGGACTTCCACAAGCCAAACATGATGGTCATGTTAGGTCCATGGGTATTAGATACATGGGAGATTGGGCCTAGGGCAAGTGGGAGATTGTTGGTAGTGGTGCCCTAGGCACGTTTAATAAACGTTGTAGTTGTTATCATTTATTTCATATCAATAAAGAGATGTTTTGATTATTATTGTTGTTCATGTTTACTTATAATAATCTCCGTCCCTAGTACTTGTTAAGCACTAGTATAAAGGCTAAATGATCATGGGATGATCATGTTAGATTTATGGGTACTTGTTTGGAACAAGGTACTGGACATTACCCACTGTATGAGATTTATGTCATGGTCTATGTCAAACATATATCTCATATTAGTTATGTCATTCGAATCCTTAGACATGAAGTTATTATAGTCTTCCACTTGATGAACATTATGTTTGACATATTCAAACGCTACCTTTAACCGGGTAGTTATAAAGGGTATGATTGGCATAATCGGATTCACGTAGGGAAGAATAATAAGCTAAATGGATTTGTCCCTCTTCGGAGAGATGTCAAGCTTGGGCCTCTCGTAGGAATGATGTTGATGAAATGTTCGGCCGGACTAAAATGAATTGATTGGATCAATGTCATTTGGATTATCAACATATTCGGAATCGAGAAAGTATTGAACAAAGACAAGTTGACTTGTTGACCATGACTTGTGTTCAATGACATCGTGGACAAAGGGATTGTGACATATTCTAAAGGAATGAGAACTTGTATCTAGTTATACTATTTGGGTAGGTATGACGGTTTGCTAGAACCTAATCATATCTTATGGTTTCATGTTTGAACCCATTGCTAACTTAGTATAATCCTAGAGGGTCACACACAATAGAACGAATCTTTAAAAGGACTAAAGTGGAATTTTTCAGTGTTTCTGGGCAGGCGGGCGACCGCCCAAAATGGACCGGGCGACCGCACAGCATTCTTTGGGCGGCCGCAAGGTGCTGTCGGGAGGCAGATTCCTAATTTGATTAGGAAACGAATTTTGGACGGATTTTGACACAAGTTTCCTATTTGGAATAGGGTCCTACTTATGTATAAAAGACCAAATTCGGCCAGCACTCTTCCCCCAATGATTTTGTGAGTCTCCAAAGAGTTTGAGAGAGTTTATTTTGTTCCAAGATATCTTTTGATTGAAGAACAAAATAATACACAAGAAAAATTCCATATAGTCATATTAAATTGTGAAAGTGTGTTTCATAATTTTGGTCTAGCAACCAAGATCAAGAAGCTCCTTGATATTCGTTCGTGGTGTGGATACCGCTAAAGGGTGAAGGTCATCATCTTCAAGGTTCGTGTTCTTGCTTTCATTGTGATCAAGCTTCAAATCTCCACCAAGATAAAAGCTAGAATTCAAAGTCATCAAGGGTTACTTTTTCTTCTATTCATATTGTTGTATTTGATTTAATCATATGAACGGATCTATGGGCTTTGGGTTTCAAAATTTTAAATGCTAAATTCCGCTGCGCATGTTACATCGAAACCCAACAGTAGGCACTTCCTCACCTTTCTCATTGGTGGTGACAGTGTAACCCGATTTCTTAGGAACCACTTAAACCGGGCTCACCCACTCATTATCAGCGACATCATAGATAATGCTCGCATCTAACAGCTTTAGAACCTCTTTCCTAACTGCCTCCTCTATGTGAGGGTTCAACCTCCTCTGTCTCTCTCTAGATGGCTTAGCACCATCCACAAGATTAATTTTATGCATGCACATGGAGGGGCTTATGACTTTAATATCTGCTAAGGACCACCCTATGGCCGACTTGTGCTCACAAAGAACTTTTATCAACTTGGCCTCTTGCTCTAGGGTCAAATCAGAGGCAATGATCACTGGTAAAGTCTTACCTCCCCAAGAAAGACATACTTTAAATTTGAGGGAATGGTTTTCAGCTCAAGAGCTAGAGGGGTTACAATAGAAGGCGCCGACCTCTCATTGAAGTGGCCTAGGGGGTGAAACGGGCCATCACTAGGATGGTGTTCGTCGGCCTTTTCCACAGCCATCAGTTGAACATCCGCATTATTCCTATATTTCCTATATTTCTCACTGCCAGTTGACAACAAAGACTCTAACTCCTCACAGTTTCTCTCACGCCATAGAACTTCACTCACACAGTCCTCAACAGTATCCACACAATTACAAAACTCCTCATCTATGGGACTTTGCATGACATCAAACATAGATATTTCTATTTTCTCATTAGCCACATACATAGACAGAGTACCATCACCCACATTAATGATAGTTTTGGTAGTGTCCATAAGTGGACGCCCAAGCAATATGGGAGAATCCTGACTATTCCCAACACCATTGACAGTTTCAAGCACAACAAAATCCACAGGTAGAATCAAATTGGCTACCTGAACTAAAACATCATCCACAATTCCTAATGGCCTTTTGATTGAACGGTCAGCCAGTTGCAAGGTCATTGTGGTGGGTTTTAGCTCAGGTAAACCCAACTCAAGATACAAATAATGAGTAAACAAATTAATGCTAGCACCAAGGTCCAACATTACCTTCACCTTCTTAGAGTCCCCCCCATAGATATAGAAATATTAAAACTTTTGGGGTCCTTCAGTTTAGGTGGGAGGTTCTGTTGTATCACAGCACTAGCATTTTCTCCCATAAGCAACTTCTCATCTTTCCCATACTTGGGTTTCCTGGAATTAAGTTCTTTGAAAAATTTAGCATAAGCTGGAATATTTTTGATCACATTCAGAAGTGGGAGATTAATGTTAACTTTCGAAAACATCTCATATAGATCTGACATTTTTTTATCCAACTTGTTTCTCATAAATCTACCAGGAAATGGTACGGGAGGTACATATGGCTTGGGGGGTGGAAGAATCATTATTAGGTGTTTCCCTCATACCATTAGTACACTTGACAACTACATCCTCAACAGGGATTTCAGAAGGTTTAGGAGAAGGTTCAGAATGTACCTCACTACTTACCTGTTTGCCATTTCTGAGAGTCATAATGGCCTTGGCTTGCTCCCCTTGACTTGGGAACGTTCCCGGTTTATGCCCTTGCTGCCCTTCAGCTAGTTGACCAATTTGGGTCTCCAGCTTTTTGTTGACATCTTCTTGCTGCTTCTCTCGCTACTCCATCATCATCCTCATTTGTTGTTGTTCTTGCAGCATTGACCTCATCATTTCCTCTATGGATTGCTTAGGATGCTGTTCCTGATTCCCTTACGGGGGAGGAGGATAAAGAGGTTGTTATTGAAACTGGTTAACTTAGTTACCCCTCCATGATAGATTCGAATGATACTTCCAATACGGATTATAAGTGTTAGAATAAATACCACCTTGATTCTGTCTTGAGGGATAACCTTGCATTGCATTTACCTGTTCAGAATCAAACTGCACAACAACTTGGCAAACATTAGTAGCATGAGTGTTAGAACTACAATTACGACAGAAATCAGATACAACATTAGCACTTGATGAAGCCATATTAATGTTAAATTTTGCAAGATTTTGGTTCATCAAGGCCACCTGTCTAGTGAATTCATCCACACCACTCAACTCATGTACTTCTCTAGGGTTTCCTCTAGAGCCTTTTTCTTAAGAATTGGCCCCTAACATCTCAAATAATTCCTGAGTTTCGGCAACGGTTTTAGCTCCTAGAAAGCCACCTGCTGCATTGTCAACCATAGCTTGGTCAACTGCACTCAACCCACCATAAAATGTTTGATGTAAAAAGGCATCGGGAAAAGCATGATAGGGATACTGCACTTGCAACATTTTAAACCTATCCCACGCCTCATGAAATGGCTCACCTTGTTCTTGAGTAAACCCTATGATTTTCTATCTAAAGGTAGCCAAAGTGGCATGTGGAAAGATTTTTTTTAAGAAAAGAATCATGCAACCCATCCCATGTAGTAATTCTCCTAGCAAGAAGTAATATTAGCCAGGTTTTGGCTGCCCCTTGAAGAGCAAAAGGAAAATATTTAAGCCATAATTGTTCGTTAGTAACCCCCTCCTTAACTAGAAATCCGGACACAATCATCATATATTCTCTCAAAAAGTTCAAAGAATCTTCAGCGGGAAGACCCTGGAACTTAGGCAGCTGACTAAAGTAATGCTCCTTCACCTCATAGGTCTTAGCTGCATCAGTCAAGATAATGCACGAGACTGATGTGTCGACCTTGGGCCTAGCATATTCTTTCATTAATGGATTTGCCATCTCTTCAACTAACTCTTCTTCCTCAGTGGAAGAAGCTTCTGGTTCACTTAGATGAACTTCTGACTCGATGACAAAAGCCTCAGATTCTGATTTAGACTCACTAATAGAGGGAATGCCCCTATCAAGTCTGTCAATATCATCGTTCAAAGGGACCAACTCGGGATCCAATGAACTTCTACCAAACATACACCGATTAAATGAACTTGTAAATCACAACAAGTCCCCGGCAACGGCGCCAAAAACTTGATGGATAAAATCCTCGTGTAATAAAAACCTTGCAAGTGTACAAGTGCTAAAGCAGCAGGATACAAAAGTAAGGGTCGAACCACAGAGACTTGAGTGAAACACAAGTTGATTTAATTAGTGCAAAAGTAACCAGGGGGTTTTTGTTTTTGATTTGATTGTTTAAAACTAATTAACTACTAAACAATGAAAATAAACTAATGATTTAAGATCGCAAAATAAAGCAAGGATTGTACTCAAGAAGATTCAAGCATTTCACGGATTGGCGATCACAATTACACTTTCTTTATGCTATTTTGATGATGTAGACACCCCTCCTTGGACCTCTCATGTCCCGATTGCATACATAGTATTTTTATTTAACTTATTTTTGTTAATTTCTGTTATTTCGGTTAAGTTCCTAACTGATTCCATTAGTTTTGGACTAAACTGCATAACAGAATTAACTTTAGAGTCATTTCTGTCTCTTCCACCCACGGGCTCCTCCGGCACTGCTTGTGGGCAGCGCCCGCGTCTCGCCCCTAAAGCCGGACTTGCGCGCCTCCCATTATGGCAGTTACGGATTGCAGTCTTTTCCCTCATTTTTCTTGATCACAAAGAACTTTTTTTACATCCACATTCATCCTCCTAGGCTTGTAACTCCCAATCCCATATTCTTAGCCATTTCTTAAAAATAAAATATTTCTTTTATTTATTATTTGATTTTCTCTTTATTATTTGATTTTCTTTATTTTCTTATTGGTTAGAAAAGCTTCTTTCCCTCCTTTATCTACCTATTTAAACCTCTCATTTCTACCTTAGAAAAGGACTTAAACTTCTTACACACCTAAACTCTACACAAATTCTCCCAACAACATTTCTCTACAAAAACACTACACAAAGTGTTGCACACAATTTCTTTACAACAACTCCACCTCCAAGTCAAGATTTGAAGTTCCTATTTTCTAAAAGGTACTTTATCCTTCATCTCTTATTTTATTTGTCTAGTCATTGTATGCAATCCCCATCAAATGGGAAATAACCAACATGACTACTTCACATATTGAAGTTAGTTAAGGTTATCTCCTACATTCCAACTCTACTTTAATTTCTCAATTTCATATTAATGTAATTGCTACATGTAATCTTTAGCATTAATATAATAAAACAATTCTCTTTCATTTCCCTTTGAAATTTCCCTTTTCTTTTTATTGTAATTGTTAGCACTTTTATATTAATAAATTGAAGGACTTTTTTACATTAGAACACCCTTAGTAGCAAGACCCGCGTAAGCGGGGCGTGTTGGGTTTCCTTGTAACATGTGCAGCGGAATTAAGCATTTAAAATTTTCATGAAACCCAAAGCCCATAGAACCATTCATATGATTAATTCAAATACTTGCATAATAAATACTAGAATACTAACCCTTGAAGCCTTTGATTTTGCAACCTTAAATCTTGGTGGAGATTAGAACTTGATCACGAATCAAATCAGGAACACAAACCTTGAAGATGATAAGTTTCACCTTCTAGTGGTATCCACACCACGAACGAATATCAAGAACACTTGATCTTGGTTGCTAGACCAAATTGTGAAACACGCTTGTATAGAACTATATGGAATTATTATGTGTGTGATATTCTTGTTCTTCAATTTAGGGATTTCTTTGAACAAGAAATAAACCCTCTCAAACCCTTGGAGGCACTCACAAACATATCATAATGCTAAGGTCTGATTAGGGCAACTAGAGGGGAGTTTTATACTTATTACACCTATTCCAAATAGGTAACAAGTGACCAAACCCGCAAGAAAACGGAACAGGAAATCTTTTCCCTGAACAGACAAGGTCCGCCCGGGTCACAAAACTGCTCCGACCGGATCACTAGGGTAGGTCCGGCCGGGTCCTTTAGAAGGTCCGACCGGACCAACCAAATTTTCCGATTTTTCTTCTTTTCTCCTCTAAAGTCCTAATATTCCTCAAAGGTCCTTCGACCCTAAATTCCAATTAAGTTCTTTTAAGTTTCGTTTTATTGTGTGTGACCCTCTAAGATTACACTAAGTTGGCAATGGACCCAAACATGAATCCAAAGATATGATTAGGTTCGAGCAAACCGTCATACCTACCCAAATAATGTAACTAGATACAAGTTCACATTCCTTTAGAACATGTCACAATCCCTTTGTCCACGATGTCTTCGAACACAAGTCATGGTCAATAAGTCAACTTGTATTGTTCAATATCGATTCCGAATATGTTGATAATCCAAATGACATTGATCCAATCAATCCATTTGAGTATGACCAAACATTTCATCAACATCATTCCTTCGAGGGGCCCAAGCTTGACATCTCTCCGAAGAGGAATAAATCCATTTAGCTTATTATTCTTCCCTACGTGAATCCGATTATGCCAATCATACCCTTTATAACTACCTGGTTAAAGGTAGCATTTGAATATGTCAAACATAATCTTCATCAAGTGGAAGACTATAATAACTTCATGTCTAAGGATTCAAATGACACAACTAATATTATATCTATATATGACATTTACCATGATATAAATCTCATACTACGGGTCATGTGTCACGACCCGAAAACTAGGCTCTATTTTATTAGTAATAAATAACTATTATTTATTTATTTGCTTATTTATTTATTTAAATTATTATTTATTTAAATATTTATGTGTGCATTTTATGTGTTATAATAATTTATGCCTAGCATTTTATTTGGGTCATTTGTGCTAGTGTAGAAGTGTTGAGTCTTATTTATTAGTGGGGAGTTTATTTTGAAAGGGTAGTATTAGGGGGAGGGGCCTAAGTGTAAAATGTTCAAATAATTTCTCCTACTCTCCTCTCTCACCTCCCTCACTCTTTCACTCCATCTCTCTCTCAGCACATTTCTCTCTCTCTCTTCCATAGCAAAAGGTAAGTTTTTCTCTCTTCCTTCTCTCTTCATTTTCTTCCTCTTCCTCTCATTATCTCTCATTTCTCATAACTTGAAACTTGTTTAGATCGTCGATAGGATTGTAGGAGGCCAAAAATATTTGAAATCCATCATCTTTGAGAAATCTCAAGTAAGTTACTTTTCCCCCCATTGATGCTAAAAATGTTCATCCTATGCTTAGATGATACTATGATTTCTATTTATTGCTTCTTTGGTTGATTTTGTGATGATTTACATTTTTGTTCATTTTGTGAAATTTTGGTATTTGAATCACCCTTGATTGAGGTTCCTTAGATGATGTTGTTGGAGTCCTTTTGGTTCAAAATGGTGTAGGTTCTTTAGTTCACATTTTGGTAGTGTTAGAAATGGTGAAGATTGGGTTTGTTTTGGATTTGGGTTGTTAATGGTAGAAACCCAGATTTTTGGCTGGAATTTGCCTTTCCGGGCAAGGAGGCGCGCGCACCCTCCCATAGGAGGCGCGCGCACCCTTATGCCCTTCTTGATCAAAACCTTCTGTTTCTTGGAGGGTGCGCGCGCACCCTCTCCTCCTCCAAACTTGATTTTCCTTCTGATCAAAGGAGGCGCGCGCACCCTCCCTTAGGAGGCGCGCGCACCCTCTCCCCTGGTGTGAAATTTATTTCCCTTTTTGTCCAATCTTTCGAGAGCCATATCTCCCTCATCCGGACTCCATTTTAGGTGTATAAATTATCGTTTTAAAGCTCTTCTTGAGCTATTCGAGATGAGTGAGTAGTTTTGGTTGTGTTCTTGAGTTAACTGGATCCTTTGTGATTGAACGTGATATGGGAATTGTGTTATCATGGTTGAGTTTATTGGAACACCTTACTGGGGTGTTGTTGGTTCATTTCGTCTTATTGGTGATCACTTTGTATGGTTCCCTACTTTGGAATCGTTAGTTGTTTATCGCGCTAGTATTTTATTACTTAGCCTTTACTTGAAAGTCCAGCTGGTTATTTGTGTATCGAGTCAGGCAATGGATAATGCTATAATGGCACAAGCCAAGTCCAGTATAGCATCGCCCATTGGTCCTTGTTTCCTCATCCAGATTGGCCTTGGATGGGATGAGCTAGCTCCTTTTGTGAGTATTCTAGCTAGGCATTTTGGAGCATGACTTTGTGGCATGGCTCCTGCCCTTTGTGGCATGTTACTTGGTTATTGGTTCCGGTACCGGGGATTTCTCTCCAGCTTTCATGCTATTATGAAGATGATGATTTGTTGATTATTGAAGCTGCGCAGCGACCTTTATTTGGTTATATCAGTTGGGAAAACCTTGGCTAATATCCTTTGTTAATTGTTTATATCCGCTGCTATCTGATATATGATAATTGCTATGTGTTATGTGATTTATTATTGATTATTGCATCCTAGCATGTCATGTAGTTGCATTAGTAACTTATTGAGATTTATCTCACTCCCTTTTCTTTTGTCTTTGTTTTTCCTTAACCCCACCCCCCCCAGGACCAAGGAATTAGACTCGCTGATCACGATGACGTCGCGAGGGTTGAGCTTTTGGGTCAAGTGTATATTGGTGGGTTTACATTATATAAATGTGTAACCTTTTTGGGATATTTGTACCAAACTTTGAGGTCCCTAAGATTTGTATATTTTATTATTTTGTAGTGTGAGCTTATGGGGCTTACACTAGTACATTGTTGTTGTTAAATTGTTTTCCAAAACCTTGTGTTATCATCTTTTGATAGGAAATGAAATTTTTATCTCCGATATTTTGGTATTTTGATTAGTAAGTCGACGTCCAGCTCGCGCACTCCGGGCCCGCGGGGTCGGGGTCGCGACAGTTGGTATCAGAGCTATGGTTTAGCTCTAAGTATAAGTCTAGGTGGACTAGTATGACCTAGGAGGGTAGTTGTGTTCGGAGTGAGTAACGGTTGATGTTTTATGCAGGTAATTGTTTCCAATGGCTAGAAGAAGAACGGGTGAAGGTTTTAGTGGGGCTCAGAATCAGAATGATCTTCGGGAAGAGAACCGTGCCATGTTCCAAGGCATGTTTGAGGCAGCCATGAAGGCTATTCATGATCAAGGCCCGAGAGAGGACTATGTGCCACCTCCACGTTACGGGTTGGAGAAATTTCTGAAATTAAAACCAAGAGAGTTTTACGGTGAGCCCGATGTAAAGAAGGCCGAACTATGGGTTGAGTCTATGGAGAAAATTTATGATGTGTTTGGCTGCACGGACGAGGATAAGGTCCGGTTCGCGGCTTATAAGCTTGTGGGTGCCGCCGAGCATTAGTGGAAAGGGGTTAAAGCGAGTTGGGATGACACTCACACAGTGTATGCATGGGAATTGTTTGTGCGGAAGTTCAAAGAGCATTTCATTCCGGTAGTGGATCAGAACCGAAAGGAGATCGAGCTTCTCAACTTGGAGCAAGGTTTGTTGTCTATAGCTCAATACTCGGCTAAGTTCACAGAATTAGCCCGGTATTGTGACTATCTTGTGAGGACCGAAGAACAGAAAGCTATGAGATTCATCCGGGGTTTGAAGACTTCTATTCGGACTCAACTTATAGCCCAAAAGATTGTGACATTCCAGGATGCGATGGACTGAGCCTATATGATCGAGCAAGATATAGAGGAGCATAAGAAGAAGGTAGAGGTGACTAACCCGAGCAAACAAGGAGGGCAAGGCAAGCCACAATCCCGTTCTGATAACCGAGGTAACTTTGGGGGACAATCTCAGTTCCGAGGGCAACCGATCCCAAGGAACCCGGGTACTACTTCCGGGAACCAAGGGAACCAAAATAGGCGGCTTTGTTCCTATTGCCAAAAGGAAGGCCATTCAGAGGACCGGTGTTGGAAGAAACAGGGGAAATGTATTAGCTGTGGGCAGTTGGGGCATTTTGCGAAGGATTGCCCGAGATTCAGAGGTCAACCATCCGGGTCAGGAGTTGGTACTACTCAGGGTCAGAAAAGGGATGCTACGGGGAAGCCCAAGGTCCAAGGAAGGGTATTTTCCATGAATCAACAACAAGCTACCGATGATCCTTCTGTTATTGGAGGTATTGTTTCTGTGTTTAATGTGAGCGCCCGAGTGTTAGTTGATCCAGGATCATCTCATTCTTACATTTCTGTGCAATTTGCTTCCTTGTTAAATGCTGCATCTGAGTCTTTGCCTTATGTGCTAGAGGTGTCGACCCCTATAGGAGAATGCTTGGTGACCGATAAAGTCTTTCGTGCTTGTGATGTGCTTATATGTGGTCGTGTCTTGTGTGCGGACTTGGTAGTCCTTCCTATTCAGGACTTTGATGTTATTTTGGGTATGGATTGGTTGAGCAAGTTTCATGCTTCTGTTGATTGTCGTAGGAAAATTGTTACTTTTTCTATCCCTGATGTGCCTAAGTTTACTTTTGAGGCTATGCCTTTTGGTAGAAATTTTCGTATCATCTCTTATGTGAAAGCTAAAAGATTGTTGCACCGTGGTGGTGAGGGGTACTTGGCTAGTGTGCTTGATACTAGGAAAGAATCCCCTAGTTTGGAGAGTGTTCGGGTAGTTAGGGAATTTCCCGATGTTTTCTCTTCTGAGTATGATATGCCTCCCGATCGTGAGATAGAATTTTGCATAGATCTTTTGCCGGGTACGGCTCCGATTTCGAAAGCACCGTATAGATTGGCTCCCGCAGGGTTGAAGGAACTAAAGGTTCAGTTGCAAGAGTTGCTTGATAGAGGGTTTATCCGCCCTAGTGTTTCCCCGTGGGGAGCACCGGTTTTATTTGTGCGAAAGAAAGATGGTTCTTTGAGATTGTGTATCGACTACCGAAAGTTGAATCAGGTTACAGTGAAGAACAAGTATCCTCTACCTCACATTGATGATTTATTTGATCAGCTTCAAGGGTCCGTCGTGTTTTCCAAGCTTGATTTGAGGAGTGGGTACCATCAGTTGAAGATTCGATCGGAGGATATTCCGAAGACGGCTTTCCGCACCCGTTATGGTCATTATGAGTTCTTGGTTATGCCGTTTGGGTTGACGAACGCGCCTGCCGTATTTATGGATTTGATGAACCGGGTTTTCCATCCTTATCTTGATTTGTTCGTGGTGGTCTTTATTGATGATATACTCGTCTACTCTAAATCTAGAGAGGAGCACGAGCAACACTTGAGGACAGTTTTATCCGTTCTTGCGAGGGAGAAATTATTTGCGAAGTTTAGTAAATGCGAATTTTGGCTCGAGAAAGTGTCATTTCTGGGCCATGTGATTTCTAAAGATGGGATTTCGATGGATCCTTCAAAGATAGAAGCCATAGTGGATTGGATGAGACCCGAGTCAGTGACCGAGATCAGAAGTTTTCTGGGTTTAGCCGGGTATTACAGAAGGTTTATAGAAGGGTTTTCGAGGATTGCTACTCCTAGGGATGACCAAAACCAGTTCCGGGCCCGGTTCCGGTTCGGAACCGCCGGTTCCAGTTCGGCATATATGTGACCCTGAACCGGCCCTCGCTTACACCGGTTCGGTTCCGGTCATCACAATCCGGTTCCGGTACGGTTCCAGTTCAGTCCACGCTACCTTTTTTTATTTTTTTTTATCATACAATAATGAATAAACATGTTAAAATTTATTAAAAGACAATGGATTTTTATTTTATAATACACTAATGAATAAACATGTTAAAATTTATTGAAAAATAAGGGATTTTTATTTTTTTTAATGGAAATGCCGATCCGGTTCCGGTTCGCCATATATGTGACCCTGAACCGGCCCGCGCTTACCACGGTTCCGGTTACTCCGGTTCCGGTTTACTCCCCGGTTTGCTCCGGTTCCGGGCTTTTCCGGTCCGGTTCCGGTCTGATTTTCCGGTTCCGGTCCGGTTTGGCCATCCCTAGCTACTCCGATGACTCAGTTGACCCGGAAGGACGTACCGTTTGTGTGGAGTGAAAAATGTCAAAGTAGCTTCGATGAATTAAATAAGAGATTAACTACGGCTCCTATTCTTGCGTTACCAAATGGAAATGACGATTTAGTAATTTACAGTGATGCTTCGAAAGAGGGTTTGGGTTGTGTTTTGATGCAGAATAGGAAAGTGATTGCGTATGCTTCGAGGAAGTTGAGCCCGAGTGAACAGAATTATCCTACTCATGATATGGAGTTAGCGGCTATTGTATTTGCGTTGCATAAGTGGAAGCACTACCTTTATGGGGCGAAGTTTGAAATTTTTACGGATCACAAGAGTTTGAAATACCTTTTCTCCCAGAAAGAGTTGAATAATAGGCAACGCCGATGGATGGAATTGTTGAAGGATTATGATTGTACGATTTCCTATCACCCGGGAAAGGCGAATGTGGTCGCCGACGCGATTAGTAGAAAGTCTTATGTGGCATCAATGATGGTTCGAGAGTGGAAAATGCTTGAGGATGTTCGAGATTGGTCTCCTCGTGAATCGAGACATGGGGCTATTTTTGCGAATATTAGGGTATCTCCGACCCTAATTCAGAGGATAAAGGAAGCTCAGAAAGAAGATCCCGAGTTGGTGAAGATAATGGGTAAATTGAAGGAAAAGAACTTCGAGGATTTTTCTTTGAGTTCGAGTGGAGTTTTGACTTTCCGTGGTCGTTTGTGCGTACCCGATGTTGGTGGAATAAAGAGGCAAGTTTTAGATGAAGGTCACAAATCGAGATATACTATTCATCCGGGTAGTACGAAGATGTACCAGAATCTGAAGCAACATTTTTGGTGGAATAAAATAAAAGGGAAATAGCGGAGTATGTTTCGAAGTGTCTAACTTGTCAGCAGGTCAAAGCCGAGCATCAGAGACCCGCGGGACTACTTCAGCTGTTAGAGATTCCCGAGTGGAAATGGGAGCATGTGACTATGGATTTCGTTACGGGACTACCTCGTACCCGTAAGAAGTATGACAGTGTTTGGGTAATAGTGGATAGATTGACCAAGAGTGCCCATTTCTTGCCTATTGACATCAGATATTCGATGGAGAAGCTTGCGACCCTTTATATTGATGAGGTTGTCAGATTACATGGTGTTCCGGTTAGTATTGTGTCAGATCGAGACCCGAGGTTTACTTCTAGATTCTGGAAGGCGTTTCAGGAAGCTTTGGGTACAGATTTACGGTTCAGCACAGCTTTTCACCCTCAGACCGACGGTCAATCCAAGAGGACCATTCAGATTTTGGAGGATATGTTGCGAGCTTGTTCGATAGACTTTTCCGATTCTTGGGATAGACACCTACCGTTAGTGGAATTCTCTTACAACAACAGTTATCAGGCTAGTATCGAGATGGCACCTTATGAGGCCTTATATGGGAGAAAATGTAGATCGCCTATCTGTTGGGATGAGGTCGGTGAAGCGAACATCGTAGGTATTGATTTGCTTCAGGATTCAGTTGAGAAAGTTAGAGTTATCCGGGATCGATTGCAAACAGCCCAGAGTCGACAGAAGAGTTATGCAGATAACCGAAGGCGAGATCTTAGTTTTCAGACCGGTGATTTTGTGTTCTTGAAAGTATCTCCGAAGGTGGGTATTCGAAGGTTCGGGAAGAAAGGCAAATTGGCTCCGAGGTTTGTAGGTCCGTTTGAGATTTTGGGAAATGTTGGACTTCTAGCGTATCGTCTTGCGTTACCGCCATCTTTGGACCGGTTACATAATGTTTTTCACGTTTCTATGCTTCAGAAGTATGTTCATGATCCATCTCACGTGTTACCGAGGGTACCGGAGGATATCGAGCCGGATATGACTTACGAGGAACGACCGGTTCGGATTTTAGACGCCAAAGTCCAAGAGTTGAGGAATAAAAGCATTTCGTTGGTTAGATTTCTTTGGAGGAATCATAATGTTGAGGAATCGACTTGGGAGCTTCGTGATGAGATAGAGAGGAAATTTCCGTGGCTTTTTAATTCGGGTAAGTCTCGTTAAAATTCGGGTCGAATTTTCTTTAAGGGGGAGTGAATGTCACGACCCGAAAACTAGGCTCTATTTTATTAGTAATAAATAACTATTATTTATTTATTTGCTTATTTATTTATTTAAATTATTATTTATTTAATTATTTATGTGTGCATTTTATGTGTTATAATAATTTATGCCTAGCATTTTATTTGGGTCATTTGTGCTAGTGTAGAAGTGTTGAGTCTTATTTATTAGTGGGGAGTTTATTTTGAAAGGGTAGTATTAGGGGGAGGGGCCTAAGTGTAAAATGTTCAAATAATTTCTCCTACTCTCCTCCCTCACCTCCCTCACTCTTTCACTCCATCTCTCTCCCAGCACATTTCTCTCTCTCTCTCTTCCATAGCAAAAGGTAAGTTTTTCTCTCTTCCTTCTCTCTTCATTTTCTTCCTCTTCCTCTCATTATCTCTCATTTCTCATAACTTGAAACTTGTTTAGATCGTCGATAGGATTGTAGGAGGCCAAAAATATTTGAAATCCATCATCTTTGAGAAATCTCAAGTAAGTTACTTTTCCCCCCATTGATGCTAAAAATGTTCATCCTATGCTTAGATGATACTATGATTTCTATTTATTGCTTCTTTGGTTGATTTTGTGATGATTTACATTTTTGTTCATTTTGTGAAATTTTGGTATTTGAATCACCCTTGATTGAGGTTCCTTAGATGATGTTGTTGGAGTCCTTTTGGTTCAAAATGGTGTAGGTTCTTTAGTTCACATTTTGGTAGTGTTAGAAATGGTGAAGATTGGGTTTGTTTTGGATTTGGGTTGTTAATGGTAGAAACCCAGATTTTTGGCCGGAATTTGCCTTTCCAGGCAAGGAGGCGCGCGCACCCTCCCATAGGAGGCGCGCGCACCCTTATGCCCTTCTTGAACAAAACCTTCTGTTTCTTGGAGGCGCGCGCACCCTCCCATAGGAGGCGCGCGCACCCTCTCCTCCTCCAAACTTGATTTTCCTTCTGATCAAAGGAGGCGCGCGCACCCTCCCTTAGGAGGCGCGCGCACCCTCTCCCCTGGTGTGAAATTTATTTCCCTTTTTGTCCAATCTTTCGAGAGCCATATCTCCCTCATCCGGACTCCATTTTAGGTGTATAAATTATCGTTTTAAAGCTCTTCTTGAGATCTTCGAGATGAGTGAGTAGTTTTGGTTGTGTTCTTGAGTTAACTAGATCCTTTGTGATTGAACGTGATATGGGAATTGTGTTATCATGGTTGAGTTTATTGGAACACCTTACTGGGGTGTTGTTGGTTCATTTCGTCTTATTGGTGATCACTTTGTATGGTTCCCTACTTTGGAATCGTTAGTTGTTTATCGCGCTAGTATTTTATTACTTAGCCTTTACTTGAAAGTCCAGCTGGTTATTTGTGTATCGAGTCAGGCAATTGATAATGCTATAATGGCACAAGCCAAGTCCAGTATAGCATCGCCCATTGGTCCTTGTTTCCTCATCCAGATTGGCCTTCGATGGGATGAGCTAGCTCATTTTGTGAGTATTCTAGCTAGGCATTTTGGAGCATGACTTTGTGGCATGGCTCCTGCCCTTTGTGGCATGTTACTTGGTTATTGGTTCCGGTACCGGGGATTTCTCTCCAGCTTTCATGCTATTATGAAGATGATGATTTGTTGATTATTGAAGCTGCGCAGCGACCTTTATTTGGTTATATCAGTTGGGAAAACCTTGGCTAATATCCTTTGTTAATTGTTTATTTCCGCTGCTATCTGATATATGATAATTGCTATGTGTTATGTGATTTATTATTGATTATTGCATCCTAGCATGTCATGTAGTTGCATTAGTAACTTATTGAGATTTATCTCACCCCCTTTTCTTTTGTCTTTGTTTCTCCTTAACCCCCCCCCAGGACCAAGGAATTAGACTCGCTGATCACGAGGACGTCGCGAGGGTTGAGCTTTTGGGGCAAGTGTATATTGGTGGGTTTACATTATATAAATGTGTAACCTTTTTGGGATATTTGTACCAAACTTTGACGTCACTAAGATTTGTATATTTTATTATTTTGTAGTGTGAGCTTATGGGGCTTACACTAGTACATTGTTGTTGTTAAATTTTTTTCCAAAACCTTGTGTTATCATCTTTTGATAGGAAATGAAATTTTTATCTCCGATATTTTGGTATTTTGATTAGTAAGTCGACGTCCAGCTCGCGCACTCCGGGCCCGCGGGGTCGGGGTCGCGACATCATGTCCAGTACCTTGTTTCAAACAAGTATCCATAAATCTAACATGATCATTCCATGATTAGTTAGCCTTTATACTAGTTCTTAACAAGCTCTAGGGACAGAGATTATTATAAGCAAACATGAGCATTAATAATAACCAAAATATCTCTTCTTTAATATGAATATAATGATAACACATACAACGTTTAACAAACGTGCCTAGGGCTCCAATACCAACAATCTCCCACTTGCCCTAGGCACGATCACTTAGGTATCTAATACCCATGGACCTAACATGACCATCATGTTTAGCTTGTGGAAGTCCCTTTGTTAGCGTGCCCGCAACGTTATCATTAGTTGGTACTTTGCATATATTTACGTCTCTCTTATCAACGATTTCTCGAACGATATGAAAACGCCTAAGTATGTGTTTGGATTTAGGATATGCCCTTGGTTCCTTTGCTTGAGCAATAGCACCATTATTATCATAATAAAAGTCTATTGAATTAGCAATACTAGGAACCACCTCAAGTTCACCAATGAACTTTTTAATCAAAACAGCTTCCTTTGCAGTATCCAATGCAGCAATATACTTAGATTCAATATGTAGAATTCAGTGACTGTACTCTGCTTGGAACTATTCCAACTTACAGCTTCACCATTTAACACAAAACTTGATTGCGATCTTCTATCATCTTTGTTGGTTTGAAAGCATGCATCCGTGTACCAATTTACAACGAGATCATCTATCATTCCTCCATAGATCAAAAAACAAATCTTTAGTCCTTCTATAGTACTTAAGAATCGCTTTCACAACCATCCAGTGGTTCTCACCAGTGATCGGATTGACATCTTCTTGTCATGCTCCAAGCATAAGATAAATACGGTCTAGTACATATCATGGCATACGCTATGGATCCATTTACCGAAGCATATGGCATCTCACCCATTTTTCTCATGCTCATCTTTTGTCTCAGGACATTGAGTCTTTCTTAGAGAAAGTCCATGTAATATTGACAATTGTCCTCTCTTAGAATTTTCCATGCGGAATCTTCTAATGACTTTGTCAATGTATGTACTTTGGCTTAAACCAATTAGCTTCCTTGATCTATCTCTGTAGATCTTAATGCCAAGGACATATGTGGCTTCATCCATATTTTTCATTGCGAAACACTTTCTTAACCAAATCTTTACAGATTAACGTATAGGAATGTCGTTTCCAATGAGTAATATGTCATCCACATATAAGATAAGGAATAGAACTATGCTCCCACTAATCTTCTTGTATATACAAGATTCATCTTCATTTTTGATAAAGCCATATTCTTTGACTTATTCATCAAAACAGAGATTCTAACTCCTAGAAGCTTGCTTCAATCCATCCCACGGATTTCCGCAACTTTTATACTTTATTAGAATTTTTCTTGACTATCAAAACCTTTAGGTTGTATCCAATACATCCTTAAGTGAGTTCCCGTTAAGGAACGCTGTTTTGACATCCATCTGTCAAATTTCATATTCCAAATATGAGGATATGACCATGAGAATTCTAGTATGTTCCTTACTACCCATGTAAGTTTTCTCCAAGAAAACTCAATCTCATCCTTTGGTTTTTACACCTTAGATTAGAATGATCAAGTTCCAAACTTGATTATTATACATGGATTGCCTTTTAGATTTCATGACTCCAAGTCATTAATCTAAATATGGAGCGGACACTGCATTTTGATAGGTGGTAATTTGTCATTATCAATGAGCTTTACCTCAATACTTTCTATTTTGAAATATCCAATATTTCTTATAATAGATTGTATCCTATCATGAATGCAAGTACTTTTATATCTTGAACGGATTTTCACAATCCCTTGTGAAAGTTTGTTCAACTTCTATCTTAGGTTGAATGCTATTTTCTGGGTCTCGAACCATTCGAGATATATTTTACTCCCACTGATACTTTTAGAGATAAATGATTTATCTAGAAAAGTACCATCATAAGCAACAAACCATTTGTTTCTTATTAGTAAAATAATATCCTCAAGTTTCTTTAGGATATCCTATGAAAATATATTTATTAGATTTAAATGTGAGTGTGTTCCAGACAACTCCTTTCCAAAAGGTCTCATCGTTTTAAATCTTTACAAAAGACAAACCGAGTTTTCTTTCACCTTTTAACCTCTTTTGATGGAACTCAAATTAGTGTAATTATAGCGGTTTCCAATACATGATCCCAAAATAAATAATGGAAGATCAATTTGACGTTATCATCTAACGAACCCTTATCCAATAAGGTTCTTTTCCTCCACTCAGACACATCATTCCAAATGGTGTTCTTGGTGGAGTTAATTGTGAAACGACTTCACAATCTTTACGATGACTATCAAATTTTTCGGTTCAATTATTCATCATCATGATACAATCAGAATCTTTGAATAATTTTACCAAGTATTAATAAAATTCTCTTTTAGCATTGCTACTTAATGCACCATATACATCGAAATGTATTAGGTCAAGTAAGATGTTAGCCTTTCACCAATCATCGTAAAAGATGTTTTGGTCCAAGTAAATAAGTCTTGCATAATCATATGATTCCAAATCATATGACTTTAAAACACCGTCCCATGGAATTTTAGATATGCATTTCTCATTTATTTGTTCAAAACAATAATGCATAAGGAATTTAATTACTTATGTTATAGTCTCATTTATTATTTTGTTCTTTAAAATTTAGGATATAAAATTTATTTATATGATAACACAATGAAGTAAATCATAATAAATAAAGCACATTTATTATTCCAAATAAGAAATAAATATCCTTTATTATCTTATAATAAAATAATATTTTCTACTTCGTGAGTAAAGTCACTTTATCAGTGTTCTACGAACAATTCTGCAACCATTGCATCATTACCATTCGTAGGTCTATGTTTACTATAAGTAGAAATTCACTAATTATTGCACATTTATACAAATGTGGGATCCACATCCGGTATCCAATACCCAATAATTAATTTTAGAAAGATTATTTTATAACATAAATATCCCAAGTGGTAGTCCCACTACCATTCTCTTTTATTGATCATCCAAAATTTTGATTACAATTCTAAATGGTCAATCCAATCGCCACTTTACCAAATTGCATCAATTAGAGTTATAATTTTAACCATAATTATTTCCTTTAGGTTTGACAACTTTTGTCTTACCTTTCTTTAGGCACTTGGCCTTTTTTCCATCATGAATCATGAGCTTTGGAGAACCTTTCTCCATTATCTTTATCTCCGCAGTTTTAAGCATGTCATGCAACTCGGAGAGATTCTTATTCATTCCAAGCTTGTTATAGTTTATCATAAAGTGATTATAACTTTTGGACAATGAATCAAGAATGAGATCCGTGGCTAGCTCCAATCCAATTGGACAACCAAGTTTCTCAAGATGCTCTACGTAGCCTTTGATCTCAAGCATGTGAGGCCCCACTTGTTGCCCTTCACTCATTTTACAAGTGAATGCAACAATGGTTTTATACCTTTCTTGCTTAGATTGCTTTTAAAACATGTCTCTCAACTCCACGCCTATCTAACAGGCTTCCACAAGTTCCAAACTTTGTTGGAGTTTTGAGCACATTGTCGTGAGCATGAGACAACTCACATCCCTAGAATCATACTCATGTTTCTTGTGATTGTCTCCTCCGCCCTAGGGGCATTGGCTCCGGGTTCTTTTAGGAATAGGCCCATCAAGAATGCACAACCCATCTTCTTGCCTTAGAGCAATTCTTAGGCTCAGGATCCAATCCATGAAGTTTGTACCTTTGTCTTGAAGCTCATCCTTATCAAGGATTGATCGCAACGATGTTAGTTGTCATTATCTACAACTCATGCAAAATTTCCAAAATTTTACAAGTACCAATCTCATTAAAGAGATAAATAATGTATTTTTCCAAAAAATACTCCCACTAAATTATATAACCTTCTTATACATCCAATGTATAATATAATTTAAATGGGCTAAGATCCATATTTAATTTAATTTCAAGTCCGCTAAGGCGGATTACATAAAATCAAATTAATTAGGTAAACAACCCTGTCAATCATATCTCATATGACTCTTAGATCCTTTTTCTGAGATTCTTTAAAAATTGGGCTAAGATCCAACTTTAATTTAATTTCAAGTCCACTATGGCGGACCGCTCAAAATCAAATTAATTAGGTAGACAAACATGTCAATCATATCCCATATGATTCATAGAGATCCAATTTCAAAAGCATGTTTAATCTCATCTTTGCCTAAGGCCCAAAACTGTTTTGACACCTGATAAATGACTATTTTATAGTCATTTAAGGTCCAAAAATATAGTTTATTTACCGTATTTTAAGTAATTATTAGCTTAAACTATTTGATTTTATCTCATTATGCGGATATAATTCACTTGGTAGTATGTTTATATATAATACAGGTTTTGGAGCATTATTATGAGCTTTGGACATCTCTTGGAGGAAGGTGAAACAAATAAATAAAGAGCAAATTAACTGGACAAAGAAAATTAAAGAATAAAAGTGTTCCAGCAGTTGCTCGGCCGAGCACTACCCTTGACTCGGCCGAGCATAGGCATCAGAAAGGCAGAAGTCATTTTCGAAGGCTTGGTCGGCCGAGCACCTTCCTTGACTCGGCCGAGCACCCCCTGTTCAGCAATTTTCCAGACTTCTCCAAAAGGCACCTTTTCAAGGAGGCATCCGGGAATAATCACTTCCCTTGGTCCAAGGCCTATATATAGAGATAGATATCAGTAGTTTTAGAGATGGAAAAACATTGTAAACTTACTATAGTGAAAATTTGTACTCTCAAACATCAATAAATTCTCAAAATTTGTGAAAGATATTCAATTTTTCTTGAGCAATATTCTGAGTTCTTCATCAATAATATTCAGAGGTTCTTTTCAAGTCTTTTATCTTCATTTCAATTCAGAATAAGTATCTATTCTTCTATCTTTTCTTCTTTATCTTATTCTTGTTGTTATTTATATGGCTTGTGAGTAATCCCCCATTTTCTTGGGGTTGGAAACTCAATAACATTTATGTTTATTAAGTAGTCATGCTCTGAAATTCTTCTCTTCATCTTAAACAATTCTACTATATCAAACTCTAACGCCTACAACCATGATGACGTCCATGATTTGTATGAATCTTAGTTAATCAAGGGAAGTGCTGATCGGAGAACCTTCATTACTGGATCCATATAGTCAGAACTAAGTTCATTACTCACGAGAGTAGTGTAATGGCTTAGGGATGCTCCTTGAGTGGAAAGTATGCTGATTTTCATAAAGAAAACTTAATGGATTCTTACTAATTATGGGCCATCGAGAGATAGGGCATAATTAGTATGAGAATACAAACGCTACTTGCTTGATCGTGAGAAGTAGTGTAGGCCAAGCATACCATCCTTGTTTTAAAATGAAACCTTAATCTAAATAGAGCATGGATAGTTGATGAATATATGTTGTTGATGTTCCAATCCCGAGGATTCCTTAAAATATAAGAGTTTTTGTCTAAGTTATAGTAGTTGCAATTTCATTTCTAGTTTAGTGACAAACAATTTTATAACCCCCAATCATTATCTTTTCTTTATTTTCTTATTTTAAGCAAAATATTTTATAAGTAAAGTTGTCCTCGTGGGATCGACTCGCTCTTGCACTATCTATGCTACATACACCCGTGCACTTGCGGAAATAACCTAACAAGTTTTTTGGCGCCGTTGCCGGGGACAACGGTTTACTTTCTGAATTTTTTGCTTTGTGTTTTTTTTTTTAAGTCTTTAGTTTCAGTTTCGTTTATTTTTATTATTTAACATCCCTTCGAAGAATTTGTGTCTTTGAAAATTTTATTAGGTACTCCCGGAGTATATGAAAAGAGCCCGAATCATACTTGAAGAGTTTGATCCGGAATCAGAAAGAACCTTTCACGAAAGGTTGAGGAGACTAAGAGAAGTACTTGAAGAAAATATGGCACAGAACGGAGAAGGAGATCCCGCTACACCTCCACCTAGAACCCTACGGTACTTCGTTAACCCGAGTACCCCGGGAACTAGGACACCCATAGTAGTACCAAATGCCGACGCAGCCCACTTTGAGATCAAACCTCAACTCCTACACATGGTTATGAACAACCAGTTTGGAGGTTCGGCACTTGAAGATCCCCACCTTCACATCCAATCCTTTTTGGAGTATTGTAACACTACCCGAGTTCTCGGTGTCACACCCGAAGCAATACGGATGCGCCTTTTCCCCTTCTCTTTAAGGGATAAGGCGAAGCAATGGTTGAACTCGGTCCCTCACAATTCATTAACAACATGGGACCAAGTTCAGGAAGCTTTTCTTGGACGCTTCTTCCCACCATCCAAGACCGCTCAGATTCGGACTAAGATCACAAACTTTAGTCAAAACAGTAACGAATCACTCTATGATGCTTGGGAGCGATACAAGGAGCTTTTGAGGATGTGCCCACACCACGGGCTTGAAAAGTGGTTGATCGTGCACACATTCTACAACGGTCTCATGTTCAAGACAAGGGAGACTATAGATGCCGCAGCAGGAGGGGCATTAATGAATAAAACGGTGGACGAAGCCTATGACTTGATCGAGAATATAGCTTTGAACCATTATCAATGGTCCAATGAAAGGGAGCAACCACAAGGAACTCCAGGTAAGTACACTATCGATGCTGTTACTCTCCTCTCATCTAAGGTAGACATGATTCTAAAAAAGTTTGAAAATCTAAATGTGAATCCCGTGGCCAATGTAAACGTTTTTTGTGAACTATGTGGGTCTAACTCACATAGT
This sequence comes from Campanula takesimana, assembly GCA_026119855.1. Classification (NCBI taxonomy): domain Eukaryota; kingdom Viridiplantae; phylum Streptophyta; class Magnoliopsida; order Asterales; family Campanulaceae; genus Campanula; species Campanula takesimana. The sequence continues at coordinate 93,522 of JAOWBW010001371.1, read as the reverse complement.
ACCCAAGGTTCTGAATTGCTTGACACTACCCCTAGTGAGCAAGCAAATTTTGTAAACTCTTATGGGAAAAATGGGGGTATATATTCAAATACATATAATCCCGAATGGAAAAATCACCCCAATTTTTCCTATAAGAGCAATAATGTTTTGAACCCTCAACCTTCTAATCAACCACCAGGATTCACATCAAATTTCAACAATAATTCTTTCCCTCCCCCTAAATCAAAGTTAGATCTTATAATGGACTTCATGGTCGAAAATAAAAATACACAAGATAAGATCAACAATGAAGTTATGGAAAGTTTAAAGGCATTAAATAGCAGGTTCGATAATCTAGCCGCACATAGTAAAATGCTAGAGAACCAAATTTCTCAACAAGCCAATGCTTCGTCTAGACCACAAGGGAGCCTTCCCGGTCAAACGCAAGGGCGAGATGAGCACGCTAATGTAATAACTAGCGGGAGTGGAAAAGAAGAAAACCTTAGTGAGAATAACCATAGTCAAACTCTTCAAATTTTTAAAACTAATAAGGAAGTTGAAAAGGGGACGGACTCCCCAATACCTTTTAAAAATTTTGATCCGCCAATACCTTATCCTCAAAAATTGGCGAGGGCAAATCTTGATAAACAATTTTCAAAATTTTTAGAAGTTTTAAAATCAATTTACATCAATGTTCCTTTTATTGATGTTTTAAAACAAATGCCCTCTTACACAAAATTTTTAAAAGAAATTCTTTCAAATAAGAGGAGACTTGAGGAGTTTGAGTCTGTTGCACTAACGGAAGAGGTAAGTGCCGTTTTACAAAGTAAAGTACCTCCAAAATTAAAAGATCCCGGCACTTTCTCTATCCCTTGCAACATAGGTAATTTCAATTGAGAACGCATTACTCGATCTTGGGGCAAGTGTTAGCCTCATTCCGCTATCGGTTAGTAAGAAAATAGGTGTGGGGGAAATCAAAACCACCACAATAACTTTACAATTAGCGGACCGTTCCATTAAGACTCCGGTGGGTATTATGGAAGACATTCCTTGTCGAGTCGGGAAATTAAACATCCCGATCGACTTTTTAGTTCTTGAGATGGAAGAAGACAATAACATTCCCGTTATCTTAGGTAGACCATTTCTTGCCACCGCAGGGGCAATCATTGATGTTAAAAATGGTAAACTTTCTTTAAACCTAGGGAATGAGAAAGTAGGATTTAAATTAATAAAAAATCCAAATCTTAAGAACCCTTGCTCCGGTGTTAACATGTTAGAATCTATGAGCAAGGAATGTGAAATTAAAAATTAGTGCCCTACTAGAGATAAAATTGAAAAATCCATACCGAAGGGTAAGGTACCAAAGAAGGGAAGCAAACCGGGGTGGCGTGCGTGTATCGACCGCAGAAGCTCAATCATTCCAATGGGCATGGAATGGCGGATTGTCAAGGACAATAGGCCATTACAATACCATTCCTTGCCCATTCCAGTTATAAGAAAGGGGTCGAGCTAATGACCTTAAACAAGCATCATCGGGATGGTAACCGATGGATTATTTTTGTTTTATATATTGTCATTTTGATCTTCTCATTTTTCTCCTCCTCAAGGTTTTTCTTTAAAAATTGTCCTATTTTAAAACATTGAGGACAATGTTTCATTTAACTGTGGGGGGGTAGTATCTATCTTTTTTAATTTCTTTTCTTTCTAAATTTCTTTTTCTTCTTTTTATGTTTTTCTTTTCAAAGAAAAAGTAAGGGCAATGTTCCCGATTTTTCAAAAAAAAAATAAAAAAAAATAAAAAATTTGCCAATGCTCCCATTGATGAGAATGTTATCTTTATTATCATTTGCCTAAGTAAAACTTTTTCCTTCTAACTTTTACTTCTTGAAAAATTTGATAATAACAACATAGGATTGTATTGGATGGTAAATAAAAAATTTTCAAAATTAATATGAACTTTTAAATCCTATTGAATAGAAGCATTACATTATTAATGAGTTTGTGGGCATTAAGTTTGGATACAACATACTTGTGAAGCTTTTTAAACATTCTTGTATATGCATCTCAAAAACTTTCATTTCTACTCTTTTTCAAAGGTTTTTCATCTTTGTTATGCTTATGAATCACAAAAATTTTCACTTTAATCCATCTTTCCATTCCCACTTTTAAAAGGCTAATTAATCAGTATATTTTTCTTTTGATTGTCCACTCAAATATCTAAATGAATATATCATTATAGAGTGTGACAATTTAGAAGCAAGAAACTCAATTGCCACGTCTAATTAATCAAATCTCGAACCTTATTCCACTATCATCCTCCGCCTTTCATCAATTTTTGTGATTCAAAATGCATAACGACATATGGACATCTTTGTTAAAGAATAAAGATCATAGTTTAAGAAATGTATATTCAAGCATGAAAAATTTATTCACAAAGCACTCTAAAAGAGTGAATATAATTCTTAATTCATACTTATGTCCCGCAAATTCATTTGTTTCTTTTTATATATGCTCTTATTCAATGGAATTTATTCATGTTATATTAACATTCAAACTTTTCTATTTACTCTTCAATATCATCCTACATTCTTCTTCACAAATTTCTTGGGATGAAAAACTTAAAAGGAAGAAATTTTATGAAGGCAATACCTTATATAACAATATTCTGAGGGAGCATTAATGACCTTCTTTGTTTTTCTTACTATTGTCGTTTTCACTCCTCTATTTTCAAATGTTTAAACTTGCTCGAGGACAAGCAAGATCCAAGTGTGGGGGAGTTGATAAATGACTATTTTATAGTCATTTAAGGTCCAAAAATATAGTTTATTTACCTTATTTTAAGTAATTATTAGCTTAAACTATTTGATTTTATCTCATTATGCGGATATAATGCACTTGGTAGTATGTTTATATATAATACAGGTTTTGGAGCATTATTATGAGCTTTGGACATCTCTTGGAGAAAGGTGAAACAAATAAATAAAGAGCAAATTAACTGGACAAAGAAAATTAAAGAATAAAAGTGTTCCAGCAATTGCTCGGCCGAGCACCACCCTTGACTCGGCCGAGCATAGGCATCAGAAAGGCAGAAGTCATTTTCAAAGGCTTGCTCGGCCGAGCACCTTCCTTGACTCGGCCGAGCACCCCCTGTTCAGCAATTTTCCAGACTTCTCCAAAAGGCACCTTTTCAAGGAGGCATCCGGGAATAATCACTTCCCTTGGTCCAAAGCCTATATATAGAGATAGATATCAGTAGTTTTAGAGATGGAAAAACATTGTAAACTTACTATAGTGAAAATTTGTACTCTCAAACATCAATAAATTCTCAGAATTTGTGAAAGATATTCAATTTTTCTTGAGCAATATTCTGAGTTCTTCATCAATAATATTCAGAGTTTCTTTTCAAGTCTTTTATCTTCATTTCAATTCAGAATAAGTATCTCTTCTTCTTTATCTTATTCTTGTTGTTATTTATATGGCTTGTGAGTAATCCCCCATTTTATTGGGGTTGGAAACTCAATAACATTTATGTTTATTAAGTAGTCATGCTCTGAAATTCTTCTCTTCATCTTAAACAATTCTACTATATCAAACTCTAACGCCTACAACCATGATGACGTCCATGATTTGTATGAATCTTAGTTAATCAAGGGAAGTACTGATCGGAGAACCTTGATTAGCGGATCCATATAGTCAGAACTAAGTTCATTACTCCCGAGAGTAGTGTAATGGCTTAGGGATGCTCCTTGAGTGGAAAGTATGCTGATTTTCATAAAGAAAACTTAATGGATTCTTACTAATTATGGGCCATCGAGAGATAGGGCATAATTAGTATGAGAATACAAACGCTACTTGCTTGATCGTGAGAAGTAGTGTAGGCCAAGCATACCATCCTTGTTTTAAAATGAAACCTTAATCTAAATAGAGCATGGATAGTTGATGAATATATGTTTTTGATGTTCCAATCCCGAGGATTCCTTAAAATATAAGAGTTTTTGTCTAAGTTATAGTAGTTGCAATTTCATTTCTAGTTTAGTGACAAACAATTTTATAACCCCCAATCATTATCTTTTCTTTATTTTCTTATTTTAAGCAAAAATATTTTATAAGTAAAGTTGTCCTCGTGGGATCGACTCACTCTTGCACTATCTATGCTACATACACCCGTGCACTTGCGGAAATAACTTAACAACACCCAATTAAGTCTAACCATTTTAAACGCATAGTTGATGTACCTCGCTAGGGCATGCCCACATCATCCATCTTGCTCATACATGAATAAAGTTAATGCACATCGCTAGGGCTAACCCACATTAAAATCACCCATGTACTAACAAGTGTTTTAATCATGGCGTGGTGAAAAGACTTAAAACTTTTCTTGAAGGTTGATCACCATGTAGCATATAACACATTTATGAGCACACAAGATAAACATGTCACGCATCAAGTTTAGCCACTAAATTAATCATCATTAATTTAACCATAATATTTATGTGTCATTAGTTTCTCTATAATTATGAGGATGAGACCCTTTGAACTTTGGTTATCATCTCCAAGTCAAGACAACAAGAAGTGCGGCCGAACTAAGCCATAAGGCAACCACAATTCCTCACTAATTCAAGAAACCAAGAAAGTAGTCCATGTGGCCGAAACTAAGCAATAAATGGTCTCGATGAACGTAGGCCAATTGCATCCACAATTCCACATGGATCTCCAATCTTTGAATCAAGAACTTTGTTTCTCAGTTTTAGCAATTATGAACTCTTCATAATTCTAACTTCATTTTATCTTTGAATCTTTGATTGCTATCAAGTTTGGGAAACACAGTCTCGATGAACGTAGGCTAGCCATCAAAACCTTGATCCAATCTCAGAATCACAAGATCAAACCAAAAAAGAAAATTAAACCCCAAGATTCATAGCTAAAACCAAGCGCCCGACCCCCGCTCCAGACCAGAAGGTCCGGCCGGGTATTGGCACTGGTCCGGTCGGACCTACCTCGAAAAACCCATATTTTTAAGTTCGAACCCAAAACCAAACGCCTGATCCCCGCTCCAGACCAGAAGGTCCGGCCGGGTGCCTGCTCTGGTCTGGTCGGACCTACGCCGAAAAATCCCGAATTTTTAAAGTTCCAAATTTTTGTCTCAAAATTATTTTTCCCGATTCAATTAAGATTTGGTGTTTTTGGTGATCCAATCACCATGATCATCAAAAACTTTAATGAAAAATTCATGAATCCTTGAATTATCAAAACTTTGATCCAATCAAAATTTGATAACCCAAACAATTTTAAATCCACCATAATTTTTATTGCGATTGAATAGTGCGATTAAAGTTTACAAAACAATAAACTACATAAAATCAATATAACACATAAACATCATAATCCTAATATTCAAATTATGCTAGGCACATAAACAAACAATTTATATACACACAACATGATTATGTATTGAAATAATCAACATGAACGGGGCTCTGATACCACTGTTGGGTTTCCTAGTAACATGCGTAGCGAAATTAAGCATTTAAAATTTTCATGAAACCCAAAGCCCATAGAACCATTCATATGATTAAGTCAAATACTTGCATAATGAATACTAGAATACTAACCCTTGAAGCCTTTGATTTTTCAACCTTGAATCTTGGTGGAGATTAGAAACTTGATCACGAATCAAAACAGGAACACGAACCTTGAAGATGATAAGTTTCACCCTCTAGCGGTATCCACACCACGAACGGATATCAAGAACACTTGATCTTGGTTGCTAGACCAAATTTTGAAACACGCTTTCACAATGTATATAACTATATGGAATTATTATGTGTGTGATATTCTTGTTCTTCAATCTAGGGATTTCTTAGAACAAGAAATAAACCCTCTCAAACCCTTGGAGGCACTCACAAACATATCATAATGCTAAGGTCTGATTAGGGCAACTAGAGGGGAGTTTTATACTTATTACACTTATTCTAAATAGGTAACAAGTGACAAAACCCGCAAGAAAACGGAACAGGAAATCTTTTCCCCGAACAGACAAGGTCCGCCCGGGTCACAAGACTGGTCCGACCAGATCACTAGGGTTGGTCCGGCTGGGTCCTTTACAAGGTCCGACCAGACCAGCCAAATTTTTCGGTTTTTTTTTTCTTTTCTCCTCTAAAGTCCTAATATTCCTCAAAGGTCCTTCGACCCTAAATTCCAATTAAGTCCTTTTAAGATTCGTTCTATTGTGTGTGACCCTCTAGGATTACACTAAGTTGGCAATGGACCTAAACATGAATCCATAAGATATGATTAGGTTCTAGCAAACCGTCATACATACCCAAATAGTGTAACTAGATACATGTTCGCATTCCTTTAGAACATGTCACAATCCCTTTATCCACGATGTCTTTGAACACAAGTCATGGTCAACAAGTCAACTTGTATTGTTCAATACTTTCTCGATTCCGAATATGTTGATAATCCAAATGACATTGATCCAATCAATCCATTTGAGTTTGGCCAAACATTTCATTAACATCATTCCTTCGAGGGGCCGAAGCTTGACATCTCCCCGAAAAGGGATAAATCCATTTAGCTTATTATTCTTCCCTACGTGAATCTGATTATGCCAATCATACCCTTTATAGCTATCTGGTTAAAGGTAGCGTTTGAATATGTCAAACATAATCTTCATCAAGTGGAAGACTATAATAATTTCATGTCTAAGGATTCAAATGACACAACTAATATGAGATCTATATTTGACATTGACCATGATATAAATCTCATACTACGGGTCATGTCCAGTACCTTGTTTTAAACAAGTACCCATAAATCTAACATGATCATCCCATGATCATTTAGCCTTTATACTAGTGCTTAACAAGCTCTAGGGACGGAGATTATTATAAGCAAACATGAGCATTAATAATAACCAAAATATCTCTTCTTTAATATGAATATAATGATAACACATACAATGTTTAACAAACGTGCCTAGGGCACTAACACCAACAAGGCGGAGTGGGTGTTTAAGTACTTCCCACTCCGTCACCTAACCCCTGAACCCTTCTCTTCCTGAATCTCTGGTTTTGTACATAAATTAGGCTATTCTTAGGTTTTTCTTATGTTCCCTCAATAACATAGGTGGCGACTGTAACAAATAAAACAAATTAGACATCCTAGGATAATTCACCGCTCTAGCGAAGTAGTGGTTTTTCTGGGGTATCTACAGTGGCGACTCCGCTGGGGAGAATTTAGAGGGTTAAACTTGCGTTTTTGCTTTTGGTGTTCTTTTATTCTGTGTTCTGGGCATTCTGGTAAAAAGGTTTAGAAGCGCGCGCCTCTGGCCTTCTTGGCCTAAAGTGCGCGCGTACGACCCCAATTACCAGAACCGCCCGCCTTCCTTCTTGTCCTTCAATTCTATGTTTTTATACTAACAAATACTGCAGGGGAAAGTTTTCTTATTTAGGGTCAAGGCAATCCCTTGAACCCACTGATTTGTAGGTTTTTACCAAGAAGCGGGCGCCTCTGCCCGCCTCCTCCTAACGCGCGCGCCTTCCGCACCGGCAGCCCAATGCGCGCGCTTCTGGGTGCATTTCTAGAACAGAACAGTGCACAGAAACAGAAGAGAATGCAGTGTGTGGGCACCGGGCCTGCACATAACAGTTTTTATTTTCTGTTTATTTTATCAGTCACACGGGTGATTCGAAAGTTGTAAATATGTGTTTATTTGCTTTTTCTTTCTTTGAAAAAAAAATGTTTTGTCACTTGGCTTGACCTCACACTACATGCACATATTCCTATGAATTGCTCACTATCAAGTCGTACAAGTCCAACCCCAAACCCATCGAGGCTCGTCCTAGAGAGTTTCAAGCTCCACCCGACCATGACTCTTTCGAAGCGGTAAACCTCAACCCGTGGCGTAGTTCATGACTACATGCCGGGGGTGACCTTTAAGCCTCTCTTTAACCGAGCACAAGCCAACACAATTCTTAGTCTAGGTTCTAACACTTTGTGACAAAGTCGGTTTTCGTGTGTCGAGAGTTCCCTAAACTAATGTCATCAAATCATAAATGCCGTTTCCAAAAGAAACAAGTGGTTATTATGGACGAAATAAAACTCTGTCCCCAAGTGGTTATTATGGACGAAATAAAACTTCGTCCCCGCATGTATGCTTTATGACATTAATTTAGTTTAATTCTGTCACATGTAGGTATCACAAGCATGGTGGAATCCGATGAGTATATGAGACCGCGAGAAGGTCTATATACTAGTGTGATGATTCCACTAATTTTTCTAGAAACTCCAAAAAGGACTCCGTCCTTCCGACTTTTGTAAATAAATAAAAAAAAGTAGTCATTTTTCCTTAGGTGGTCGAGTCTTTTCCTGTTTGTGGGTTAAATTATTTTACCCAAAAGGTGTTTGTGGGCCATCCTAAGATCAACCGTGTTCTTCAAATAGGTCCAATGGCTTCCGACGGCAACAACGGTGACAATCTTTCCCGGTCCAACGAGGATATAGCCAACATGATCAAAGCACTGAAAGGACAAATCGATACACTCGCCGAGAATTCCTGACGCAAGGATGATTTGTGGCAAGCCCATCTCAAGCATGAAAGAATGGCCCATAAGAAAGAACTTGCTAAGGTCGAGAACCAACTGAAGGAGCTCACAAATGAAGGAAAAATTGTCCAAAGAATTGATAACAGTTTGGTCAAGACTCTCATGGCATACATTGACCAACGTTTTAGTGGGCTAAATTTGAACAAATGCCCAAGATCCGATCTCCATCAAGCTTCTCTTCTCATTTGTGGACATTTCTCGCCGTTGGAATGACAAGTTGGCCGAGATTGTCGATAGGCCCTCAATGAAGGAACAAATGGAAATCTTCTTGAAGTGCTTGAATATGGACTATCGAGCTCATCTTAGTAGGGCCTTTTATCCGGATTTCGCACATGTGTTTGATGCGGGGATCAGAATTGACAACTTGCTCCGTGAAATAAATGAGGAATCCTATGAGACAAGCTCCGACACCGAAGGGGTCCCGGACAGTTCAAGCAGCGACATGGAAGGTTACAATGGTTTTGAGGACTGCGATGATGGGGAGAACTACAACGATGACGACAGCAATCTCCGTTTCTCTTTCTCTACCTAGTAATAGGAATTAAAAAAAGAGTAAACAATCCTCTTTTGTGTGCATTAAGTTTTCTTCCTTCTCGTCAATGCTAAAGTTTGAATCGGTCTTAATAAAAGTCGTTCTTATCCTCATACACTCTTCCAAGTTGTTCAATTTAATTCTTGGCAAAATGATGAAAAGATGTCTAAACAAGTTTTAGAACGAAGGCCATCACTTGAACGCCTAGGGGCTAAACATCGTAACGAAGGCGACAACATCAAATCCAAGACATCAAGCGACAAAGAAAGGTGGAGCAACAACCATGGAGAAATCAAGCAAAGTTTTCAAAGGGGGATTTAAAAAAAAAGCTCGCTAGGTTGACTCTTCAAAACAACCTAGGCAAAAGTTAGAGCACAAAAAAAAAAAAAAAAATCCCCCCTCATTCAAAGAAGTTCACAACAACATCATCATCCACCAACAAAGGACGAAGCCACATCGACAACCATCATGACGAAGCAACAATTCCATCACGACGAAAGGAGCATCGACAAGAACTACGGTGACCTGAGCCTCTACACTGGAGGAACGTAGGCAACCTTCGGGTCCGGTCTCATACATGAAAAAGGATATGTTTAGCCATAATGCGTTATAGTGATTGGACTTCATCTCGAACTTGTCAAGACATCTTTGTACCAGTCATTTGCCAATGAATTAATCACCTCAAGATTGAACAACTTTCCTAGATTTGAAATCATTTCACGTTCCTTGTCGAGTCTAGGGGCTTCTTCTCTTTTAGCTACGCTCCCAGTTTCTTGCAATAAAATTGGGGCTTTCCTTCTCTTCTCTCTTAATGACTTACTTGCCTTCGTGAGTCGTTTAAAAAATATATAAATACATGAAGTCAATAGTAGGGGCTACTTCCCTAGTCAAGTAATGTCACTCATCATTAGTGACAAAAGGTCTCCACCGCAAAATCACATGTCTCTCATCTTCAGTTAGAGTCAATGCACACTTCCTCATTAATTGAGTCAAACTGAAGACGCAAAAGAAATGCCCGCTAGATTGAAAACCCAAAAGGGCGGTCTAGGCAAAAAACAGGGTGCGTCATAAAAAAAAAAGAGAGAGTGAGAGAGAGAAGGGAAAGAGAAATGGAGATCCACGACCTCTAAAGAAGACAAGTTCTACATTGACTCTCCTCAGAAAGTCAATTCCCCACCGATTCAACTTCGGAATTGCAAAAGGCTCGACAAGATACGGCACAATCAAAGGTTGTCTTGGGTTATTGGCATAAGAGAGATTGTTCTTGCAATGTGTATTATTGGGTTCATGAGAAAGAAGGCCCGTGGTAACCAAGATCCATCCGAGAACGAGCCCATCATTAAGGGGTACGAGGTTGCACAAATAATCCCTAGTGAATCAATTGGTTTGGACAGCAAGTAGCAACTCAGTTTTCAAGCTTCTCCAAGCATGTGCCCTTAATGTATGTCAAAAGGTTTCCTGAGAATGGAGCAGCTCTTGCCATGTCCTCTTATGTTTGTTCCCCCGTACGAGTACGAGTCTCTTGCTTTTCTTGATAAATGATGATGCCCTAGGGGCTATGTGACTCAAGAAGGAGAGCTTCTTCTGCTTCATTTGACAGTTAATGAACCCTAGGGGCTACACTCAAGAAAGATGTCTGGGACTATCCTCAAAATCTCTCAAAAGGGAATGTCGAGAAGCCTTTTTATCATATGTGCTCGTGCCTGTTCCCCCAATTAAGGATAGGCCTTTCTCGTTCTACATGCAATCGATGGAGGCACACTAGGGGCTACACTCGAGTTTGAAACTCTCCCTCGGCAAGGACCAATTCACGCCACCTCCCAACAATGGCCCTAGGAAAGTCATATGCAACATTGGAAGTGTAATAACCTGACTTTGCATTTTATTAATTGGGTGGACTTTTTTAATTAAAATAAGTCCATTGGGTTAAGTTAGTAGGCCCAAGTCTTTATTTAATAATAACTAGTTAAAATCTTAGCCCAAACTAAAGCTTAGGGGTATAAATTAAAAACCCTACCCTAACTTATTATTAATTCCACCGCAAAAAGAAAAAGAGAAGAACGGGAAATAGAGAGGGAGCGGCGACTGAGAGGGAGCAGTCGCGGAAGAAAGAGACAGAGAGGAAGAGTGTGGCAGAGAGAGAGAAGGAGAACAGAGCGAGTTCTTCGATCCAAACCAAGGTAAAATCATTCCCTCGTCTTGTTTTCAATCTCGATCGGTACAAATTAATCCTAAACCTAGAAACGAAAATCTAGGGTTCGGGCGATTCAATTCATAGAATCATGTTTTAGGATTGATTTGGGAAGAGGAAAGAGAGTTAACGGAGGGAGTAAAAGTATGTGCGTGTGTTCATGTATTGGTGTGTGTGTGTGCGTGCGTTGTGTGTGTGTGCGTTAGTGTGTGCATGCGTGTTACTGTGTGTGTGTATTCTGTGTGTGCAGTGAGTATGTGTGGGTGTATCTGTGTGTGTGGGGGGGGTGTATTCAGTGTGTGTGGGTGTATCAGAGTGGTGGCTGTATCAGTGTGTGGGTGTATTCAGTATGTGTGGGTGTATCAGAGTGGTGGGTGTATCAGTGTGTGGGTGTAACAGAGTGTGTGGGTGTATCAGAGTGGGTGGGTGTGTCTGTATGTAGGTGTACTCAGTATGTGTGTGCAGAAAGTGTGTAATCATTGTGTGTAATTCATAAAGTGAAATTGAGAGTTTGGAATTGATTAATAAAACCCTAGGGGTGTTTTAGTAATTCATAAGGATATCGGTTAACTATGAAAGAGGTTAAAGATGACTAATTCATAGGGTTAACCAAGTAAAAAGAAGTAATTTGGGACGGAAGTAAAATAGTGTTTACTTGTGTCTAAGTTAGGCTTTTGCATGATTGTAGATTTGTGAAAGCGGAGTAATCAAGCTAGTGATCGCAAAGCTAAGGTAAGGGATTACGCTCTTAGTAGAATTTGATTTTAATCCTTTGTTTAGGATTCCCAATCTCTGTTTTGTTAAAGTAAACTATCTGTGTGGCTAGATAGTATTTTAAAAACTATTCCGTTCTGCGAATGTTATCGTCCTTTGCTATCCACCCTATTGATATTGTTGTTGTTCAATTGGGTTATCATGTGTATGATTCGTATTATGACTTGGTGTCTAAAGTGAGATGTACACCTTTTCAAAAGTAATCAAGTAAAGATTGTAAAGTTAAGCTTTGTTTTGTAAAAGCTCTTTAAAGTGAAGTTTTGTAATAAGTAAAGTGATTACAGTTATCCATAATCCCGAAACGGATAAGTGGACCCCTACAGTTATCCATAATCCCGAAACGGATAAGTGGACCCCTACAGTTATCCAAAATCCCAAAACGGATAAGTGGACCCCTTACAGTTATCCATAGTTCCAAGTTGAACATGTGGATCCCTTTGCGTTGCTTGATGAAGTAACGTAGGTTATCATGATATACTGATTTTGGGTGCGGTCAGTAGAAACCCGAGCCCTGGGTACAGCGCGTGCTTAATCCCAAAATGAAGTAAAGTAAAGTAAAGTAAAGTAAAGAAAAGTAAGGTTTTGTGAAAATGTTGTAATTTGGAAACTGTCTCTGAAGCCACGTGTTTTCAAGAAATGAATTTTTTTCATCAAGTTAACTGTTTTCAAACTGAGAGTTGTTTGATCATGGAGTTATCCTTTCGTTGTGAATTCTTGTTACCGTTCCTTTCGGTTATCTCCTCTTAGTACCCGAGGGGATTCCGTATGAACTTGCTGAGCATTGTTCGCTCATTCCTTTCATCCTCATTTTTTTCCAGGTTATAAGTAAGGATACTAAAGGTCACAAGGAACCGTTGGTGTAGAAGCTACTTGCGAGTGAAGTTAGTTAGTAGTTATATGTTTCCGTTAAGTTAAGTTAAGTTGAACGTTATTTTTCCGTTGGTTACCATTCTGAGCTAGTGACTTGTACTAGCCGTTATGGGTTTGATTGTTAGTTAAAGTTTGAATTGTGGTTATTTGTAGCCGTTGGGCATTCTGATTCAAGGATTTATTCAAGATAATGATTATTTATTAGTTGTGGAAAGTTGGAGTGTTACAGTTGGTATCAGAGCCCCGGTTTAAGATTACTTGGGAGACTCAGACTTAGAAGTTAAGACTATTGGGAGAAGTTGTACTTAACGATGTTGGGCTTTAGAACTCTGATAAGAACAAAGTATTTTTGGGAAGCACTAATTGAGGAAACCTGCTATTTAGGGAAACTTTCCGTTTTGGGAAACTTTCTAAGTTTGGAAACTTTCCTTTTATAGAATCTTGCTATTTTAGGAAAGAACCTAAGATAAGATTTCCTCAAGGAATGTAGAGGAATGTAAGTGAACACTTTGGGAGTGACACTTGAAGGGTTACACTAGAACGTTATTCTTTAAGTTGCTTATGCAGTTGATGATAATAGTCTTATACCTTTGAGTTATATGGTATTGATAATGGTTATATCCTAATTGTAAGTTAATGACGGACTTAGAAGAAACCAGAAGATGAAATTGAGGCAAAGAACAATTAAGAAATGAGTAATTCAGAGATATGCACTCAAGATTCAAAAGTTAACTGAAGACTTAGAAACTAAAAAGACCAGAGTAAGCTTTATACTAAAGAAGCGGATGCAAGATAGGAAAGCATTACTAGACACTTCAAAGAACTGGAAGAAGTAAAGGAGACCATGAATCAAAGTGAGAAGTACTATCATGAAACTAGAGAAGAAGCTCACCAATGGTTTTATGAATTGAAAGATTTGAATAAAACTAGAACTAGAGAGTTGGAACCGACAACACTCATAGGTAATGAAGCGCCAAATGAGGAAGAATTGGTAGCTAACGAGGAAGTCGAGGACGTAGGAATTAACCGTGGGGACAAGGAAGTTACCCCAATCATTATTGATGATGATGAAGAACTGGAATAAGAGATGGTACCGGTTCGTAGGCCCAGAGGTTCTAAGGGAGTTCCAAGGGTGCTAAGTGGAAGGCCTAGGGGAAAGCCTAGGAAAGTGTTCCATGATTGAAAAGTGGGACATAGAGTTTATTCTTATTTATAGTATTGATAGTTAGTTCTAGTTTAGAGAAAAATACTAGAATTTTGTTTTGTTAACTTTTATTCCAAGAAGATCCTCGTAGTAAAAGTTATGATTCATTTAAGAAAATAGCTTTGTTAATTGTCTTGTTGTTAAGTTTTATGACGGGTGAGCTATTTAAAACAAAGAAGTACTGGTCAAGTGAAAAGACCATGAGTATTAATTGGCTTATTGAAACGGCCAAAGTGAAATTAGTTTTGGTCCAGTGAAATTATCGAAACAAGAATAAAGTGACCTATTGAAACGGTCAAGTGCAAAAGTAAACGGCTTATTGAAACGGCCAAGTGTGAATGAAAGTAGGTCTAGTGAATCGGCCTGGTAGTAAGTAAAGTCTAGTGAAATGTCTTCGCTAAAGTAGAGTTGGTCTATTGAAACGACCAGAGATTTAGTAAACCGATCGTTTGTAAAAGTTACGTCCTTTGGGGACGGCCTATTTTTGTGAAAATATTAAGCATAGTAGCAATGCTTGTGTTGGCATGAGCAATAGTGTTAAATGTGAGAGTTAACCTGGAATAGGTAAGATTGGTCTATTGAAATGACTGATGAAGATAGTAACGATCTAATAAAACGACCAATAAGTCTAGTAAAGTTGACTAATGAAGATAGTGGCGGTTGATTGAAGCAACCAGTGGTCTAGTGAATGACCTATAAATTGAATGTTAGTCTGTGGAGACGATCTATAGTATGAGAGTGCGTGAAAACGCTTCGTATTCATGATACTAATGATAGTATCATATTATCCGGCAAGTGTTCGAAACGCCAGAGTGTCTGAGCTTATGATGCTAACTCAAGGAAGTACGAAGGTGGACGACTATGGTGCTAGATTCACTGAATTGTTAGAATATGCCCAATGATCTTCGATAATGAAGAGCAGAAAGCCTGAAAGTTTGAATATGGTTTGAACGACCGAATCAAATACATAATTACTCCGTTAATGCTATCAACCTATGATCAAGTGTTGGATAGGGTAAGGATAGTGGAGGAAGAAGCAGATAATTATCGCAGTAAGCGAGAAAAAAAATCAACCGAGGAGTAGTCGACTGGATCTAAGGGAAGCTAGAACCGCGATGGGAATAGCAATAAGCAGAAGGCTACTGACGATCGTAAAAAGGACAGTACTGCTAGTAAGTACCAGAGTAAAGGTCATGGAAACCAAATGGATGGTAATAAGAACGACGCCAAAGGGCAAAGTTCTGATGAGAAGTGCCAAATGATTGCCTGGCTAAGAAAATGAATTTAATTCCTGAAGCGTTAGAGAATTCTTTAGTTATAGATATTCAAACTAGAGAATCGATCCCTATTACGTCTATATATAGGAAGTGTCCTTTGAAAGTGGACGGGAAAAAGCTTAAGGTTGATCTCATTAGCTTGGAAATCGAAGAATTTGATGTGATATTGGGAATGGATTGGTTAGCTGCATATCATGCCAAAGTAGGCTGTTTTAAAAAGGAAGTAAACTTCGAATTACCCTCTAGAGAAAGATTCTATTTTCAAGGATCGAAACCGAGAGTCCGGACCGATCTAATTTTTGTAATGAAGGCTCGTAAACTGTTAAGGAAGGGTTGTGAGGGCCTTCTAGCGTATGTTAGTGAGTCAAGCAAGAAAGAAGTGACCATAGAATCTCTTTCCATAGTAAGGTATTTTAAAGATGTTTTCCCTGAGGACTTACCGGGAACACCACCGGAGCGAGTAGAGTTTTCAATAGATTTAGCACCAGAGACTGCACCTATTTCGAGAGCACCATATAGGATGGCTCCACCGGAACTTAAAGAGTTAAAGGAGCAGTTACAAGAACTTTTGGACAAGGGTCTGATTAGACCGAGTACATCACCGTGGGGTGCGCCGGTATTATTTGTAAAGAAGAAGGATGGGTCGATGAGGTTATGCATTGACTATCGGGAGTTAAACCGTGTGACAATTAAGAATAAGTATCCTTTGCCAAGGATCGATGATTTGTTTGCCCAACTCCAAGGTGCATGCTATTTCTCTAAGATTGATCTGCGTTTTGGTTACCATCAATTAAGAGTGAAAAAGGAAGATGTGGCAAAGACGGCTTTTAGGACAAGGTATGGACACTACGAGTTCCTAGTAATTCCGTTTGGGCTGACCAATGCGCCTGCTGTGTTCTTGGAGCTTATGAATAGAGTGTTTCAAGAATATTTGGACAAGTGTGTAATAGTATTCTTCGATGACATCTTGGTGTATTCGAAGTCAAAAGAGGAGCATGAAGAGCATTTGAAATTAGTATTACAGATTTTGAGGGAGCAAAAGTTGTATGCCAAGTTTAAGAAGTGTGAATTCTGGCTTGAGGAAGTAGCGTTCTTGGGACATGTGGTATCTAAGAATGGGATAGCAGTTGACCCTGCAAAGGTTGAGGCTATAGTTAATTGGGAGAGACCAACTTCTGTTAGTGAGATAAGGAGCTTTTTGGGTTTAGCAGGATACTACCGTAGGTTCGTAGAAGGGTTTTCGAAGTTGTCTCTACCATTGACCAAGTTAAACACAAAAGGGACAAGATTTGTGTGGTCAGACGATTGTGAGAGGAGTTTCCAAGAATTGAAAGGGCGATTGGTGTCTGCGCCTGTTCTTACGTTACCGAAAAACAGTGATGGCTTTGTGATTTATAGTGATGCCTCATTGAAAGGTTTGGGTTGTGTGTTGATGTAAAATGACAAAGTGGTGGCTTATGCGTCTAGGCAACTCAAGAACCACGAGAAAAACTATCCTACCCATGATTTGGAGTTAGCGGCCGTGGTTTTTGCATTGAAGATTTGGAGACATTATTTGTATGGAGTACCATGTGAGATCTACACCGACCACAAGAGTCTTAAGTATATTTTCACTCAGAAGGAGTTGAATATGGGCAGAGAAGATGGCTAGAATTACTTAAGGATTATGATTGCAAAATCTTGTATCATCCTGGAAAGGCCAATAAGGTGGCAGATGCGTTAAGCAGAAAGAACCATGGAACATTAGCGACTGTGATTTCTAAGGGGGTAAGTGAATTGGGAGATAGTGAAATGGTAAAGCTAGAGGTTAGAGTTAAAGGTTATTTGGCTCAGGTGAGTGTCCAACCAACATTATTAGTAAGAATCAAGGAAGCGTAGAATGTGGATGACGAGTTATCAGCAATCCACAAGGTCATAGGCAAAAAGGTAATGGTGGACTTCCGTGTTAGCGACGATGGGATCATGAGGTATCGATCAAGGATTTGGGTGCCTAATGATGATAGTATCAAGAGGGAAATTCTTAAGGAAGCTCATTGTTCAAGGTTTTCGGTTCACCCTGGGAGTACTAAGATGTACAGGGATCTAAAGGAATCCTTTTGGTGGAACAATATGAAGAGTGAGGTAGCGGAATTCGTTTCTAAGTGTTTAGTGTGTCAACAAGTGAAAAGTGAACACCAGAAACCCGCAGGACTACTACAATCATTACCTATCCCAGAGTGGAAGTGGGAGCACATCACTATGGATTTGTTGATTGGACTTCCTAGGACATTGAAGGGTCATAATGCAATTTGGGTTATAGTGGATAGGCTCACTAAATCGGCTCACTTTCTAACAATCAAGGTGACTGATTCGTTGGACAAGTTAGCTAAGTTGTGCGTGGATGAAATCGTGAGGTTACATGGGATACCGGTCTCTATAGTGTCAGACCGAGATGCGAGATTCACATCAAATTTCTGGAAGAGTTTGCAGAAAGCGTTGGGGACGGAATTAACTATGAGTACAGCGTTCCATCCTCAGACAGATGGACAGTCAGAAAGGACGATTCAAACTCTTGAAGACCTTTTGAGAGAAACATCGTTGGATTGGCAAGGAGCGTGGGATGATCATCTACCACTAGTGGAGTTTGCCTACAATAACAGTTACCACTCTAGTATTAGAATGGCGCTGTATGAAGCTCTGTATGGGCGGAAATGTAGGTCGCCTGCGTGTTGGGATGAAGTAGGTGAAAGGAAGTTAACGAGACCCGAAATTGTTCAGGTAACGGCGGATAAGGTTTATCAGATTCGCAAATGGTTGTTAACTACTCAGAGTAGATGGAAATCGTATGCAGATAATCGAAGATGCGATCTAGAGTCCCAAGTAGGAGATCACGTATTCTTGAAGATCTCACCGACAAAAGGGGTTATGCGATTTGGAATTCATGGAAAGTTAAGTCCTAGATATGTGGGACCATTTGAGATTCTAGAACGAATAGAAGCGGTAGCCTATAAGTTGGCTCTACCTCCTGTGCTGGCTGGTGTGCACAACGTGTTTCACGTGTCGATGTTGAGGAAGTGCGTAGCTGACCCGAGCCACGTCATAGAGTGCAAACAGTTATGTTTTCGTGAAGACTTGAGTTATGATGAGAAGCCAGTAAAGATTGTAGACCGTAAAGATCAAGTTTTTCGGAAGCGAGTGATTCCGTACGTAAAAGTGCAGTGGAGCAATCACACGGAAAGAGAAGCCACGTGGGAGCACGAAGGTAAAATGCGTGATATGTATCCCGCTCTGTTTGAAGATTAAGGTACGTTTAGTTTGGAGGACCAAACTCTTTTAAGGGGGTAAGAATGTAATAACCTTATTTTCATTTTATTAATTGGGTGGACTTGTTTAATTAAAATAAGTCCATTGGGTTAAGTTAGTAGGCCCAAGTCTTTATTTAATAATAACTAGTTAAAATCCTAGCCCAATTAGGATTCACTAAAGCTTAGGGGTATAAATTAAAAACCCTACCCTAACTTATTATTAATTCCACCGCAAAAAGAAAAAGAGAAGAACGGGAAATAGAGAGGGAGCGGCGACTGAGAGGGAGCAGTCGCGGAAGAAAGAGAAAGAGAGGAAGAGTGCGGCAAAGAGAGAGAAGGAGAACAGAGCGAGTTCTTCGATCCAAACCAAGGTAAAATCATTCCCTCATCTTGTTTTCAATCTCGATCGGTACAAATTAATCCTAAACCTAGAAACGAAAATATAGGGTTCGGGCGATTCAATTCGTAGAATCATGTTTTAGGATTGATTTGGGAGGAGGAAAGAGAGTTAACGGAGGGAGTAAAATTATGTGCGTGTGTTCGTGTATTGGTGTGTGTGTGTGCGTGCGCTGTGTGTGTGTGCGTTAGTGTGTGCATGCGTGTTACTGTGTGTATGTATTCTGTGTGTGTAGTGAGTGTGTGTGGGTGTATCTGTGTGTGCGTGGGGGGGTGTATTCAGTATGTGTGGGTGTATCAGAGTGGTGGGTGTATCAGTGTGTGGGTGTATCAGAGTGTGTGGGTATATCAGAGTGGGTGGGTGTGTCTGTATGTAGGTGTACTCAGTATGTGTGTCCAGAAAGTGTGTAATCAGTGTGTGTAATTCATAAAGTGAAATTGAGAGTTGGGAATTGATTAATAAAGCCCTAGGGGTGTTTTAGTAATTCATAAGGATATAGGTTAACTATGAAACAGGTTAAAGATGACTAATTCATAGAGTTAACCAAGTAAAAAGAAGTAATTTGGGACGGAACTAAAATAGTGTTTACTTGTGTCTAAGTTAGGCTTTTGCATGATTGTAGATTTGTGCAAGCGGAGTAATCAAGCTAGTGATCGCAAACCTAAGGTAAGGGATTACGCTCTTAGTAGTATTTGATTTCAATCCTTTGTTTAGGATTCCCAATCTCTGTTTTGTTAAAGTAAACTATCTGTGTGGCCAGATAGTATTTTAAAAACTATTCCGTTCTGCGAATGTTACCGTCCTTTGCTATCCACCCTATTGATATTGTTGTTGTTCAATTGGGTTATCATGTGTATGATTCGTATTGTGACTTGGTGTCTAAAGTGAGATGTACACCTTTTCAAAAGTAATCAAGTAAAGATTGTAAAGTTAAGCTTTGTATTGTAAAAGCTCTTTAAAGTGAAGTTTTGTAATAAGTAAAGTGATTACAGTTATCCATAATCCCGAAACGGATAAGTGGACCCCTACAGTTATCCATAATCCCGAAATGGATAATTGGACCCCTACAGTTATCCATAATCCCGAAACGGATAAGTGGACCCCTACAGTTATCCAAAATCCCGAAACGGATAAGTGGACCCCTTACAGTTATCCATAGTTCCAAGTTGAACATGTGGATCCCTTTGCGTTGCTTGATGAAGTAACGTAGGTTATCATGATATACTGATTTTGGGTGCGGTCAGTAGAAACCCGAGCCCTGGGTACAGCGCGTGCTTAATCCCTAAATGAAGTAAAGTAAAGTAAAGTAAAGTAAAGAAAAGTAAGGTTTTGTGAAAATGTTGTAATTTGGAAACTGTCTCTGAAGCCACGTGTTTTCAAGAAATGAATTGTTTTCATCAAGTTAACTGTTTTCAAACTGAGAGTTGTTTGATCATGGAGTTATCCTTTCGTTGTGAATTCTTGTTACCGTTCCTTTCGGTTATCTCCTCTTAGTACCCGAGGGGATTCCGTATGAACTTGCTGAGCATTGTTCGCTCATTCCTTTCATCCTCATTTTTTTCCAGGTTATAAGTAAGGATACTAAAGGTCACAAGGAACCGTTGGTGTAGAAGCTACTTGCGAGTGAAGTTAGTTAGTAGTTATATGTTTCCGTTAAGTTAAGTTAAGTTGAACGTTATTTTTCCGTTGGTTACCATTCTGAGCTAGTGACTTGTACTAGCCGTTATGGGTTTGATTGTTAGTTAAAGTTTGAATTGTGGTTATTTGTAGCCGTTGGGCATTCTTATTCAAGGATTTATTCAAGATAATGATTATTTATTAGTTGTGGAAAGTTGAGGTGTTACAGGAAGCATCCTCAATTATTTTGGCACCAAAGGTCTCAAGGGGCTTCGCAATCTACAATCTTTTGAGATACAGCATTACAGTAATCCAAGCAAAGGGCAATATTGGGGCTTCACAATTGACAATCTTTTTGGGGAATGATACCCGAGCAATTCAATGTGGGGAATAATCTTCATGAAACCAAGCAAGCATCAAAGGGTCTCTCAGTAATTCACATCAAAGGTATTTTGGTTTGAACGAAGGGATCCAATGTTATGAATGAATTTGATGATTCTTGTTAGGACTTACAACGAGATTACGAAGGAAGTCTTAGAGAAAAGGAAAAAGATTCAATATGCTAAACTCTATCAAAACAGGGTTATAGCGGGAAATGCCTTGGCCAATCCCAATGTTTTTGCAATTCCGCACCCTCTTCTCCAAGATCAAAAGCAAAAAGTGCGGCTTTTGAGCTTCAAGAACTAGTTGCATCCGAAGATCCGTCTTTAGTTTAACTCAAGAAAACTCAAGCAAGCATACCCATTTGGGGACCTTATCACACCAAGACCTTATCATCCACGACCTCGACAACACCACAAGACATTATTGCATTTGGGTACTGACCACAACGAGGTTATTCATCTCCCCAGTAAGAGTAAGAAGGAGATCTCTACCCGACGGTACATCCGATCTCAATGCCGAGCCGATTCCATGATAATTTGGGGCTTTACATCAAAAGGTCTTCACATTCCACCGTTTTGAAGCTCGCAAACAACAAGTACATAATATTTGGGGCTTAGAAATCTCTCGAAGCTTGGAATCAATAATATTCTCTTGGAGCTTGCTCACGTCAACAAAAGGAAATTTATTTGAATGGGCCAAGAGCTGATTTATCATGGGGCTATGCAAGTCACTCAAAATTTGGCATCAAAGGCATCCTAGTGGCTTTACAATCAACAGCCCCTTGGTATCTCGACATCAAAAGTCTATTGGAGCCCCACAATCGGCAAATCTCTTGGGGCTAGACATCAATCTTCGTTGGGCACAACGGCGACAACGACAGAATTCAACAAGGCAATCCGGACTTCGATCGAACATGACTTGATCTTGGGTTGGCTTAACAAACACACAATGCTTAAAATGGTTCACCCACGAACTAAAAAAAATATCTTTTTCTCACATGTGTACATATTATTTTCTTTCTAATCTTTAAAAAAAAAAAAAAAAAAAAAAAAAAAAAAACGACAATTTTTTTTCTTTTTCTTACTTGTGTAAAAAGTATGTGCTTTATTTTGCTCTTAGCTTCTTCCCCAGCGTTCTCCATCATCCTTGAACTATGCTGGTCTGATTCTCTTTAAGGGATATGTAGGCAGCCTTTTGGCACGACCAACCCATCATCCAGAATGTCATCTTACCGACACTCCATCAAAGTACAAGCGACTCATCATCATCAAAAGTGTCGACATCCTTCATCAAAGCCACGGCATCAGAAAACCATCAAGCGGCCATGGTAAGTAAAGGTATGAACATCATTCAAGCTTTCTGCAAATCACATCGCACACAAAAGCAATTTCTCCATCTTTGCAAAACTCTCTCTCATGCAAATCTCTGTTTTTCAAATCACACCACGATCACAATTTTCTCTCACAATTTCCATTTCACATCTCACACATCTCACACAAGCACATATATCTGCAAAGCATATGCATAACAGGTACAGGCACACAGCTCCACGGTGAACCACTAAAATCACCACCTTATCAGCAAAGTCTACTCAATAAATTCACATTCATCTCTAGTCCCCTATACGGACTCTAAATCAGTAGGCTGACTTTCGAGTCCCTCGAAATCAG
Organism: Campanula takesimana; assembly: GCA_026119855.1. Lineage (NCBI taxonomy): Eukaryota > Viridiplantae > Streptophyta > Magnoliopsida > Asterales > Campanulaceae > Campanula > Campanula takesimana. Next base: position 70,734 of record JAOWBW010001371.1, on the reverse strand, counting down.
CAGGCTGACTTTCTAGTCCCTCCAAATCAGCAGGCTGACTCTCGAGTCCCTCTAAACCAGTAGGTAGACTCTCAAGTCCCTCCAGTCCCCTATACGGACTTTAAATATTGGCCACGGTGGGCCGATTTCATGCCACCGCACCCCTTCTATCAGCAAAAGTCGCTCACACAGGGAGCGTGTTCCTATATCCCTTGCAATTTCAATAATTCCTGCTTTTTATTTAGTCTTTATTTTCCCTTGTCGATGTCCCCGGCGGATGTTTTGTTCTTTCGTCGACGCGTTTTGCTTTGCAATCCACGTCGCCGAGGGGCTCTATAGACAACCCGGTTTGGACCTCTCATGTCCCGATTGCATACATAGTATTTTTATTTAACTTATTTTTGTTAATTTCTGTTACTTCGGTTAAGTTCCTAACTGATTCCGTTAGTTTTGGACTAAACTGCATAACAAAATTAATTTTAGAGTCATTTCTGTCTTTCTGTCTTTTCCACCCGCGGGCGCCTCCGGCACTGCTTGTGGGCTGCGCGCGCGTTTCGACCCTAAAGCCGGACTCGCGCGCCTCCCATTATGGAAGTTACGGATTGCAGTCTTTGCCCTCATTTTTCTTGATCACAAAGAACTCTTTTTACATCCACATTCATCCCCCCTAGGCTTGTAACTCCCAATCCCATATTCTTAGCCATTTCTTAAAAACAAAATATTTTTTTATTTATTATTTGATTTTCTCTTTATTATTTTATTTTCTTTATTTTCTTATTGGTTAGAAAAGCTTATTTCCCTCCTTTATCTACCTATTTAAACCTCTCATTTCTACCTTAGAAAAGGACTTCAACTTCTTACACACCTAAACTCTACACAAATTCTCCCAACAACATTTCTCTACCAAAACACTATACAAAATGTTGCACACAATTTCTTTACAACAACTCCACCTCCAAGTCAAGATTTGAAGTTCTTATTTTCTAAAAGGTACTTTATCCTTCTTCTCTTGTTTTATTTGTCTAGTCATTGTATGCAATCCCCATCAAATGGGACATGACCAACATGACTACTTCACATATTGAAGTTAGTTAAGGTTATCTCCCTACATTCCAACTCTACTTTAATTTCTCCATTTCATATTAATGTAATTGCTACATGTAATCTTTAGCATTAATATAATAAAACAATTCTCTTTCATTTCCCTTTGCAATTTCCTCTTTCTTTTCATTGTAATTGTTAGCACTTTTATATTAATAAATTGAAGGACTTTTTTTACATTAGAACACCCTTAGCGGGGCGGAGTAGGTGTTTAAGTACTTCCCACTCCGTCACCTAACCCCCGAACCCTTCTCTTCCCGAGTATCTGGTTTTGTACATAAATTAGGCTATTCTTAGGTTTTTCTTATGTTCTCTCAATAACATAGGTGGCGACTCTAACAAATAAAACAAATTAGACATCCTAGGATAATTCACCGCTCTAGCCAAGTAGTGGGTTTTTCGGGGGTATCTACAGATGAAGAAAGAACTAATATTTATTTTAGGGGTCATTCACTTATTTAAGAATTGGGACGGTTAGGTGGCCAGATTGCAATTCTATTATCCTATGTAAATTAATTCTTCTGCAAGGTCCAATTAAAACACAAAGAATTTATTAGGCATCTAAGAATATGAAAACCTAGTTCTTCTCTTTATCAAGATCCAAACTATTCAACACAACAATGGCTATGTCTAACTCTCCACTCAAGTGCAAGAGATTAAACCCGAATAGTTAAAGAGCCAAAAATATCTATCAATATGATTGAAACTCAAAAACGGTATTAAAACTATTATGTTAAACTAAATCAACGATTTAACATCTCATAGCATAAAGATTATGTAATTGATCACATCCAATCCGCAAACTAAGGAGTTTAGATACTCATACCCATAGCATAAATCACAAGAAAATAAATAGAATTCATAAACCTGGATATTACGCTTGTTGATAAACAGTCTTCAATCTTGATTACAACCTTGAAACTAAAGAAAACCTAAGAATAAAGCATAAAAACTGAGTTCTAAAACCTAATCTATTTTATACATAAGAGAGGAGTCCAAATCTGGAAAGGATACATCAAAAATACTAAAATATAGGCAAAATCCATACAGCAGTCGGGAGGACCAGGCGGGTACTCGGTCTTGACCAGGCGGGCGCTCACTCTTGACCAGGCGGGCGCTCGCTTTGCAACAGAAAACTGGCTTCCAAACACGGAGGTAAGCGGGCACTTGGTAGGTGGCGAGCGGGCGCTCGGTCTAAATCCAATTTTTCCGTCTTTTCTTCCTTCTTTGACTTTGACTGCTTTCCATTTGGCTTTTGACTTCGACTTTGACCTTGACTTTGACCTTGACCATTGAGCAATCATCGATCTTCAACACGTTGATTATCCAAGACTTTGCAATAACCCAATTTAGCACTAAAAAGTGTCTCAAACATACAAATTCCAACAAAGTTCCTCAAACGAAAATAGACCAATAATTACATCAAATATATTCTAAATTACATCAAAAGTCAATAAAACTAATTCAGAAACATAGAGATAATATATGTGAATACCCATCCATCAACTATTAAGTTTCCTTCAATTTTATTGATGTCATTTTGTACATAATCTTCATTATAGGTATGCTTTTCAAATAACTTCAATACAAAACTTGATTTCTTTACTTGAAGGGGGACCCAAGAAATCCTCTACCAAGATGTAGGCATACTCTTCGGAAAATGGTATTTCATTCAAAGTAGGTTTATCCATTTGAGTATCAATGACATGAGACACATAACCTTGAAAACCCTTTCCCGGTAATCATTAGCCTCTTTCTCAGTAATCTTTAACCTCTCAAGGGTGAAATTAAATTATCACCGTCCAGTAATTTATTTTACATAAAAGAGAATCAAGACCGACTAGCCAAATCAAAAGTAACTTTCTTCGAGTGACAAACAATTTTAACATGATGCACAATGAGCCAATCAATTTCAAATACAACATCAAAATGATCTTAATGCTAGGAAATCAAGTTTGCAAGAAATCTCCTATCACATAGTTGTACCAAACAAAACTTGTTGATCATAAAGGCACATAACAAAGTACCACTAGGGTAGCAAATGGTAATTCTGAATTCAAAGTTTGAGGTCTAACACACATATTATGAGCCATAGCATACGATGGATGAATGCATAGCACATAAAACCAAATTGTAATGAAATATCTCAAGAGAAAATAGGGAGTGTACCTATGAACAAAATGTTAGAGCCTCTAGCTTTACGGAAGTTATAGCCAAAACCTTCTCTCTAAATGCAAACTGTATTTTCACCTGAGCAACCCCGTCCTAGTGGTGGATACGAGTGCTTGTTATGAAATTGACAATCCTTCAACACAATACCATTCTTACAAGAGTTATAGCATGTTCCCATTCATTTGTAACACGAGTCAACACCATGCTTCTTCCCACAAGAATAACAAGAGACCACAGTAATTTCAGATGCCACCGCTATATACCTCTTTGGTGAATTAGTTGATGCCTCATTTGGTAACTACTAATCATATACCTTCTTTTATCCTCGCGATTGGACCTATAATCCCTTTTGTCATCCATGTCATGTTCAACTATCATCGTTTAATCCCACAATTGTACCGTATATATTTAAATTGAGGTAATTAATTGAACTCTGATATGTGCCTTCAATTATCCCTAAAAAATCGTGGTTCTCTGGAACTTGTTATCTATTAGTACATGAAAATAATGGGTTAATTCAGCAACATTGTTGCATATTAAGTCGCGGTCATCTATCCTTCCTTAAGATTAATTAATCCTCTTATTTTACCTTCATGCTCAGTCATAAGTAGAAAATACTTCTTCTGAAACACATTGAGAAACAATTGTCATGTTTTTTGCTCACCTGGAACTCCAGAGCTTAAACTCTTTTGGTTAATATTTACCACTAACATCTTCTCATACTAACATCTGGCCAACAAATTGCACTTTCTGAGATTCAGTACACATTGATGTGATCAAATATCTACTCCATAGTTTCTACCCAATGTCCACACCACTAGCATTAATCAAACCTGCAAACTTTATAATTCACTTCAAGAAGTCCAAAGAATCTTCATCTGATATTTTCTGAGATGGCATAAACGCTGCACTATAACATTTAGTACAATGCATTCAAGAACATTTGGGCATTAGCTTCTTAAGACATTATTATGGAATTAGTACTTATTTTTCAAATGTGATCACTATGTGTGGTCTAACTATAACTAACTAACCAACCTAGTTAAGTGGGTAGGTCAAACTACATTCATACCAACCTAGTTTTTATCGAACACCATTGGTATTCAATTCAGGGGCCCTTCTAAATTAACTTCAATAGCTTTCGATATAAGGTCTTTTGAGTCATATCCAATTATTAAGTTTTTTTTTCTTTTTAAGCATAGCAAACATATATCACACAATGCAAATTTGAGAACTGGATTTTTTTCTCATCTGATACATAAACTAAAATGATACAATACAAAAATCTTGAAGCAAGTATATCAGAGCAACAATCCTCTGACCAAAAACTCAACCTAAACACTCTCAAATATTTACAAACTTTAAAACTGTAACAACTTTACAAAAGTTATCTATACATAGCAAAAACAATACATGTATCTAAAGACGTAAAGTCCCACTCAAGCTTCACAACTCTACAACAAAATCGTCATGTCTGAACGACACTCCACCTGGAAGGGAAAGGGTTAACGAAAAGGGTGAGCACAAATTGCCCAGTAAGAGACATGCCAACACAAAGGTGTGTGGCACTGTATAGAAACCCAACCAAGAACGAACAGCACTAACAAACCCAACACCCGATATATAAGTGAAGAGCGAAAGATTACAAACGAGTCAAATTTTGAATCAAAGTTCCGAAGTCAAAGTCCATTACACTTGAGCTGGCCAAATGCCCAAAGTCAAAGTTGACTCTTCGTCATAGTATCACTTGCGCAAATGATACTATGACTAGGAGCCACAAATATAACAACCGGTGTTAAAGTCATCTCTTGTTGAGGAATTCAAATATCAGACTCTCAAATTGTAATGGCAGAGTAGCAAAAAACGAATAACCGATTCCAAACGAGTTGATCCAATAAACGATCACGAATAACAAAGCAAACTGATTCAATAATTCCGAAGCCAAAGAATGAAAGGGTACTAGGTTGCAAGACCCTTACCTCAAATCTAAGCTAATCCAAAACAAAGTAATCATCATATCTTAAACGTCTCAGTCTAACATAACAACGACATAAATGGTACAAGAGTTAGTAATCAAATAGAAACATTAAAATATTATTAATTAACAACAAGTTATAAGAACATTATAACAACTATATCATTATTGTGATAACGAATACAACTATACATTCTTAGCTATTGTATATGGAATGCACTCTGTGAGAACAAGTCAACTTATACTCAATAAGCATCAAATTCTGAATACATAAGTATTTACTATTTAATATTCAAGTTTAATAACTTTTAAGGTGACTCAATTTATACCAGTCCCAAAAATAACAAATTTGAGATAGTTCCATAACATTTTTATACCAGATAACTATTTCAATGGAAAGATCATGAAAAATTAATAAACTTAGACTAAAAAATCAATCGATTCGTATGAATTAATTTTGAATTTCCTAAGCTTAACGGGATTTCAAATTCAATTACTATGGTCTGCTGCAAAAACAATGATTCTGGTAACAAACTACAACCAATCTGATTCTGGAACCTATTCCATTGAAAATCTCTCGAAAAATTACTCAAGTTGGACTCAAAAATTACACTATTCCGATTAAAAACGAACAAGTTACGAACTATTCAAGATTCAGAAGTATTGTCAAAGTTGCAGGGGCTAATCTGGAATTTTAAAGACATGGGGACCAAACTGGAAATTCACGAAATACAAGGACTAATTTAATGGTTTACAAACACAAGGTTCAAGTTAGGATGTTTATAACTACAGTGACCTAATAAGAATTTTCACATAGACAATGACCAAACAATCATTTTCTAAAGTGGTCATCTTCAACCTTGAACCCACTCTAGATTATCTCATCCATATTAACACAAAATTACATACTTAATTGATAATTCAGTGTTATGGGCAAAATCTGCATGACGACGTCTTAAAGATATCGGCATCCTGATAACTATATGTAAGTAATTATTTAATTATTTATTTATTGTGTTATTAATCTCTCTTTTACAGATAAAAACCCAAGTATTAAAAATGTGACAAATGAAGACTCGTGAAGACTCATATCAATGGCACAAAGACGTGATACAAGGGAGATATAGCCCAAGTTTCTAGCTTAGTTTGTTAGGGAAGATTTATTTTATCTTTTTCTGTTATTTAAACTAAGGTATGAGGCGGCACCCACACACACAATTCACGCAGTCTGTTGTACTGCGCCATAGCTAGAACTGTAACTCCAAATATACTCAATACAACAGTTTAGGGGTGGTAGGTGCTCAGAGACACCTCCCGAGGTTTTGTGCCAGTGAGATAGTTTTCTCAAGGGCTTTCCTCATATACATAGACGTGTTCTTATCATTCTTCATCTACATTCAACAATTATATTCCATTGTACCCTCCTTTCAATCCAAAACACTTCTCAGCTAATTCAATTTTCATTGTTTATTTTTCACCAAAACAATTTGGCGCCCACCGTGGGGCCTTTGGTTTTTTAATTGTCCGAATCTCCTTCAAATTACCATGTCTACTCAACCCATGACTTTCGGCATTAGCAAGGCTCCTACAATAACTATTGGCTTGAACTTATCGATTAGGGGCAACAGTCCCAACAAGACGACATGCCATTTTGAGACTCTACCGCCGCCGCCACCTGTTGGAGCTGGCAAGAAACAATCAGCGCTAGCTTCTGATCCCGAGCTCAAAAGCATTCTCATCCAAATGAGAAGTCAGTTAGATAAGTAATAGAGTAGCACTTCCTTGATATTTGACACCCTGGTGAATATGCAAAAAGAATAGAAGTCCTTGAGAAAAAGGGTGGACTCCGTGTCACCAATTCGTCCCAGGATTCTTGATTTTAATACTAAAGACAGTCCTCCCGTGTTCAATGAATGGATCCCGATGGCTTCTGCAACTGGAATCCCGTCATCTCCTATGGTGATGACTTCCCCGATGATGTCATCTTCTCTGGATCCTAGCTTTTTCCAGTTCTCTCCACTTGGTAACACCTCTATCCCACCTTCTACTCATAACATTTTAGGACATCTATAGGGACAGCCTACACTAATAGTACCATCGTGACATCTACAGCAGATGCCAATAACCCCTTTGGTAACGTTAATTCAAGTTTCACATTTGATAATACTACTCGTACTGCTAACCCTTTTGTAGGTAACTTCATTGCAAGTCAGCTTCAGGATTTAAGGGATATGGTCATGAATGTGCCTGGCATCACTCCCCTATCCAGCAGGTCTCTCCAACGTGCTACAGTTAATCTCGCTTTGTACCAGCAATCGCACATGTCGAAATCCCAAAAGGATTCAACATTCCATCCATGAATTTCTATGATGGGAGCACAGATCCTGAAGAACATGTCGCGCATTATTAAGAAAAGATAGAGATTGTTCGTATACCTTTTCAGTATAGGGAAGCCTGTTTATGCAAAGGATTTGGATCAACCTTGGTAGGACCAGCTTTGAAGTGGTTGATTCATCAACCACCAGGATCGATCAGATTGTATGCCCTGCTCATCAACATGTTCAACAACCAGCTCTCTTGCAGTCGACAGTTCGAGAAGCTGACCAGTGACCTCTACCGGATCATTCAGCAACCAGCTGAAGCATTGAAGGACTACGTCAACAGATTCAACAAAGAAGTCCTGGAAATCCCTAACCTTGACATGGCCACAGTAACAGAAGCTTTCAGAATGGGCTTGAAGAAGGACTCACCATTCTATGAAGATCTATTAATGAATCCATGCAAGAGAATGGAAGATGTACGAAATAGAGCTACAAGATTCATCCGCTTGGAAGAGGACAAAGCACAGTAGACAAAGGATTCTGGCAAGGCGTCGACATATGACAACCCAGACAGAAGGATAGAGACGTCACACCAGAAGCAGAACAACATATCCAGGCCCTACTATAGAAATGACTCTAGCAAGATTCATTATATGGAAGATGAGGACCAAGATGATGCAGACTGTCCCAAAATCACTTATTGTTGTTTTTCTGTTGATGTTTCAAGTATCATGTACGCAATGAGTAACCTTGGAGACAAAGCGAGATGGCCAAGAAAGAATGACAAACCAGCTACTTGGAAGGACAAATCTAAATGGTGTGCTTACCATGAAGATTTTAGACATCTTACGGAAGATTGCATTGCCCTAAGGAAGGATCTAAGCTACTTGTTGTCAAAAGGATATCTCAAGGAAATCCTTAGTCACCGGAAGAACAAGTCAGAAAACAAAGAGAGCGTTCTAGAAAGACCACTTTATCCTCCTCCTGTAACCAAGGTAATCCAATTTATTATTGGTGGTTCTGATATTTGTGGTACTTCTTATTCTGCAGCTAAAAGGCATGCACATGAGTCCAAGGATGAAAAGCCCAGAAGAAAAGATAAGATGTCCCAGTTAACTTCTCAACATGTCATCTCCTTTGAAGAAGACGACAGGGATAATGTCTTAGATCCACATCATGATGCATTGGTCATTGCCATCCAGATAGAAAACTGCAAGGTTAGAAGAATCTTGGTAGATGGGGGCAGCTCAGTAAATCTCATCACTGTTGCAGCCCTAAAAGAGATGAACATTTCAATGACCGAAGTAGTCAAGAACACTTCAGTAATCTTAGGCTTCACTGGTGAAACCAAGGATACAGCAGGAGAAATTAGACTGCCAGTATATGTTGAAGGCGTCAACTCCATGGAAATATTTTGTGTGATAGACTATGCAACCAGCTACATGTGATCCTGGGCAGGCCTTGGATCCACTCCATGAAGGCAGTGCCATCTATCTACCATCAGTGTGTGAAGTTACCGATGACATGGGGAGTTGTCAAGATTTACAGTGACCAGCAGACAGTGAAGGATTGCTATATGACATCTATGAAGGCGACGTCGTCTACTCGGCAAGCATAGCAATTACAGAAAAAAGCACGTCAAGTCCTGGAAGCTAGGGAGCATGATGTAAAAGAGATAATCTTGGATCCCTCTAATCCAGACTTGAAGGTGCTAATTAGCCATGATGTACCTGTAGAGTTTGAAGAAGAACTGATCAATCTATTAAAGAAGCGGGTCAAGAGCTTTGCCTGGAAATATGAAGACATAACAAGGATTAGCAAAGACGTCATAACTCACAAGATCAACATTGATCCGTCCTTCAATACGGTGCGACAGAAAAGAAGAAAGTTTGCTCAAGAAAAGAATCAGATTATCCAGGAAGAAGTTGACAGGCTGCTGAAAGCAAAGATGATCAGAGAAGCAGAGTATCCGAAATGGTTGGCTAACGTTGTTGTGTTAGAGAAAAGGAATGGTAAATGAAGAGTTTGTGTCAACTTCACGGACCTGAATGAAACATGCCTTAAGGATCCCTTTCCTCTTCCACACATTGACACCTTGGTAGACACTACATCAGGGCATGAGATCTTGACATTCATGGACGCATCTTCAGGATTTCAGCAGATCCAGATGGAGCCATCCGACCAACAAGACACCGCCTTCATTACACCCACAGGTATATATTGTTATGTTGCTGTGCAATTTGTGTTGGTAGTGGTGCCCTAGGCACGTTTAATAAATGTTGTAATTGTTATCATATATTTCATATCAATAAAGAGATGTTTTGATTATTATTGTTGTTCATGTTTACTTATAATAATCTCCGTCCCTAGTACTTGTTAAAGCACTAGCATAAAGGCTAAATGATCATGAGATGATCATGTTAGATTTATGGGTACTTGTTTGGAACAAGGTACTGGACATGACCCGCTGTATGAGATTTATGTCATGGTCTATGTCATACATATATCTCATATTAGTTATGTCATTCGAATCCTTAGAAATGAAGTTATTATAGTCTTCCACTTGATGAACATTATGTTTGACATATTCAAACGCTACTTTTAACCGAGTAGTTATAAAGGGTATGATTGGCATAATCGGATTCCCGTTGGGAAGAATAATAAGCTAAATGAATTTGTCCCTCCACGGAGAGATGTCAAGCTTGGGCCCCTCGAAGGAATGATGTTGATGAAATGTTCGGCCGAACTCAAATGGATTGATTAGATCAATAGCATTTGAATTAACAACATATTCGGAATCGAGAAAGTATTGAGCAAAACAAGTTGACTTGTTTGACCATGACTTGTGTTCAATGACATCGTGGACAAAGGGATTGTGACATATTCTAAAGGAATGCGAACTTGTATCTAGTTATACTATTTGGGTAGGTATGACGGTTTGCTAGAACCTAATCATATCTTATGGAATCATGTTTGAGCCCATTGCCAACTTAGTATAATCCTAGAGGGTCACACACAATAGAACGAATCCTAAATAAAAGGACTATATTGGTATTTAGGGTCGAAGGATCTTAAAGGAATTTTTGGAAAAGTTCTGGGCCTCCTGGTCAACCAAGTGGGCGCTTGGGTTGCACCAGGCGGGCGCTTGAACAAGCCGAAAAGAAACTTGACCTTCTGGCCAAATGAGCGGGCGCCTGGGTAGGACCAGGCGGGCGCCCGGTATACCGACAGGAAAATTCCTAATTCGATTAGGAAAGGTTTTTGGCACAAGTTACCTATTTGGAATAGGTCTTAATTGTGTATAAAAACACCAATTCGGCCAGACCATATTTACTAGTGCTTTTGTGAGTCACAAAGAGTTTGAGAGAGATTTTATTTTGTTCTAAGATATCATTGATTGAGGAACAAAATAATTCACAAATAAATTCCATATAGTTCTTTATTATATTGTGAAAGTGTGTTTCATAATATTGGTCTAGCAACCAAGATCAAAGAAGCTCCTTTGATATTCGTTCGAAGTGTGGATACCACTAGAGGGTGAAAATCATCATCTCCAAAGTTCGTGTTCAAGCTTTGTGATCGTGATCAAGTCTTCAAGTTTCTCCACCAAGACCGAAGAAAACTTTGATAGTCATCAAGGGTTAGTTTTTCCTTTATTCATTATGTTGTATTTGATTTAATCATATGAGCGGATCCATGGCTTTGGGTTTCTTAAAATTTTAATTGCTATATTCTGCTGCGCATGTTACTTGGAAACCCAACAATTTGGACTAAGAAATGCAGGTGCAACGTACCAGAAGCTTGTCAACATGATGTTCAAGAACCAGATTGGGGACACTATGGCAGTATACATTGATGATATGGTAGTCAAATCAAAGAAAGCAGAAAATCATGTCCGAGATCTCACTTAAGCCCTTGACATCTTGGATGCATTCAATATGAAGCTGAATCCAATAAAGTGCAACTTCGGTATGAAGTCTGAAAAATTTCTAGGCTACATGGTGACGCAAAGAGGAATAGAATCTAGTCCAGAACAAATAAAATCAATCCTTAACCTGACATCGCCTCGGACCGTAAAAGATGTTCAAATATTGACAGGAAAGGTAGCAGCCCTCAACAGATTCATTTCAAAATCCTCAAAAAGGTGCAAGCCATTCTATGATATGTTGAAGAAAAACAGCAAATTCAAATGGATAGAACTACATGAGAAAGCATTTTAAGAATTTAAGCAATACTTGTCAACATCTCCATTGCTGGCCAGACCATAAGAAGGTGAACCCCTATATGCATATTTGGCCGTCTCAAAAGCAACTGTCAGTGCAGTTCTAGTCCAAGAACAATAAGGTAACCAACATCCAATATACTACGTAAGTAAAACTCTCTTAGATACGGAAACCAGGTACTCCCATCTCGAAAAATTGATTTTAGCTTTGATTACTGCTTCAGTTAAATTAAGGCATTATTTTGAGACTCGTGTTATCTATATTCGTAATAATTATCCAATTAAGAATGTTATGAGGAAGCCAAAAATGTCGGGAAGGATGGAAAAATGGTCCATCCAGCTGAGCACATATGATATCAGATATGAACCAAGGACAGCAATAAAATCACATGCGCTTGCAAACTTTATTGCAGACTTCAGTCCAAGTATACAGTCAGAGGTAGAACTTGAGGTCTAACAGCTTCAAGATGACAACATCCTCCTCAAGTGGACACTATTTACAGATGGAGCATCCAATATGAGAGGAAAAGGTCTAGGGATTATCCTGAAGTCACCACAAGGGGACATCATACCCCAGGCCATAAGCTGTGATTTCAAAGCCCCTAACAACGAAGCAGAATATGAGGCTTTGATTGCGGGATTAACCATCGCCATAAATCTTAACGTCAAGGCAATTCAGGTATACAGTGATTCATTATTATTGGTTAATCATTTCAATGGTTCCTATGCAGCTAAGAATGCCAAGATGACGTCATATCTGGGGATCGTGAAAATCCTAGCAAGCAAATTCCAAAGCTTTTCCTTAGATCAGGTGCCTAGAGAGGAAAATTCTCAAGAAGATGCCCTTACTAACCTGGGATCAGGCTTCAAAAGTGCCTCTCAAACCAATATACCAATCATTCATGTCAACATCCCTATTGTGGAAAAGTTAGATCTCTTCACCATAGATGACGACATCGTGATAGATGACGACGCCCAAGGGGATCAAGCCAGTCAGACTTCATGGACTACTCCCATCATCAAGTACCTTCAAGATGGCACCATCCCAACTGATGAGAAGAGTGCTAGAGCATTCAAGGTAAGGAACTCAAGATATCTGTTAATATATAAAGTGCTGTTCAAGAAATCTTTTGCACGTCCATATTTGAGATGTCTAGAACCCAATAAAGCTAAAGAAGTTCTTAAGGAGCTAATGAAGGAATATGTGGAAATTATTCTTGGGGCAAAAGATTGTATACCAAAGCTCTAAGAATGGGGTACTTCTGGCCAACAATGCGTCAAGATGCCTCAGACTATGCCAAGAAATGTGACTTGTGTCAGAAACATGGCGACATCCTGCACTAACCAGCAGAATTACTTCATCCTGTTCTTTCCCCTTGTCCATTTATGACATTGGGTATGGATATTGTGGGTAAACTTCCCAAAGCACCAGGAGGGAAGGTATTCATGCTTGCAATGACAGACTACTTTTCCAAATATGTAGAAGCAGAGGCATACGTCCAAGTCTGTGACAAATAAGTCATCTCCTTCATTAAGAAGAAAATCTTCATCAGATTTGGCATTACTTAAGAGATAATTTGCGATAACGGTTCCCAATTCGTCAGTAAGAAGATGACAGACTTCCTAACCAGTTGGGGAGTCAAGATGGTGACATCTTCTCCTGTACATCCTCAAGCCAATGGACAAGCAGAATCAAGCAACAAGATTATAATCAACAACCTAAAGAAGAGGCTAGATCAGAAGAAGGGACGATGGGCCGAGGAACTTCCATTCGTGTCACGACCCGAAATCTAGGCTCTATTTTATTAGTAATAAATAATTATTATTTAATTATTTGCTTATTTATTTATTTAAATTATTATTTATTTAAATAATTATGTGTGCAATTTATGTGTTATAATAATTATGCCTAGCATTTTATTTGGGTCATTTGTGCTAGTGTAATATTGTTGGGTCTTAATTGTTAGTAGGGAGTGTAATTATTTGTGTGTAGTGTGAGAGAGGGGGCCTAAGTGTAAGTTTTTGAATTATTTCCCCCTACTTCCCTCACCTCCCTACCCTTCTCCCTCACTCTCACCATCATCTCCCTGGAAACTCTCTCTCTCTCTCTCTAGCTTGGGGTAAGTTTCTTTCTTTATCTTCTCTCTTCATTTTCTCCATCTTCTCCTCATAATCTCTCATTTCTTAAAACGTGAACATTGTTTAGATCGTCGTTAGGATCGCGTAGAATCAAAAAGAATTGAATTCCGTCAACTTTGAGATTTATCAAGTAAGTTACTTTTCCCCCATTTTGATGCTAAAATGTTCATATCATGTTTAGATAATGCTTAATGTGTTATATTTGAAGTTTGGTTGGGTTTTGAATTTGTTTGGAATTTATTTGAGTTTTTGGTTAAAAATGGTGAAATCTTGAATGTGGGAATTTGGTCTTGATTTTTGTTGATAAAGGGTGTTGTTAAGGTCCCCTTTTTGGTTAAATGATGTTTGGGTACCTTAGGAATATTGTTGGGAGTGTTAATTTTGGGTGTTATGAAAATGGTATGAAAATGGTAAGGAGATTTGAAGAACCCAGCTGGGAATTCTTCCCAGCCCGTAGACCAGGCGCCCGCTTGCCCTTGCCCAGGCGCCCGCCTACTCCCACTTTTTCTAGCGCCTGACCTTCTGCCAATTCAAGCGCGCGCCTGCCTATGCCCAGGCGCCCGCCCACCCCCTGTTCCAGGAATTTGACCTTTTTGCTTGGTTTAAGGCTAATGGCTTAACTAGTTTAGGTTTATTCCTTCTAATCAACTTAAGATAACACCGTGGAACACTTTATTGTGTGGATTTGATTCTTTTGTGAATAAATATGATGTGAAATTTATTTAAGTGCCGTTTTGGTAATGTTGGGCATCTTTGATGTGCGATTTGTATTGGTTTACCTTTGTGATGATTTAATTGGATTGGTTCCCTACTTTGGAACCTTAAGTTGTGTATTCATGCTAAAATATTATTACTTAGCATTTATTTGGAAGCCCAGCTGGCATATTTGTTGCATCGGGCGATGGGAAAGATTATAATGGCAAAGCCAAGTCCATTATAATGTTGACCATTGTTTTGCCCCCTTCTTTTACCCCCTTTTCCAGATCGGCCTTGGAAGAGATGAGTTAGCGTTCCTTTGTGAATGTATCTAGCTAACGGGCATGACTTTGTGTCATGGTCCTTGTCCTTTGTGACACTTATGGTTATTGGTTCCGGTACCGGGGTTTCTCTTCGGCTTTCATGCTATTATGAAGATGATGATTTGTTGATTATTGAAGCTGCGCAGCGATCCTTTATTTGGATGTTCCGGTTTGGAAAACCTTAGCTATATCCTTTGTTATGTGTTTATTTCAACTGCTATCTGTTATGTGATAAATGCTATGTGCTATGTGATATTTATTATTGCTTATTGTATATTGCATCATAGCATGTCATGTAGTTGCATTAGTAACTTATTGAGATTTATCTCACCCCATTTTATTTTATCTTTGTTTTTCCTTAACCCCCCCCCCCCCCAGGTACTAAGGATTAGTCTCGCTGATCACGAGAAAGAGGACGTCGAGTGTGGATACATTCTTTTGGGGAAGGTTGATATAGGTTGGTTTACATTATGTAAATGTGTAACCATTTTGGGATAGTTGTACCAAACAATGACGTCACTAAGAGTTGTATATTTATATTTGGTTGGGCATAAACTTATGGAAGTTTATGATAGTTGTATTTGGTTTTTATCAAACTTGGTTTTGTAAAACTTTGGATCATCACCTTTTGGTATCAAATGGAATTTTTAACTTCGGTATTTCTCAGTTTTGGTTTTAGAGTCGACGTCCAGATCGCGGTCTCGGGCCCGCGGGGTCCGGGGTCGCGACAATTCGTCTTATCGGCGGATAGGAATACACCCAAGATTTCAATAGGTCAGACACCA
The DNA here is from genome assembly GCA_026119855.1 of Campanula takesimana. Lineage (NCBI taxonomy): Eukaryota > Viridiplantae > Streptophyta > Magnoliopsida > Asterales > Campanulaceae > Campanula > Campanula takesimana. Next base: position 55,021 of record JAOWBW010001371.1, on the reverse strand, counting down.
TATTCCTTGGTATTTGGAGCAGAAGCCGTCATCCATGCAGAAGTCATCGTCCCTACAACAAGATATGGATTATTGACGTTAAAACAGAACGACGCCAACCTAGCTCACGATCTGGACACCATTGACGAGCTAAGGGACCTAGCTAAAATCAGGATGGCAGCTTATCAGCAGAGCATTACGCGGTCATACAACAAGAATGTCAGGCTGAGGAAATTTCAAGTTGGTGACTTGGTATTACGCAAGGTTTTTAAAAACACAAGAGAACTCAATGCTGGAAAATTGGCTCCAAAATGGGAAGGTCCATACTTGATAGATGCAGAAGTAGGAAAAGGCTCATATTGGCTTTCTACTCCAGATGGCGTCAAGATCCTAAGAAGTTGGAATGCAATCCACCTTAAAGCATACTTTATGTAAGTCATAATATGTTCATTTAATTCAAGAAAACATGTATGAATTTATCTTGCTTTATTTATTTATTTTGTGTCCTTTTAAGTTTGATTATATTTTTTGAACCATTACTGACTTAAGCATCGGAGGGGTGTTAGCTAAGCTAACACCCATCTCTAACATGTTTTTGTCTTGTAAGGAAACTAAAGAAATCTTTTTAGGTCAAGACAATCAACATGCATGATCAAGATAATGAGACAATCAAGATGTTGACATCTTCTTAGAAGATGACATCTAATTAATAAAGCTCAGGTATGAATCTACCTTTACTTTATGAGTAATTTTCATTCTTTGAATAAATTGCGTTTCCTCCAAATTTTTGCATAAGTTTTCCAATAAAGATAATATCACTTGGGATATTATAAATTACTAACGTCTTATTATTTTTGCAAGATATTAACACTTTGTACTAAGATTTTGAGATTCAATATAAAACAAAAGTCTTGAGACTGGCCATCTCATCTCAAGTTTAAGGTACCTATATCCCTTCAAAGGTTTAAAGAAATTACTTTATTTCGTCTCTATTAAGGTTTATACACCTTCGCCTGGAGCGCACGACATCGGTGTTGATTAAGGTGTGGAATGGGCATGTATGTTTATATGTATGCACCCCCCATTTCCACTTAGTCAAATACTGATCTAAAGTCATGATCAATTGGTTATAACATTAACATGTTATCTAAGGACAAAAGGTTCATTGACATAACATGTCAACCAAAGTTGTGCAAAGGATTTAAACATCCTACGCAAGAAGGAAATACAGCAGAAGTACCTAAAACCCATTCTATTTCATTCATCAAAGCCTACGAGTTACATAGCCAAGTTTTGTCCAAAAAAAAAAACCTAAAAGTGTGGAACCAACCCCACACATTGAAAAAACAAATTGTTTTCAGCCCTTATGGACCATAACATAACCAAACTCAAAAAAAAAAACACAAAATTTTTGATTACAACCATCTCGGGACGCAGCCCATAAAAGCGATGTTCAGAAAATCATTAATTGGCTTTCGCCGCTGGTGGCGTCGTACTTTCCTCATCTTTTCCTGCACCCTTGTCCTCTTCCTGCATGTTAACATCTTTAGCACCCGATGACACCTCTCCTTCATCTCTAGCTTCGCCTGACAACTTCTGGAGCCCAGCACGAAGGTGATCCAAATTCCATTTGACATGCTGACCACTCTGATACTCTTCCACCATTCTGATTTGGAGTTGCACCATGCTCCTAGCTACAGACTTCTTCATCAGGTTTTGAAATCAAACCCTCACATTCTAGGTCACTCGACTCGTCAACAACCTCATGGCGGTGAACATTTTTTAGCGTACAAATGATCTTGGCTAGGGATGAAACCCACTTTTTTCTCCCCATGATTAAGTAAGAAAAATAGAGAAAAGAGAGAGAAAGAAAGTTACCTCTTCAGAACGCCGGCTTGAGAGAGAAAAGAAATAATGACAAAATGGGAAGAGACGTGTGTTATAAATCCAAACCGCCCACTCTCCTAGAAATTCTCATTGCACTCATAACTGCATAGGAACTCTAAAGAACCGTCAAATCAAATAACTCCTTCCAACTCATTTTCAAAGGCTGTTCCAGAGAAAATTTTGTCTTTAAGTTTAAAGATAAAATTTTGGGGGCAATTGTTATGGGCAAAAGCTGCACGACGACGTCTTAAAGATATCGACATCCTGATAACTATAGTACTGTAAGTAATTATCTATTTATTTATTTATTGTGTTATTAATCTCTCTTTTACATATAAAAATCCAAGTATTAAAAACGTGACAAATGAAGACTCGTGAAGACTCCTATCAACAGCACAAAGACGTGATACAAGGGAGATATAGCCCGAGTTTCGAGCTTAGTTTGTTAGGGAAGATTTATTTTATCTTTTTTCTGTTATTTAAACTAAGCTATGAGGTGGCACCCACACACACAATTCACGCAGTCTTTTGTACTCCGCCATAGCTAGAACTGTAACTCCAAATATACTCAATACAACAATTTAGGGGTGGTAGGTGCTCAGAAACACCTCCCGAGGTTTTGTGCCGGCGAGTAGTTTTATCAAGGGATTTCCTCGTATACATAGACATGTTCTTATCATTCTTCATCTACATTCAATAATTATATTCCATTGTACCCTCCTTTCAATCCAAAACACTTCTCAGTTAATTCAATTTACATTGTTTGTTTTTCACCAAAACATTCAGTATAATCATAAACTAGGTCATAAAATAATATCAATTATTCTTATACCAAAATAACACACTAATCCAAATATATAGTCCAACTATGTCAAGATTTTACATACACAAATACATATAGACACTACACTACATACGCACACACATAGCACACACACAATAATAGAGATATCAATAATTATGACTATTGCATTTATATTTTAGTTATACTAATATTGGCAAGAGTTAATTGTACCATAGTCACTTACTGTTGTGGGTAAAATCTCAGACGTCGAAATCTTGAGCGCTGCCAGCATGTGGACATCTCCGTGTTTAGTAAGTTATGCATAACAAAGTTATTTTTACCCTAATAAATATTTTTTGTTGCCTAACCCTTGGAAATCACGTGATAAAAGACTTAGAAGACTTATATCAACGAAGAGATAGACTTAGTAAAGAGTTGGTTAAAGATAGATTGGATCCCACGATTCTAGGATAGTTGGTTATGGGTAGATATTCCAGACGACAACATCTTGTTCAACATGCAGACGTCTTCACCTCTGGCAGAATTATGGATAAACTATTTATTTACAGCTCATTAACTCCTAATAAAAATGTGATCAAAAACTTATTTCAGTGGATAAGAGACCAAGTCTACCAGAGTTTGTTGGAGATAAGATCCAATCCGGATTTTTAGGAGACTTAGTTACTTTTCTTATCTTTATTCTCTTTTATTTAAGGGCTATGGAGGAAACACTTTGACACACATTCTCACACGAATTCTCTCTGTACTCTCTCCATAGCTTCAAGCTTGTAGTACAACATTATCAATACAACCGTTTTGGGGAAGGTAGGTGCTCATAAACACCTCCCGAGGTTTTATGCCGGCGAGATAGTTGTCTTAAGGGCTTTTCCTCGTTACATGATCGTGTCATTCATACTATAATCATAACCCTTTTAAATTATATTCCATGGTACCCTCCTTATCATAATCCAAATCCGATTCACGCATTCACTTTTTTTTTATTTTTGGATTTCATTGTTTTTTACCAAAACAATTTGGCGCCCACCGTGGGGCCCTAGGTTTTTTAATTATTTGGGTTATCTTCAAACAACCATGTCTACCCAACCTATGAGCTCGACCTCCAGCAAAGCCATCATCACAATAGGTAGTATGAACATTCCATCTGGGGGCATCAATCTCAACAAGACGTCAGCTACCAGTCCCATAATGCCACCACGTTCAGGAACCGGTAAGAAGCAGTCGTCTCTGACTCCTGAGGCTGACATCAAGAACATGCTCATCCAGATGAAGAATCATCTAGACAGACAACAAAACAGCACCTCTCTGATGTCTGACGCCTTGATGAAGATACAGAAGGAACATAAGTTATTGACGGACAGGATGGATGTTGTCTCCCTGATTCGCCCCAAAATTCTCAATTCGATCTTGGGGGCAATTCACAGGTCTTCAATGAATTCATTCCAATGGCTTCTTAAGCTCATGCAGGGATCACGACATCTCCAATGATTTCGACACCTTTTGATTCGAGTATCTTTGAGTTGTGTTCAGAAAGAAATACCTCTTTCCTACCTTCTACACATAACGTCTTTGGGACATCTCCAGGAGGACCTACCTTCACCAGTAGCACGATTGTTTCATCTTCCACCGATGATACTAATCCCTTTGGTAACATGAATTTTGAATATGTTCTTGATAATACTGCTCGTACTACTAACCCTTTTCCAGGTAACTACATTGCAAATCAGCTTCAAGAATTAAGGGATATGGTCATGAACGTGCTCGGTGTCACTCATCCCATTCAGCAAGTTTCACCAACATATTACAACAAGTCGCGCTTTGTACCAGACATTGCACATGTCAACATCCCCAAAGGATTTAGCATTCCAACCATGAAGCTGTATGATGGAAGCACTGATCTTGAGGTACATGTCGCCCACTACCAGGAGAAAATGGAAATCGTCCATATACCTCTACAATTTAGAGAAGCATGCTTATGCAGAGGATTTGGATCGACTTTGGTAGGACCTGCTCTGAAATGGCTGATCCGTCAACAACCTGGGTCTATAGGCTCATTTGTCCAACTTGTCAACATGTTCTACAACCAGCTTTCTTGCAGCAGAAAGTTTGAGAAGCTTACTAGAGACCTCTATCGTATCACACAACAACCCATAGAGACTCTGAAAGACTATGTAAACAGGTTCAACAAAGAGGTCCTAGAAGTCCCCAACTTAGACATGGCAACAGCAATAGAGGCATTCAAGATGGGAATGAAGAAAGATTCACCGTACTACAGGGAGTTGGTGATGAATCCTTGCAAGAAAATGGACGAGATCCGAAGCAGGGCATTAAGATTCATCAGGCTAAAAGAAGATGAGATGCAGCAATCTAAACTCACTAGCCAGGCATCAACATATGACAATCCTGACAGAAAGATAGAGACATCTCATCACAAGCATAACAGATCAAGACCCTATCCTAGAAATAATCATAATAAGATAAATTATGTAAAATATGATATTCAATGTCCTAAGATTTCTGACTATTGTTTTTCTGTTGGCATTTCAGGTATCCTTTGTGCAATGAACAAACTACGTGATAAAGCGAGATAGCCAAAGAAGAATGAAAAGTCTTCAGGCTGGAAGGACAAATCCAGATGGTGTGCCTACCATGAAGATTTTGGACATCTCACTAAGGATTGCATCGCCTTACGCAAACAAATCAGTTATCTGCTGTTAAAAGGACACCTTAAAGAATTACTCAATCATAGGAGAAACAAGATGGATAATAAGGAGACGATTACATTATGACCACCATCTCCTCCTGTAATTACTAAGGAGTCTAAGGATGAAAAGCCTTGAAGACCAGAAAGGACATCTCAGTTAATTTCTCAAGACGTCATCACCTTTGAAGATGATGACAGGGACAGTATCTTGGATCCCTCTAATCCAGACTTGAAGGTGCTAATTGGCCAAAATGTACCAGCAGAGTTTGAAGAAGAACTGATCAATCTTTTAAGGGAATGGGTCAAGAGTTTTGCCTGGAAACATGAAGACATAACGGGGATTAGAAAAGACGTCATAACTCACAAGCTCAATATAGATCCATCCTTCAAGACGGTACGACAGAAAAGAAGAAAGTTTGCCCAAGAAAGGAATAAGATTATCTAGGAAGAAGTTATCAGGCTGCTGAAAGCAAAGATGATCAGAGAAGCAGAATGTCCAAAATGGCTGGCTAACATTGTTGTGGTGGAGAAAAAGAATGGTAAATGGAGAGTTTTTGTCGACTTCACAGACCTGAACAAAGCATGCCCTAAGGATCCCTTTCCTCTTCCGTACATTGATACCTTGGTAGACGCTACATCAGGACATAAGATCTTGACATTCATGGCGCATCTTCAGGATTTCAGTAGATCCAGATGGAGCCATTCGACCAACACGACACCACCTTCATTACACCCACATGTATATATTGTTATATTGCTATGCCATTTGGACTAAGAAATGCAGGTGCAACGTACCAGAAGCTTATTAATATGATGTTCAAGGACCAAATTGGGGACACCATGGAAGTCTACATCGATGATATGGTAGTCAAATCAAAGAAAGCAGAAAATCATGTCTGAGATCTCACTCAAACCTTTGACATCCTGGATGCACTCAAAATGAAGCTGAATCCAACAAAGTGCAATTTCGGTATGAAGTCTGGAAAATTTCTAGGCTACATGGTGACACAAATAGGAATAGAACAAAGTCCGGAGCAGATTAGAGCCATCCTCAACCTGACGTCACCCCAGACTGTTAAGGATGTACAAAGATTGACAGGAAAGGTTGTAGCCCTCAATAGATTTATCTCAAAATCCTCAGAAAGGTGCAAGCCATTCTACGATATCTTGAATAAGAATAGCAGATTCGATTTGATAGAATTACATGAGAAGGCATTTCAAGAATTGAAGCACTACCTGTCAACATCCCCATTGCTGGCCACGCCTTAATAAGGTGAACCCCTGTATGCATATTTGGCCGTTTCAGAAGCAGCTGTTAGTGCAGTTCTTGTCCAAGAACAAGATGGTAACCAACATCTAATATACTATGTAAGTAAAACTCTTTTAGATGCGGAAACCAGGTACTCCCATCTAGAAAAGTTAATTTTGACTTTGATTACTACTTCAATTAAATTAAGGCATTATTTTGAAACACATGTTATCTATATTTGTAGACACCCCATTTTGAACGTTCATTCATAATCACACTACTTTTGTGTCTCGACTTTGATTTGGGTCGAAACTCGTTAAGTTGGACATGTTTTGTTAAGTTTCTAACTGACTCCGTTAGTAAGGGACCAAAACGAACATCAAAACTACAGCAGAAGGGCATAAATGTGATTCCAGCACAAAGATGCCTCGTACGAGACATTGATGTCTCGTACGAGACATCCCTCTTTGACAGTCGAGTTCAGCAATTTCCTTGTTGATCTATCTAAATTTCGTTTCTTGGCAAAGACACCTTAATTCGGGAAAGTTGAAAAAGACGATCAGAGAGTCCAAATAAACCTCCTTGGAAATCAAGTCATTGATTCCCATCCAAATTAAACCCTTGAAACCCTATAAATATGGTTGTTCTTGCCTAGAAGTTAAAAATTCTAGGCAAGAACAAAATATACAATTCTTAATGACGTCAATAATGGTAAAACTATCCCCAAAAGGTTATACATTTAAATAATGTAAACCGATCCATAACAACCTGCCCCAAAATCTCAATCCTCTCGACATCCTCCTCGATCCCGAATCCTAATCCTTTTCCTCCTGGGGGGGGTTAAGGAAAAACAAAGATGGAAATAAACGGGGTGAGATAAAATCTCAGTAAGTTACTAATGCAACTACATGACATGCTAAGATGCAATATACAATAAACAATAATAGTTATCACATAGCACATAGCAATTATCATATATCAGATAGCAGCGGAAATAAACACATAACAAAGGATATAGCCAAGGTTTTCCAAACCGGAACATCCAAATAAAGGATCGCTGCGCAGCTTCAATAATCAACAAATCATCATCTTCATAATAGCATGAAAGCCGAAGAGAAAACCCCGGTACCGGAACCAATAACCAATGAAGTGTCACAAGGGACGGGAGACATGTCACAAAGTCATGCTCCAAGAAGCTAAAATGCACATAAAGGAGCTAGCTCTTCTCACATCCAAGGCCAATCTGGAGGAGGGTAATAATGGGGCAAAACAATGGTCAACATCACAATGGACTTGGCCGTGCCATCATAATGTTTCGCATCGCCCAAACACACACAACATACCAGCTGGACTTTCACGTAAAGGCTAAGTAATAAAATACTAGCACGATAAACAATCATTGATTCCAAAGTAGGGAATCATACCAATAAATCACCATAAAAGATGCGAACGATTACTCAAGAAGAGTTCAACAACAATAAACACAAGGAGTTTCTCATAAAAGAGTCCAACAACATTGACCATTAAAACATAATGATTCCAAGATAAGGCATGTACCAAACACATTCTAATTATGATACCCACAAGTTAATCATAAGAGCACAACCCACACGGTCGCTCACAAATAGCACAATAACTATTACCAAAATGACCCTAAACGTTTATTCATAAAGATATACTGGGACTATTAGCTCCCTATATTTACACCTAGAATTCCAAATAGTAAGACCGAATAAATACACCTTAAATCTATTCAACACCGGGTACCCAATCACCAATTCACGTCTTACATCCGTTCATCAACGAACCAATTCTTAACCTCAAACACCCAACCAAATCCCGAAGTATAAAACTTAGAACTTAACTGAACAACCTATCCCATCTTGTAGTACTCGAAGAGAGCTTCGAAACGATAGTTTACACGCCTAAAACGGAGTCCGGACGAAGAAGTTATGGCCTCCGGAAGATCGACCTAAATTCTGGAAAAAGTGGGCGGGCGCCCGGAATTGAGTTGGCGGTCGCCCGAAACGCTGTTGCCAAGCTAAATGAGGCTGATTTAGTGGGAGGTCGCCCAAAACTAAGTGGGCGGCCGCCCAGACCCCAAAATACACCCGAATTACACTCCTTTTGTCCTAAATCTTGATATAACAACCCTTATACCTCCCCACCATTGTGGGGCTCGATCCATAACACAATCGATCACAAAGGGATCATTCTCGAATACTAAAATGTTCCACAACATTAACTTAAGTCAACTAGGGTGATACTTCGAGCCTAGATCGGGCTTGAACCAAAAACAATTCGAAAACAAAGGTACTCAGGACAGCTGGTATGGGCGTGTCGCCCATAGACAGTCCGGGCGGTCGCCCAAAACCCACACCCAGCCCAAAATCAACTGACTTCATGGGCGGTCGCCCAACCCAAAAGTGGGCGGTCGCCCACTCACTTTTACTCAAATTCTCCGGATCAACTGATCTCATGGGCGGTCGCCCAAACCACCCATGGGCGGTCGCCCACGCACCCAGGTCGCCGGAAAACGGCAAGAACCAAATGGGTTTTTCCATTTTCTTACCCAAAACCAAATTTCTCCCAATCAACTCTCCCAACTTAATCCCCAAAGCACCCAAACAACATCTAGCAAAAAGGGGAACTCAACAACACCATAAATGACCCCAAACCAAGAATCAAACCCAACATTCATATAAATCACCATTTTTAACCAACAACCCAAATAAATTCCAAATCAATTCCAAACTCAACTAAACCTCAAATATAACAACTAAAGCATTATATAAACATGAAATGAACACTTTAGCATAAAAATGGGGGAAAAGCAACTTACCCGGATTTTCTCAAAGGTGACGGAACTCGAAATTTCTTGGCTTCCTACGATCCTATCGACGATCTAAACATGATTCATGTTTTAAGAAATGAGAAATAATGAGAGGAAGATGAAGAAAATGAAGAGAGAAGGAAGAGAAGAAAAACTCACCATAACCAAGGAGAGAGAGAGGGAGTTGCTGCACAATGAGGGGGGGAGAAGGGGAAGAGTGAGGGAGAAGAGGAGGAGTAGGGAGAAATGATTTCAAAATGTTACGCTTAGGCCCCTCCCCCTAATACTACACTTTCAAAAAAAACTCCCCACTAACAAATAAGACTCAACACTTCTACACTAGCACAAATGACCCAAATAAATGCTAAGCATAATTATTATGAAACATAAAATGCACACACCAATATTTAAATAAATAATAATTTAAATAAATGAATAAGCAAATAAATAAGTAATAATTATTTAATTACTAATAAAATAGAGCCTAGATTTCGGGTCGTGACATTCACTCCCCCTTAAAGAAAATTCGACCCGAATTTTAACGAGACTTACCCGAAAGACCAAATAGCTACGGATACGATAGTTCCGCCATTTCTCAAATTCCCCACTTGTCCATTCTAAACCACCACGTAGTAACCTTAATTAATGTTCTCGATACCACGACCTCTCGTACATAACTTCCTTCAATCATAACCTTCACTACTAATTAGAATCCTCAATCAAAATTGGAGAATCCCAATTGCTCCCAATCATGACTCTCGAGATATCCCAAGCTCACCTTATTCATAACCTTAATTACACTGCAAAGGTGTTTCCTTTGTAAATCGCATACTTAGTAGTATTCCCCAGAAATTCAAAACATCACCATCCCGAGCCTAATTAGTTTTTAAAATATAAAAAGGCTAAAGAAATTTATATTCCTACAGTATTCATCGAAATGGCTATATCTCTATGGATTACCATTATAGTGTCTTCACTTTGAGTTAACACCTTAAATAAATAGTACCATACAAACCCCAAAATTTCTCGTACAAAGTGTCCACTTAAATCTATGTTATACTCTCATCCCTTCATTAATCTGGTCTTGAAGCCTAAACCATTCAATATACTCAATAGTCCGCAAAACGATCCAAATTTCATCTTCAAAAGATTTTCTCTAACTCTCATTTAAGTTATAATCCGTGCTCATATGCCCAAAGGAAATCAACGAACCCTAAATTCAATAGCTAACCCCAGTTAGTCTCTCACGCATACATTTATTATCTTAATGATACTTAAGCTCAATGGTACTACCAAAGTCATAAACCAATTAGCTAGCCTCATTCCAATAGATCCATTACCAAATCACAATATTCCTTAATTATGCCCAAATATTGATACTCAACTTTCTTCACATACCCGTGGTCCAAATCGCGAAACGCCACCAAGGAGAGATTTAGGACCATAGAACCACTATCTAACCAAAATTCAAAATGCCTTTAATATAGATCGAGCAATTGTTACTCTCCCAAAATGTACTTATTAGTCCTTTCTAACTTAACACGCTTACCACCATTATCGATTATAAATTCCACCATACACTCATTACCCATAACAATTCACGCATCCCTCCATACTAATCAATCCCGATGTACTCACGGAGATGTACTAAAAGTAAACAAAATCTCTTAACAAGAAACATTCGGTTGAATCCTCAACTTTTACAACTCAACCATTACAATATAGATATTGATCTAATTATCAGTACTACAACCTTGTACCACAACAATGCAATTTAACCCCAAGCTTCTCCTCGAACACCAGGTACTATTCGGAAGAAACTGAAAATCTTACGAATGATAAATACACCCAACAAACTGACCGAAACTAAATACTCGGATTTCAATTAGGAAAAGATAGGTATAACTCTACCCAAAGGAACGGTCTCAAACAGTTTTAAGAAATTAGGAATGGAGAATATAACAATCCCCCTACAACAATAGACTAAAGCAATAGTAACATCAAAATCTTGTAATAGCAACATGGCTAATTTAGCAGGTGAGACATAACCATACTTAAGCACATCATAAGCACATAAGACTTCATCAGATACCCTAAACTCCTCCATAGGAGTAGACACCTACAACACATAAGTCAAAGACTCAGAAGAAATAAATGCAACTAAATGCACAGAAACACATAAATGCGATGATCCTAAAATGCACGCGCTCGCTCTCTCGACATAAAATTAATACCTCCTGAAACTGATGAATCACCCGTTGAGTGCTGATTGATTGCCAATACTCTACCTGAACCCTTGGGCTTCCCCGAAGCATCCCTCTTCTGACCCTGTGGTATTCCATTTCCTGTCCCCGATGACTGAACTCTAAACCTCGGACAATCTTTAATGAAATGTCCCAACTGACCACACTTCACACATTTTCCTTGCTTCTTCCAACACTTGTCTTCTGAGTGTCCTTTCCTCTGACAGAAGCTGCAGACTTCCCCATTTCGTGTCACCTTATTAGAATCTCGATTTCCTACTGTTGGTTGCCCTTGACGTTGCTTTATGAATCGAGTTTGCACTCCAGAATTACCTCTGTTATCCGAATGTTGCTGTTGCGACGTACTCTGCCCTCCTTGCTTACCCGGGTTAACCATCTCAGTCTTCCTTTTGTGTTCCCCAATATCCTGCTCAATCAAGTAGGCTCGATCCACCGCATCCTGAAAAGGTTGAATTCTTTGGGCTAAAAGTTGAGTCCTAATAGCTGTCTTCAAACCCCTGATTAATCTCATCGCTTTCTGCTCCTCGGTCCGCACAAGGTAGTCACAACACCTGGCTAATTCTGCGAACTTAGCCGAGTACTGTGCTACTGACATCATGCCTTGCTCCAAGCTGAGGAACTCGATCTCCTTCCGGTTTTGATTCACTAGAGAGATAAAATGATCCTTGAATTTCCTCACGAACCACTCCCAAGGATATGGTATAAGAGTCGCATCCCAACTGGTCTTCAGTGCCTTCCACCAGTGTTCCGCAGCCCCCACGAGCTTATAAGCTGTAAACAGAACCCTATCCTCATCAGTACAACCAAAGACATCGTAGATTTTCTCCATCGATTCTATCCATAGCTCGGCTTTCTTCACATCCGGCTCACCGTCGTACTCACTTGGTTTCAACTTCAAGAATTGCTCCAACCCATATCGCGGAGGTACTACAAGTTCCTTTCTCGGCCCTTGGTCATGCATTGCTTTCACGGCTGCTTCAAACCTGCCCTGAAACACTGCACGGGCTTCATCCCTTGTTTCATTCTGATTTGCATTACCGGTATTACTTTCACCACTTCTCCTTCGAGCCATTTCAAACAAGTACCTGCATGAAACAACAATTGTTACTCACTCCGAACACACTACCCTCCTAGGTCATACTAATCCACCTATACATATACTTAGAGCTAATGCCATAGCTCTGATACCAACTGTCGCGACCCCGAACCCGCGGGTCCGGAATACGCGAGCTGGACGTCGACTTAAAACCAAAACTCTAAAATATAGAAGTTAAAAATTCCATTTTGAACCGAAAGATGATAACACAAGGTTTTACAAATCCAAGTTTAAATCAACAAAGTACATCTAACATAAGCTCCACAGCTTATACCAAAAAGAATAAAATATACAATTCTTAATGACGTCAATAATGGTAAAACTATCCCCAAAAGGTTATACATTTAAATAATGTAAACCGATCCATAACAACCTGCCCCAAAATCTCAATCCTCTCGACGTCCTCCTCGATCCGCGAATCCTAATCCTTTTCCTCCTAGGGGGGGTTAAGGAAAAACAAAGATGGAAATAAACGGGGTGAGATAAAATCTCAGTAAGTTACTAATGCAACTACATGACATGCTAAGATGCAATATACAATAAACAATAATAGTTATCACATAGCACATAGCAATTATCATATATCAGATAGCAGCGGAAATAAACACATAACAAAGGATATAGCCAAGGTTTTCCAAACCGGAACATCCAAATAAAGGATCGCTACGCAGCTTCAATAATCAACAAATCATCATCTTCATAATAGCATGAAAGCCGAAGAGAAAACCCCGGTACCGGAACCAATAACCAATGAAGTGTCACAAGGGACGGGAGACATGTCACAAAGTCATGCTCCAAGAAGCTAAAATGCACACAAAGGAGCTAGCTCTTCTCACATCCAAGGCCAATCTGGAGGAGGGTAATAATGGGGCAAAACAATGGTCAACATCACAATGGACTTGGCCGTGCCATCATAATGTTTCGCATCGCCCAAACACACAGAACATACCAGCTGGACTTTCACGTAAAGGCTAAGTAATAAAATACTAGCACGATAAACAATCATTGATTCCAAAGTAGGGAATCATACCAATAAATCACCATAAAAGATGCGAACGATTACTCAAGAAGAGTTCAACAACAATAAACACAAGGAGTTTCTCATAAAAGAGTCCAACAACATTGACCATTAAAACATAATGATTCCAAGATAAGGCACGTACCAAACATATTCTAATTATGATACCCACAAGTTAATCATAAGAGCACAACCCACACGGTCGCTCACAAATAGCACAATAACTATTACCAAAATGACCCTAAACGTTTATTCATAGAGATATACTGGGACTATTAGCTCCCTATATTTACACCTAGAATTCCAAATAGGAATACCGAATAAATACACCTTAAATCTAGTCAACACCGGGTACCCAATCACCAATTCACGTCTTACATCCGTTCATCAACGAACCAATTCTTAACCTCAAACACCCAACCAAATCCCGAAGTATAAAACTTAGAACATAACTGAACAACCTATCCCATCTTGTATTACTCGAAGAGAGATTCGAAACGATAGTTTACACGCCTAAAACGGAGTCCGGACGAAGAAGTTATGGCTCGGGAAGATCGACCTAAATTCTGGAAAAAGTGGGCGGGCGCCCGGAATTGACTGGGCGGTCGCCCGGAACGCTGTTGCCAAGCTAAATGAAGCTGGTTTAGTGGGAGGTCGCCCAAAACTAAGTGGGCGGCCGCCCAGACCCCAAAATACACCCGAATTTCACTCCTTTTGTCCAAAATCTTGATATAACAACCCTTATACCTCCCCACCATTGTGGGGCTCGATCCATAACACAATCGATCACAAAGGGATCATTCTCGAATACTAAAATGTTCCACAACATTAACTTAAGTCAACTAGGGTGATACTTCGAGCCTAGATCGGGCTTGAACCAAAAACAATTCGAAAACAAAGGTACTCAGGACAGCTGGTATGGGCGGTAGCCCATAGACAGTCCGGACGGTCGCCCAAAACCCACACCCAGCCCAAAATCAACTGACTTCATGGGCGGTCGCCCAACCCAAAAGTGGGCGGTCGCCCACTCACTTTTACTCAAATTCTCCGGATCAACTGATCTCATGGGCGGTCACCCAAACCACCCATGGGCGGTCGCCCACGCACCCAGGTCGCCGGAAAACGGCAAGAACCAAATGGGTTCTTCCATTTTCTTACCCAAAACCAAATTTCTCACAATCAACTCTCCCAACTTAATCCCCAAAGCACCCAAACAACATCTAGCAAAAAGGGGAACTCAACAACACCATAAATGACCCCAAACCAAGAATCAAACCCAACATTCATATAAATCACCATTTTTAACCAACAACCCAAATAAATTCCAAATCAATTCCAAACTCAACCAAACCTCAAATATAACAACTAAAGCATTATATAAACATGAAATGAACACTTTAGCATAAAAATGGGGGAAAAGCAACTTACCCGGATTTTCTCAAAGGTGACGGAACTCGAAATTTCTTGGCTTCCTACGATCCTATCGACGATCTAAACATGATTCATGTTTTAAGAAATGAGAAATAATGAGAGGAAGATGAAGAAAATGAAGAGAGAAGGAAGAGAAGAAAAACTCACCATAACCAAGGAGAGAGAGAGGGAGTTGCTGCACAATGAGGGGGGGAGAAGGGGAAGAGTGAGGGAGAAGAGGAGGAGTAGGGAGAAATGATTTCAAAATGTTACGCTTAGGCCCCTCCCCCTAATACTACCCTTTCAAAAAAAACTCCCCACTAACAAATAAGACTCAACACTTCTACACTAGCACAAATGACTCAAATAAATGCTAGGCATAATTATTATGAAACATAAAATGCACACACCAATATTTAAATAAATAATAATTTAAATAAATAAATAAGCAAATAAATAAGTAATAATTATTTAATTACTAATAAAATAGAGCCTAGATTTCGGGTCGTGACAAATGGTCAACTTGTGAAGGTGTCCAAAAACCCTACAGACTCAAAATCCTCTGATATTCAGCCTCCTCTTCATACCCACGAAATTTAGAAGATCATAACTCAAGCCAAGTCAAGTTCTTTGGATCATCAAGGCCTTTAGTCAAGGACATCCATAGGATACTCGAAGAACGCTTAAGTAAAACTCTCTGTTTTCTATCTTCTCATCTCCTTCTTTGTCTTTGAAGTAGTGTGATTCCATTAAAGGATCAGCCTAGAGCCTCTCCAATTCATGGAGATGGTCTCAAAGCATATGATCCGACATTCCAAATAAATAGGAAACTATTTATTTGGTTCCTTTTGCGTACATTTTGCATGATTTTGAGACAACGATGATGATTTCTTAGCAAGACCGATCCAAGATCGGGTGGATTGGGTGCTGCTTGACCTTCCCAATCCATAACTTAACCCCCGAACTCAAGAATCTCATGGTCCGTGTTCCGTTAAACATGGTGGTGACTCACAACAAATCGAGCAACAATCAAGTCCTCACAACCCGAAGCACGAGGCGGGGGCGCGCGCGCTCACAGTGGCGACTCTTCTGGGGAGATTATCATAAGTGGGTTAGACTTGAGTCGAAAGAAATCATCATTGTTTTTCAAAATTCTGCAGTTTCTGCGCTGTTTTTCTGTTCCCAGAAGGGATATCTCGTACAAGACATCGATGTCTCGTACGAGACATACCCTTTCTGTCTGACTGATCTGGTTCTCTGGTTTGAAAAAGGAATTTCGTTCGGTTCAAACACGTATACAGGGTTCCAGATATGTTTCCCCCTCTGTTTCTGAGTCTTAGGATCTTCCTAACGATGAAGAGACTCCCTGTATATCATAAAGCTAACCTATGTTTTGCAGGAGTACTTGCTTTTTTGTTTTTATCCCCTGCTCTGCTCATGTTTACTTTATGTGTGAACTACGACGGCCTGAGTTCCTCCACAAGAGGGAAACGTAGGCAGCCACTTGGCCCGGCCATTGCATGTTTTGTTTTACTTTTAAAAAAAATCTCCCTATTTTACTTTGATACCTAGATCTTGACTCTCACACACGTGCACACATATATAATAATTGCACTACATACCCTTCAACCCGGGTCCCAATCGGAGGACGAATGTCGGTCAGCACCTCCATTCTAACGAATGGCCCTTGCCGGTCTCTCCAAAGATGGTGTACCTACTCCATGACACGCTCCTAGACTGTGTTCATGGGGAGCCTTAGCCGTAAGCCCTGCATCAACCTCATGCATACATACTAGTCAATAGGACACTCCTCGAGACCGGTCGGTTCGATTCTTAGGGTTGTTTTAACCTTTGCCCAAGATAACGCATTTTCTACAATCTATAATTCTCCCTTCATGAATTCTTGACGAGTGTCCCTTCAGTTAAATTGTTAAACAAAGGATTGAGATGGTGGAATTGAGAATTTTTCTACGTTCATCGAGTCTAGTCTCTTTCACCACCAAGATCCTGCGTTTGATAATGTCCCTTTCGGTTGTCCCTTATAATAATTCATAAGGTCTGATTGCATTAAAGGCATTGTTTAACAAAGTGCAAAACAATTACGGAATCACTTAGGTTTGGATCATTTGGATGGTGGATTCCGATGAGAATATGGGACCTTTGCCCGAATTGTCCATTTGGGATAGTGCAATACAAGTGAAAAACAAGGGGCTCATATTTTAGGGTGACAGAATCCACTGTTCCAGGATGAACTAGGTAGTAACCCTTTAAAATGGATTAAATTCCATCCGACCAATAGGACCAAAATCTACAAATCTGATTGTCAGGTTGGATGCCTCGTACGAGACATCCATGTCTCGTACGAGAATCCTCCATTTTCTGTGAATCTGCCGTGTTTGGTCAACCTAATCTCATAAAAGCCGACTTGTTGGGACCCCAGCCTGGATTTGACACAGTTTTTGCACTCTAGGTTCATCCGATCAGCAAGGTAGCTCCATACTCCTGACACAATGCCCGCTCACACAGAAATGTCTCTCCGAGAAATCTCCTAAAGTCTACGTTTCAAGATGGAAGCCATCGGAGGTTATAAATAAGGTCTACCCAACGGAGAGGCCCCGGAAATCAATGTCATACAGGAATTCCGCTTCAGGGGACTCGACTACGCCTCTTATTATGCTCATAGTCAAGACGCTAATGACCAAGTCAAAAAGCGTAATGAACAAAATGAGAAAGACTGGGCTGAAATCGAGAAAATAATCTATGATGGCAAGCTCAAAATGTTGTAAGCTGAATATAACCAAATGAATACATGGTATGATGTTGCTGTCAAAAAGGCCCAAGACTTGGAAGAAAGCAAACAAAGGGCCATTAACGAAGAAGTAGTCCATTGCATTAGCTTGCTCTACAAAGACCTAAAGGACCAAACGGAGGAGGAACATAGCCATCACCTCAATGTCATGAGGGACCACTACGAGAGCATCATGCAAAGCCTCCAACCCAAGCCGTAAAGAGCCTACACTGATTTAAGCCAAATTTGACTCGGTAGAGTGTTTTGTGAACTCGAAAGGGAAGGAAAGCTCACACCGATGAAAGGGTACAAGCCCAAGTATGAGGGGGCCAGAAAGGCCTTACACTTGTATTGCTACTATCACCAGTGCCGCGGTCACCACACTAACAAATGAAACAATCTGAGAGATAAGATCCTAGATCTTATAGACCAAGGAACTCTTCAAATAATAGGCGATGGAATCGGTCTAGTGTTGAAGAATGAAGGATCCAAATCCCACGCTCCTGTTCTGCTTCATTAGTCAAAAACTTATTAGACTAGTTTTTCCTTTCCAGAATAGTTGTTTCTTTTTATTTATTTCTCTTAATTAGACTAGAATAGTTGTTTGTTTCTTTATTAGAATAAAAGGGGTCCTATTCACCCGAGACACATTGTGGGTTAGAGAACGCCCTCCTATCTATTTTTAACTCTTTCTTTCAGTAATAGTGATTCTTCTTTTTAAAGATTTATACTTTGTTGTCTTGAATCCAAAAGCAAAGTAGCGTAGAGATGGTAGAAGTACGCAATGAAAATGACTACTCAAAAGCCATTCCATTCTCCGGAACACGCCCAGTACTTAACATGATGCTAAAAGAAGGATACTTCCCCCGTCTCGGACTTGGCAAGAATTTACAAGGGATCAAAGAACCACCACCTGTTGTTCTATATCCATTTGAATTTGGTCTAGGCTATGAGTCACCTCTCAAGAACATTCCTAAGGAGGAAAGGGATTGGACTTCATACATAGTGGCGATTGCACCACCCTATCGAAGGACTCTAAACGGGTACTTTGTACGCGAGGGGGAAAATTTTCCATACTTCATGTTCCCTAAACCATGGATTGACCATAGGGGGAAGCGCCAACCGAACTTTGAAATTTTCAGTTACTGTGATCCATACTCACTTGAAACAGAACCGATGCAATTCTCGTGGCTACCTCGAGAATTAGGGGGTACCAAGGCCGAGGCACGCAGTGAATGGGACTTTGTGTTGGGAGAAGACCTACTGTGCCAATTTCTCAACCTTTGCAAGCTAGAGGACACTCATATTAATGCAATAGACAAGGGGGACGCTCCGAACCAAGACTACACCGAGCTCATCGAGAAGTGTGACGAGCCCATCAAGAACTGGTACATAACTGGGGGACCCATAGTAAGTGAAGACTTCCTGATCAAAGAATTAAGATGTACTCCCCATCCCAATAGGGAAAGAAAATTTGTAACTCTTACCTTAGAGTCAGATACCGCTACCGATGAGCTCACCCAAGAGGACTTGGATGCCATCGCGGAACGTGTATTCCCCTACTTTCTTAATGAAAACATAGATCTTTCTGAGTATCCTGAGATTGCTAGCGTCGTGAATGATGAATTAACTAATAACTCAAACGAATTAGATAATGATGAGTCATATGACGAGATAGACCAAGAAAATGAACAAATATTAAAAGAAATTAACAAGCAAGTAGGTTATCGTGGCGGAAATGGTCCTATTGATGCCGAAGAAATGCAAACAGTTAATTTGGGGACGGACGATGATCTGAAAGAGACCAAGATCGGCAATTTCGTCAAGGGGGAAAACCGACAAGCCCTCATAGCGCTTCTCCGAGAATTCATAGATGTGTTCGCATGGTCCTACAAAGATATGCCGGGTCTATCCAATTCGATTTTTGAACATAAGATACCGCTGCTTCTCAATTCAAAGCCAGTCAAGCAGAAACACCGCAGAATTAAACCCGAGTGGTCGGTACAAGTCAAGCAAGAGATAGAGAAACTCTTGAATGTTGGATTCATCAAAGTGATAGAATATCTAACCTGGTTAGCTAATACTGTGCAGGTTTCCAAGGCAAATGGAAAGGTCCGCATTTGCGTAGATTTTCGTGACACAACAGAGCATCTCCAAAAGATGATTTTCCTATCCCTAATATAGACATGCTCATCGACAATACCACAAAATATGAAGTCCGTTCATTTGTAGACGGGTTCGCAGGGTACAACCAGATCCTCATGGCCGAGGAGGAAAACACAAAACGGCGTTTACCACACCCTGGGGGACGTTCTGTTAAACAGTCATGCCATTCGGACTCAAGAATGCCGGAGCCACTTACCAAAGAGCTGTAACCGCACTATTCCATGACATGATACATAAAGAGATGGAAGTGTACATTCACGACATGATCATACACTCTAAAGGCTCTGATGGGCAGCACTCCATCGACCTCAGAAAGTTCTTTGAAAGGTTGAGACACTACAAGATGAGACTTAATCCGGCCAAGTGCACATTTGGGGTAGTAAAAGGAAAGGTCCTTGGGTACATGGTCACTGAGCGTGGTATAGAAGCAGACCCTGCTAAGATCAAAGCCATCGTTGATATGCCTCCACCTAAGACGTAGAAAGAAGTAAATGGATTCATGGGTCGCCTTCAGTACATTAGTCGTTTCATTAATCAACTCACGATGATGTGCGAACCCATCTTCAAACTCCTCAAGAAGAATGTGTTGGAAATTATGCCCTAGGACCTTGAGAAAGGCCTTATGTTACATCATGTTCTCATTTGTTATGGAGATAACAACAGTGGACTATTATATGTTTACATGTTTATTATAATAATCCCGTCCCTAGTACTTATGAAGAACTAGTATAAGTCTAATTGATGATCATAGGATGATCATGTGTATATGATACAAATTAAGCTTATGGGTACTTGTTGGTGAACACGTACTGGACATGACCCGCTATGAGATTTATGTCATGGTCAGATGTCATAATTAAATCTCATATAGTTATATCATTTATCCTTAGACCTGAGATTATCATAGTCTTCCACATGATGAACATTATGTTTGACGTACTCAAACGCTACCCCTAACCAGGTGGTTATAAAGGCTACGATTGACATAATCAGATTCATGTAGGGAAGAATGATAAGTCAAGATGGGATTTGTCCCTCTCTCAAGAGAGGTATCTGCCTGGCCTCTCGATGAGTGAGATAGATGATAGTGTATGGTCATACCCAAATGAATTGAAGTGTTCAATGTCATTTGCTCATATCAATCTACTCAGGATCGAGAAAGCATTGGACAACATAAGTTAACGTGGGCCATGACTTATGTCCAATATGATATCGCGTGACAAAAGGATTGTGATATGTTCTATAAGGATAACGCACATCGTTTAAGTTATATTAATTGGGTAGTCATGATGGCTTGCTAGAGTACGCTCATGACTTATGAGTTTGACCTTGGTTGGACTCATTACCAACTTAATATAATCCTATGGGGTCACACAAAAGGACGAATCAAGAAAAAGGCAAAGGCTGAGTTTCTGGCGAGCACGGCCGTGCCAGTTATAAAGCACGACCATGCCAGATATAAAGCACGACCGTGCCAGAATTCAACTTGGGCATGTCTTGTTAGCACCAAGTGGCACGGCCGTGCTACTTTGTGAGCACGACCGTGCCAGAGTTTATGGAGCCAGATTTTGGTAAGTTTAATTGGGTGACGGGATTAGGTGTCAAGGGTCCTTAAGGGTTAATGATTCTTGAGTATAAATAATCCTTCTTCACCAGCCATTAAACTAATGCAACACATATGTTTGAGAAACATATTCTTGAGCCTAGATTGAGAATCAAAAGCTCAAGAACACGAAAATTCATAAAGCCTTTGAATATTAGAAAAGAGTTTTCTAATGGGTCTAGCAATCCAGATCTAGAATCGTTCTAGATATTTGTCCGCATGTGGATACATATAGAGGATGTTTGCTTTAACATCTCAAGTTCGTGTTCCTGCGATCCTAATCCGAAGAACGAGGAGATCAAATCTTAAAGCTTGAAGACTTGAAGATTTGGAGATCCAGAAAATTTAAATGCACAATAACGGTTAGTATTCTAAATTCATCTTGTTATTAATTTAATCATCATGAATGGATCTTGGGGCTTAGGGTTTTGTTAATTTCATATTGCTTTATTCCGCTACGCAAGGTGCCTCAAAACCCAACAGTGGTATCAGAGCCCCGTTCATGTATGGTTATGTTAATATTATCATGTTTAATATATAATTTGATTATATAATCTAGCATGATGAGAATTTAGAATAAGGGATTTATGTGAATTGTTTGGTGAAACAATTTTATATTTGATATAGTATGATTATGAACAAGGTTTTCAAGTTGCATGATTAATATGATTGATCTATTTATCGGATCATCAATGTCTTTAATTGGATTATTGAACTGATGATTCTTGATCTTGAAGAACAAATTGTTTGTTCTTAGGGTTTGATGTTTATGATAATTTGATTATTATAAATAGTTGAATTCTTAAAGGATCAAGATTTGATAAATTGCGATCGTGCGATTCGCGTGCAATGCACGTTTTGTGCAGAATTTTCGTGCAGATTACGTGCATCGCACGTGCAGTCCAGAATTTTGTGCAGAATTTTCGTGCACTTCGCGTGCAATGCACGAATTCGTGCAGATTTTTCGTGCAGTTCGCGTGCAGTGCAGATTTCTGAATTCGTGATTTTCGGACTTGGAGATGCATTGTAGAATACGTATTGTTCATAGAATTGGATTCTATGAAGTAATGCATTCTTAATAGAGTTGGACTCTATGAAAGAATTCATTGTTCAATATGTATTATACCTAGAGTGGAACTCTATGAAAATCTAAAATTCATAATTATATTCACATAGTATTCGTTCATTAATTAATTGGATTAATTATACCTTTGTTATGCGCGTTGCTATATGAAAGAACCTTCTTCAAAATTTTAAGTCATGTGCCAACCCATGATCGACACTTGTGAGTACACCGGGTAGTTTTATGTGGGCTCTGCCAAAGCGAGGTGCATTAATTATATCAGTGTATGAGCAAGATGAGTGAATGAGAGTTTCCTATGCGTCCATCATGGTTTGACTTAATTAGGCTATCAAAAAACAAAGTTTTGGGCCTAAGGCACAAGATGAGATTAAAACATGTTTGACATAAGATGTCTAATTAAATCTCATAAAAGATCTAAGAGTTACATATGATGTGATTGATAAGAGTTATCTACCTAATTAATTTAATTTTGAGCAGTATCACCAAAGCGGACTTAATGTTAAATTAAAGTTGGATCTTAGCCTACATAAATTATATTATACAATTATTGTATATGAAGGTTATATAATTTAGTGGGAGTATTTATGAAATACAAATAATTTATCTCTTAAATGATTGGTATGAAATATAGGCGTATATTTATTTGCATATTTGTGTAGAATGTTTTATTATGCTTTAATTATGTTTATTACTGCGATCTGTTCTTGAAAGAACAAAGTTAAAAGAGAATGAAATTAATTATTTTTATTGGATCATGAGCTTAAGAATTGTTCTAAAGCAAGAACGGAAATTATACATTCCTAATAATCCTAAGTAACCTAAATTGCAATATTAATATGTTCCGTAGGATCATCAAAATTTAATTTGATTAACTTGTTGATGATCTTAGATTCATGAATAAATTGTTTATTCTGGATTTTGATAATCATGATGATTCGATCACCATTAACACCAAATCCTAATTGAATCAAGGAAAGCAATTTTAAGGTAAATTTTGGAAATTTAAAATCTACCGCTTTTATGATAAATATTTTGAGTTGAATTTAATTGTCAGATGGATGGTTTTGGAAACCGTGTTTCCTGAAATTAAATGTCATGTTCAAAATTAATCTGGGATTGAATCTAGTTTCAGATGGAAGGTTTTCGAAACCGTGTTTCCTGAAAGGTGATGTCAATTCAGAATTCAGATAAACTGAAATCAGAATCATGAATTGTTCTTGATTGCTGAAATTAGTTAATTGATGAGACATGGAATTTCGAAACAAGACTACAGATTCATACGGAAATGTGGATGCATTTTGGCTAGTTTCGGCCGTATGGATTGTTCTCTAAGTTTCTGAATAATGTACGGAATTGTGGATGCCTTTTTTCTTAGTTTCGGCCGTGCAGTTTGTGCTCTCAATATCTGAACTAAAGTGCGGAGAGATGATGATATGAGTCGAAAATTTGATTTTTGAGTTATGAATTACTAAAAAGAAAGAGGATTAAAAGATAAAGGTAAGACAAATGTTGTCAAACTTAAAGGAAATAATTTTGGCTAAAGTTATAACTCTAAATAATGCAAATTTGTAATATGGCAATTGGATTGACCATTTAAAATTGCAATCGAAATTCTGGATGATCAAAGAAAGTGAATGGTAGTGAGACTACCACTTCAGACATTTATGTTATAAGATTAATCTTTCTAATTTTAATTATTGGGTATTGGATACCGGATTTGATCCCACATTTGTAAAATGTGCAAGAATTAGTAAATTGAAAGACTACTTAAAAGTAAAGTTAATCTACGAATGGTAATGATGCAAGAGTTGCAACATTGTTCGTAGAATACTTATGAAGTGGCTTCATTTATTAAGTAGAAAAGTATTATTTTGTTATAAGATAATGAAGGATATTAATTTCTTATTGAGAATAAGAAAGTGCTTTATTTATTATGATTTACTTTATCGTATTGTTAAATCATATAAATAAATCTAATATCCTAAATCTTGAAGAACAAAATAATGAATAAGATTATAACATAAATTATTATTAAAACTCTTAAGGCATTATTGTTTTGATCAAATAAATAAGAAACGCATATCTAAAATTCCGTAGGACGGAGTTTTAAAGTCATATGATTTTGAATCATATGATTTATGCAAATCTTATTTACTTGGACCAAGACATCTTTTACTAAGAGTAGTAAACGGCTAATATCTTATTAGACCCAATACATGTTGATGTATATGGTCCATTAAGTAGCAATGCTAAAAAAAGGATTTTGGTAAAACTTGGCAAAACTATTCAAAGATTCCTATACGATAGGGATGATGAATAATTGAACCAATAATTTGACAATCAGTTTAAGATTGCGAAATTGTTTCACAATTAACTCCACCGAGAACACCATTTTGAATGATGTGTCTAAATGGAGGCATTGAACCTTATTGGATATGGTTCATTAAATAAAGAAAGTCAAATTGATCTTCCATTATATATTTTGGGGTTATGCATTGGAAACCGCTATAATTACACTAATTTGAGTTTCATTAAAATAGGTTCAAATGGACCATATATGATATGGAATGAAAGAAAACTCGGTTTGTCTTTTATGAAGATTTAAGAAAGTGAGTCTTTTGCGAAAAGACTTGTTTGTAACAAGCTCACACTTAAATCTAATAAATGTATTTTCATGGGATATCCTAAGGAAACTTGAGGATATTATTTTACTTCAAGGAAACAAATGCGTTTGTTTATAATGGTAATTTTCTAGATAAACTGTTTATCTCTAAAAGAACCAGTGGGAGTAAAATATATCTCGAATGGTTCGAGACCTAGAAAATTACATTGAACCTAAGATGGAAGTTGAACAAACTTTCACAAGGAGTTGTGAAAAACCGTTCAAGTTACACAAGTTACTTGCATATACGATAGGATACAATCTATAACAAGAAATACTGGATTTCTCGTAATATAAAGTATTGAGGTAAAGTTCATTTAGAATGACATATTTACCACCTATCAAAATGCGAAGTCCGCTCCATATTTATATTAATGGCTTGGAGTCATAAAATCTAAAAGGCAATCCATGTAGTATAATCAAGTTTGGAACTTGATCATTCTAACCTAAGGTGTAAAAACCAAAGGATGGAATTGAGTTTTCTTGAAGAAAACATACATGGGTAGCAAGGAACATACTAATTAAACAAGACTAAATGTGAAAAGGTTGATTCATATTTCGACTATGATAAAAATTTCTCACTCGTAGTCACGCTTTAAGTTATTAGAATTCTCATTGTCATATCTTCATATTTGGAATATGAAATTTGACAAATGAATATCAAAACAGAGTTCCTTAACGGGAATTAACTTAAGGATGTATCGGATACAACCTAAAGGTTTTGATAGTCTATAAAATTCTAATAAAGTATGTTAGTTGTGGAAATCCATGGGATGGATGGAAGCAAGCCTCTTGGAGTTGAAACAATCATTTTGATGAAGTGTTCAAATTGTTTGAAATTCATCAAAGATGAGACTTGTGTTTGCTAAGAAATTAGTGGGAGCATAGTCTAATTCCTAGTCCTGTATATATGGTTGACATATAATTCATTTTGAAAGAGTTTCTTAATGAAAGACTTAGGAAGAAGCCGCTTACATCCTTGGAATTAATATCTATTGATATAAATCTAGGAAGTTGATTGATTTGTGTCAAAGTACTTATAAAGACAAAGTACTGAATCGTTCAGTATGCAAGACTATTGGAGAAGAACTTGCAAAGTTGTCTAATGACAACGTTCTTGGCAAGACTTGGTCTTAGTGGAAGACTAATGAGCAAGAATACATGATTAGGATTCCATATGCTTCGGCAATTGGATCTATCATGTATGTCATATTATGTACTAAGACGGGATAACTCATATACTTGGAGTATGATGAGAACAAACTAATCATATCCTAGTGAAAGTCACTAGGTAGTGGTCAAGAATATCCTTATGTACTTGATAAGAACTAAGGATGCATTCTTGATGGTTGTTGACATGGGAGATGATTTAGTAAATGGTTACATAGATGCATGCTTTCACATCGACAAGGGTAATTTAAATCGCAGTATAAACATATGTTTAAAGTGAGTGCTATTAGTTGGAATAATTCCAAGCAAATACATTATAAATTATTCTACCAATAAAGTTGAGTATTTAGTTACAAGAGTTATAACTAAGGGAGTTGTTTGAAAATAGATGTTATTAGTAAAGCTAGAAATAGTTTCTAGTACTACTAATCCTATGGACCTCTGTTGTGAAATAATTGTTATTGCACAAGCTAAGGTGCCAAAGTCTCATCCATGATCCAAACACACACTCAGACGTTTCCATCTCTACGAGAAATCATTGATATGGGAAATGTCAAAATATGCAAAAATACTTTATGATGATAACAAGGATAATCTTCCTACATAAAATTCTCCACACACTGTTATGATGGTCATAAGCTAAGCTCAATGGTATTGGATACTCATTGATTGGGCCTAGTTCAAGTGGGAGATTGTTGGAAATTATGCCCTAATCCCTTGAGAAAGGCCTTATGTTACATCATGTTCTCATTTGTTATGGAGATAACAGCCCTGGACTATTATATGTTTACAGGTTTATTATAATAATCCCATCCCTAGTACTTATGAAGAACTAGTATAAGTCTAATTGATGATCATAGGATGATCATGTGTATATGATACAAATTAAGCTTATGGGTACTTGTTGGTGAACACGTATTGGACATGACCCGCTATGAGATTTATGTCATGGTCAGATGTCATAATTAAATCTCATATAGTTATATCATTTATCCTTAGACCTGAGATTATCATAGTCTTCCACATGATGAACATTATGTTTGACGTACTGAAACGCTACCCCTAACCGGGTGGTTATAAAGACTACGATTGGCATAATCGGATTCATGTAGGGAAGAATGATAAGTCAAGATGGCATTTGTCCCTCTCTCAAGAGAGATATTTGCTTGGCCTCTCGATGAGTGATATTGATGATAGTGTATGGCCATACCCAAATGAATTGAAGTGTTCAATGTCATTTGCTCATATCAATCTACTGGGGATCGAGAAAGAATTGGACAACATAAGTTGACGTGGACCATGACTTATGTCCAATATGATATCGCGTGACAAAAGGATTGTGATATGTTCTATAAGTATAATGAACGTCGTTTAAGTTATATTAATTGGGTAGTCATGATAACTTGCTAGAGTCCACTCAAAACTTATGAGTTTGACCTTGGTTGGACTCATTACCAACTTAATATAATCCTATGGGGTCACACACAAAAGGACGAATCAAGAAAAAGGCAAAGGCTGAGTTTCTGGCGAGCACGGCCGTGCCAGTTATAAAGCACGACCGTTCCAAATGGTTTGGCATGACCGTGCCAGATATAAAGCACGACCGTGGCAGAATTCAACTTGGGCATGTCTTGTTCGCACCAAGTGGCACGACCGTGCTACTTTGTGAGCACGACCGTGCCAGAGTTTCTGGAGCCAGATTTTGGTAAGTTTAATTGGGTGACGGGATTAGGTGTCAAGGGTCCTTAAGGGTTAAGGATTCTTGAGTATAAATAATCCTTCTACACCAGCCATTAAAATAATGCAACACATATGTTTAAGAAACATATTCTTGAGCCTAGATTGAGAATCAAAAGCTCAAGAACACCAAAATTCATATAGCCTTTGTATATTAGAAAAAAAGTTTTCTAATGGGTCTAGCAATCCAGATCTAGAATCGTTCTAGATATTCGTCCGCGTGTGGATAGACATAGAGGATGTTTGCTTTAACATCTCAAGTTTGTGTTCCTGCGATCCTGATCCGAAGAACGTGAAGAACGAGGAGATTAAATCTTAAAGCTTGAAGACTTGAAGATTTGGAGATCCGGAAAATTTAAATGCACAACAACGGTTAGTATTCTAAATTCATATTGCTATTAATTTAATCATCATGAATGGATCTTGGGGCTTAGGGTTTTGTTAATTTCATATTGCTTTATTCCGCTGCGCAAGGTGCCTCAAAACCCAACAGAATGCATCCCTAGAATGGACTGAAAAGTGTCAAGAAGCCTTCGAAAAGGTCAAGGAATACTTGGTGAATCCGCCAGTATTGGTCCCACCACATAAAGAGAAACCTTGACCTTTTATCTCACAGTCAATGACACTGCACTAGGGGCTATGCTAGCACAAGAGCAACCCGACTCAAAGAAAGAAAATGCAATATACTTTGTCAGTCGTCGCTTCCAAGGGTCTGAATTAAATTACTCTGCATTAGAAAAGTCATGTGCTGCTTTGGTATGGTTGGCTGAGAGACTCAAACCGTACATGGAAGCATTTCCCGTACAACTGATTGCCCGAATAGACCCAATGAAGTACATCTTCGAGAAGTCTCATGTCTCCTCTAGAATAGCCAAGTGGTACTTTATGCTCGCGGGGTATGATATCACTTACATCACACAGAAATCCGTGAGAGGAAGAGTCTTTACTGATCATTTAGCTGAATTTCCATGTGATGAAGCGAAGGGGGAAGACCCACGATTCCCTGATGAGGACATCATGACAATACTAGAAAATAAGTGGCAATTATTTTTCGATGGCGTAGTCAATAAATGGGGATACAGCATTGGCATGTTACTAATAGATCCCTCAGATTTCTACACTCCACTCGCAATTTGCCTTGACTTTGAGGCCACTAACAATATTGTCGAGTACGAAGCTTGCATAAGCGGGGCTTGAAGCAGCCTTAGAAAGAAATGTGACCGAACTAGAAGTGAACGGAGATTCATAACTTATAATCTATCAGTCACTCTGTTGGTCCCAGAGACACAACAAGGGTATGAAAAGAGGCTAGAAGGGGGGGGGGGGTGAATAGCCTATTTAAAATTATCAACCCTTTTTCAAAATTCAACCTTATGCTTACTATTGAGTTTTGTGGTCAAGTAAAAACCACTAGTTCAAAGTAAAATGCACAGCGGAAGTTTTTGATAAAACGAAGTAGAGTTGTTTTTAAGTTAAAAACTGCTAGGTAAGCAAATAGTGCGGTCAGCAATATTGCGGTCGGCAATATTGCGGTCAGCAAAGATGGAGATTTGAAAGGTTCAATTTGCGGGAAGCAATGCGGCAAGGTAACCTTACGGTCGGCTATATGCGGTCGGCAAAGGTTACAGACGAGATAGGTTGAAAATGAAAGTTTGTGTCAGTGAGTTTTGGCAAAAGATAAGTAGTCAGAAGTAGTAACTTAGGCAAGAGGCAAGCAACAAACACAATTCACAATCGTTTGATTATCTGGAAAGATCAAAACACTAAACGACAAACAAAGTCAATATGAACAATAAGAACAATTTCAGAAAGTAAATTTGCAGAATGTAAATGACACAATGATTTGGAAAGGTTCGATCTGTTAAAAGATCTACGTCCTTTACCAAGATGGTCAGTCTTAGATTTTGAATGGAGGATATATTAATTCTCTTGAGTACAAATTACAAAGATGAAGATTTGAATTAATTCCTACTTTTTATGAAGAACAAATCCTAGACTTAGACCGGTGTATCCTTAATGATGCAATCTATGTGATTGATCAATCGGGGTGTGTGTGTGTAAAGAATCAAGAGCTCTATATAATCTAAATGATTGAGAGCCTAATGAATCTTTAAGTGTTGCTGGGCTTGAGATTTGATGTTCTTGAAGGCTTGCTGGGGATCTTTGAAGATTTTAAGGCGAATGCTTGAAGATTCAAATGATTCTGGAAATCTTGAGTATGATCTTCAATCACCAAGTATTTTGACAGCAATTTCTCTCTTTGAATCTCAGCACACTTTCAATGAAGAAAGTAAGGACTATTTATAGCCTTGGGTGAGAGAGATAGCTGTTGGAAGATGATGAGCGGTCGCCCACTAACTTTTACTCACATTCTCCGGATCAACTGATTCGATGGGCGATCGCCCGACCCACCCATGGGCGGTCGCCCACTCCCCTGCTTGCCGGAAAATCACAAGAACCAACTGGGTTCTTCCATTTTCTTACCCAAATATTCACCATTGCAAGCCAAACTCAAGACTAACACTACCAATATATAAACTAAAGTACCCACACCATTTGGAAGCTAAAAGAACTCCTAGAACATCATCTAGAAAACCTCAATCAAGGATGATTCAAATACCAAATTTTCACAAAAAATGAACAAAATATAAATCATTCCCAAATCCACCCAAGATGCAATAAATAGCATTCATCTCATCAAATAAACATGGAGTAGCATTTCTAGCATAAAATGGGGGAAAAGCAACTTACTCGGATTTTCTCAAAGGTGACGAAACTCGAAATTTCTTAGCTTCCTACGATCCTATCGACGATCTAAACACTTTTCATAAAATGAGCAATGAGAAATAATGGGAGGAAGATAGGTAGAATGAAGAGAGAAGGTAGAGAGAAATCTTACCTTTCTTGAGCTATGGAAGAGAGGGAGTTGCAGTGTGTGAGTGTGGAAGAGGGTGAGGGAAATGAGGGAGTAGTTGATTTAAAAAGTTACACATAGACCCCCTCCCTACACAACTAACACAATACTCAATACTCCCCACTAACAACTAAGACCCAACTCTCTACACTAGCACAATTAACCAATTAAATGCTAGGGATAAATTATTATGACACATAAAATGCACACATAAATTATTAATTAAATAATAATTTAACAATTAAATAAGAAATAAATAAATAATTAAATATTTATTATTAGAAATAGAGACGGGTTTTCGGGTCGTGACATTCACTTCCCCTTAAAGAAAATTCGACCCGAATTTTAACGAGACTTACCCAAATTGAAAAGCCACGGATATTTCTTCTCTATCTCACCTCGAAGCTCCCACGTCGATTCCTCAACATTGTGATTCCTCCAAAGAACTCTAACCAACGGAATGCTTTTGTTCCTCAACTCTTGGACTTTGGTATCTAAAATCCGAACCGGTCGTTCCTCGTAAGTCATGTCGGGCTCTATATCCTCCGGTACCCTCGGTAAAACGTGAGAAGGATCACGAACATACTTCCGAAGCATAGAAACGTGAAAAACGTTATGTAACCGGTCCAAAGAAGATGGTAACGCAAGCCGATATGCTAGAAGCCCCACTTTCCCCAAAATCTCAAACGGTCCAACAAACCTCGGAGCTAATTTACCCTTCTTCCCAAACCTTCGAATGCCCACTTTCGGAGATACCTTTAAGAACACAAAGTCTCTGGTCTGAAAACTAAGATCTCGTCTTCGATGATCGGCATAGCTCTTCTGTCGACTCTGGGCCGTCTTCAATCGATCCCGAATAATTTTAACGTTTTCTACCGAGTCCTGAACCATGTCAACACCCCAAAGTTTTGCTTCCCCAACCTCATCCCAACAAATAGGTGACCGACATTTCCTCCCATACAAAGCCTCATACGGTTCCATCTGTATACTCGACTGATAACTATTATTGTAGGCAAACTCTGCAAGCGGTAGATGGGTATCCCACGAATCTGGAAAGTCAACTGTACAAGCTCGTAACATATCCTCGAGAATCTGAATGGTTCTTTCAGACTGACCGTCAGTCTGAGGATGAAATGCTGTGCTAAACCTCAAATCGGTACCCAAAGCCTTCTGCAACGCTTGCCAAAATCGGGATGTAAACCTGGGATCTCTGTCTGACACAATACTAACTGGAACACCATGTAATCTGATAATCTCATGAATATACAAATTCGCAAGTTTCTCCATCGAATAGGAAATGTCAATGGGTAAAAAATGAGTGATTTAGTCAACCTGTCCACAATCACCCAAACTGCATTGAACCTCCTTCGAGTCCTGGGTAGTCCGGTTACAAAATCTATCGTAATATGTTCCCACTTCCACTCGGGTATCTCAAGAGGCTGAAGTAGACCTGCGGGTCTCTGATGCTCTGCTTTAACTTGTTGACAGGTCAAACACTTCGATACATAATCTGCAATTTCCCTCTTCATGCTAATCCACCAAAATTGTTGTTTTAAATCCTGATACATCTTCGTACTCCCGGGATGAATGGTATACCGGGATTTGTGACCCTCATCAAGAACTCGCTGTTTAATCCCACCGATATTCGGCACACACAATCTGCTACGGTAAGTCAACCCTCCCTCGGAGTCAAGCTGGAAGTCCACATACTGTCTATCCCGAGCATTATCCATAATCTTCTTCAACTCTAGGTCATCCTTCTGAGTATCCTTTATTTGTTGAATTAATGTGGGAAATACATTAAGGTTCGCAAAAATAGCTCCACGTTTCGACTCTTGGGGACGCCAATCCCGAGCATCCTCTAGCAATTTCCATTCACGAATCATCATCGATGCCACATAAGACTTTCGACTGATCGCATCAGCTACTACATTTGCTTTGCCCGGATGGTACGAAATGGTGCAATCATAATATTTTAAAAGCTCCATCCACCTACGCTGCCAGTAGTTCAATTCCTTTTGAGAGAAGAGGTATTTCAAACTCTTGTGATCGGTAAAAATCTCAAACTTCGCTCCATATAGGTAATGCTTCCACTTATGCAACGCAAAGACTATCGCAGCCAACTCCATATCATGAGTAGGATAATTCTGTTCACTAGGGGTCAACTTCCTCGAAGCATAAGCAATTACTTTCCCATTCTGCATCAAAACACAACCCAAACCCTCTTTCGAAGCATCACTGTAAATTACTAAATCGTCATTTCCATTTGGTAACGCAAGAATAGGAGCCGTAGTTAATCTCCTCTTTAATTCATCAAAGCTACTTTGACATTTTTCACCCCACACAAACGGTACATCCTTCCGGGTCAACTGAGTCATCGGAGTAGCAATCCTCAAAAACCCTTCTATAAACCTTCTGTAATACCCGGCTAAACCCAGAAAACTTCTGATCTCGGTCACTGTCCCGGGTCTCTTCCAATCCACTATGGCTTCTATCTTTGAAGGATCCACAGAAATCCCATCTTTAGAAATAACATGACCCAGAAATGAAACCTTCTCGAGCCAAAATTCGTATTTACTAAACTTCGCAAACAACTGCTCCTTTGCAAGAACTGATAAAACTATCCTCAAGTGTTGCTCGTGCTCCTCTCGAGATTTAGAGTAGACAAGAATGTCGTCGATGAAGACCACCACGAACGAATCAAGATAAGGATGGAAAACCCGGTTCATCAAATCCATAAACACGGCAGGCGCGTTAGTCAACCCAAACGGCATAACCAAGAACTCGTAATGACCATAGCGGGTGCGAAAAGCAGTCTTCGGAATATCCTCCGATCGAATCTTCAACTGATGGTACCCACTCCTCAAATCAAGTTTAGAAAACACCACGGACCCTTGAAGCTGATCAAATAAATCATCAATGTGAGGTAGGGGATACTTGTTCTTCACTGTAACCTGATTCAACTTTCGGTAATCGATACACAATCTCAAAGAACCGTCTTTCTTCCGCACAAACAAAACCGGTGCTCCCCACGGGGAAACACTAGGGTGGATAAACCCTCGATCAAGCAACTCTTGCAACTGAACCTTTAGTTCCTTCAACTCTGCGGGAGCCAACCTATACGGTGCCTTTGAAATCGGAGCCGTACACGGCAAAAGGTCTATACAAAACTCTATCTCACGATCTGGAGGCATATCATATTCAGAAGAGAAAACATCGGGAAATTCTCTAACTACCCGAACAGTCTCCAAACTAGGGGATTTTTTCCTAGTATCAAGCACACTAGCCAAGTACCCCTCACAACCACAATGCAACAATCTCCTAGCTTTCATATAAGAAATGATACGAATATTTCTACCCAAAGGCATAGCCTCAAAAACAAATTTAGGCATATTGGGAATAGAAAAAGTAACAACTTTCTTACGACAATCAACAGAAGCATGAAACTTGCTCAACCAATCCATACCCAAAATAACATCAAAGTCTTGAATCGGAAGGACTACCAAGTCCGCACACAAGACACGACCACATATAAGCACATCACAAGCACGAAATACTCTATCGGTCACCAAACATTCTCCTATAGGGGTCGACACCTCTAGCACATAAGGTAAAGACTCAAATGCAGCATTTAGCAAGGAAGCAAATTGCACAGATATGTAAGAATGCGATGATCCTGGATCTACTAATGCACGAGCGCTCACATTAGACACAGAAACAATACCTCCAATAACAGAAGGATCATCGGTAGCTTGTTGTTGATTCATGGCAAATACCCTTCCTTGGACCTTGGGGTTCCCCGCAGCATCTCTTTTCTGACCCTGTGGAGCACCAGCTCCTACCCCAGTCGGTTGGCCTCTGAATCTCGGGCAATCCTTCACAAAATGCCCCAACTGCCCACAGTTAATACATTTCCCTTGTTTCTTCCAACACCGGTCCTCCGAGTGTCCTTCCCTTTGGCAATATGAACAGAGTCTCCTATTTTGGTTCCCTTGGTTCCCGGCAGTAGTGCCCGGGTTCCTTGGGATTGGTTGCCCTCGGGACTGAGATTGTCCCCCAAAATTACCTCGGTTATCAGAATGGGATTGTGGCTTGCTCTGCCTTCCCTGCTTGCTAGTGTTAGTCACCTCGACCTTCTTCTTATGCTCCTCTATATCTTGCTCGATTAAGTATGCACGGTCTACCGCATCCTGGAATGTCACAATCCTCTGGGCTATAAGCTGAGTACGGATGGATGTCTTCAAACCGCGGATGAACCTCATGGCTTTCTGCTCCTCAGTCCTCACAAGATAGTCACAATACCGGGCTAATTCTGTGAACTTAGCCGAGTACTGAGCTATAGACAACAAACCTTGCTCCAAGTTGAGAATCTCGATCTCTTTTCGGTTTTGATCCACTACCGGAATAAAATGCTCTTTGAACTTCCGCACAAACAATTCCCATGCATACACTGTATGGGTATCATCCCAACTCGCCTTAACTCCTTTCCACCAATGCTCGGAGGCCACAACCAATTTATAAGCCGCAAACCAGACCCTATCGTCGTCCGTGCACCCAAACACATCATAAATTTTCTCCATAGACTCAACCCATAGTTCGGCCTTCTTCACATCGGGCTCACCATCGAACTCCCTTGGTTTTAATTTCAGAAATTGCTCCAACCCGTATCGCGGAGGTGCCACATGCTCCTCTCTTGGCCCTTGGTCATGAATTGCCTTCATGGCCGCCTCAAACATGCCTTGGAACATAGCACGGTTCTCTTCCCGAAGATCATTCTGATTCTGAGCCCCACTAGAACCTACACCCGTTCTTTTTCTAGCCATTGTGAATAATTAACTGCATAAAACATCAACCGTTACTCACTCCGAACAAAACTACCCTCCTAGGTCATACTAGTCCACCTAGACTTATATTTAGAGCTAAACCATAGCTCTGATACCAACTGTCGCGACCCCGACCCCGCGGGCCCGGAGTACGCGAGCTGGACGTCGACTTAAACAATAAACTCTAAAATAATGAAGACAAAAATTTCCTTTTATACCAAAAGATGATAACCAAAGTTTTTAAATCCAACTTGAACAACAAAATGTAAACTAGTGTAAGCTCCATAAGCTTACCCCCAAAATAATAAAATATACAAATTCTAATGACGTTAAGTTTGGTACAACTATTCCCAAAAAGGTTACACATTTATGTAAACCCACCAATAACAATCTGCCCAAAAAGCTCAACCCTCGCGACGTCCTCCTCGTGATCAGCGAGTCTAATCCTTTCCTCCTGGGGGGGGTTAAAGAAAAACAAAGATAAAAGAAAGGGGGGGTGAGATAAATCTCAATAAGTCACTAATGCAACTACATGACATGCTATGATGCAATAAGCAATAAACAATAATAAATATCACTTAGCACGTAGCATTTATCAATTAACAGATAGCAGCGGAAATAAACAATTAACAAAGGATATTAGCCAAGGTTTCCCAACTGAAAGAACCAAATAAAGGTCGCTGCGCAGCTTCAATAATCAACAATCAACATCTTCATAGTAGCATGAAAGCTGAAGAGAAAACCCCAGTACCGGAACCAATAACAAAGTAACGTGCCACAAAGGGCAGGAGCCATGCCACAAAGTCATGCTCCAAAACGTCTAGCTAGAATACTCATAAAAGGAGCTAGCTCATCCCATTCAAGGCCAATCTGGATGGGGAAAGAAGGACCAATGGGCGATGCTATACTGGACTTGGCTTGTGCCATTATAGTATTATCCATTGCCTGACTCGATACAAAATTAACCAGCTGGACTTCAAGTAAAGGCTAAGTAATAAAATACTAGCACGATAAACAACTAATGATTCCAAAGTAGGGAACCATTCCAAATAAATCACCAAAACGGTGCATCAATCCAACAATACATCAAAAAGATGTTCCAACAAACCCAAACCATTTTTA
The DNA here is from genome assembly GCA_026119855.1 of Campanula takesimana. NCBI lineage: Eukaryota > Viridiplantae > Streptophyta > Magnoliopsida > Asterales > Campanulaceae > Campanula > Campanula takesimana. Next base: position 17,710 of record JAOWBW010001371.1, on the reverse strand, counting down.
TCGAATTCCATAACACAATCGATCACAAAGGGATCATTCTCGAACACTAAAGTGTTCCACAACATTAACTTAATTCAACTAGGGTGATACTTCGAGCCTAGATCGGGCTTGGACCTTAAAACAATTCAAAAACAAATATACTCAGAACAGCTAGTATGGGCGGTCGCCCATAGCCAGTCCGGGCGGTCGCCCATTACCCAAACCAGGGCCCAACCCAACTGACTTCATGGGCGGTCGCCCAACCCAAAAGTGGGCGGTCGCCCACTCACTTTTACTCACATTCTCCGAATCAACTGATTCGATGGGCGATCGCCCGACCCACCCCATGGGCGGTCGCCCACGCCCCTGCTTGCCGGAAAATCACAAGAACCAACTGGGTTCTTCCATTTTCTTACCCAAATCTTCACCATTGCAAGCCAAACTCAAGACTAACACTACCAATATATAAACTAAAGTACCCACACCATTTGGAAGCTAAAAGAACTCCTAGAACATCATCTAGAAAACCTCAATCAAGGATGATTCAAATACCAAATTTTCACAAAAAATGAACAAAATGTAAATCATTCCCAAATCCACCCAAGATGCAATAAATAGCATTCATCTCATCAAATAAACATGGAGTAGCATTTCTAGCATAAAATGGGGGAAAAGCAACTTACTCAGATTTTCTCAAAGGTGACGGAACTCGAAATTTCTTAGCTTCCTACGATCCTATCGACGATCTAAACACTTTTCATAAAATAAGCAATGAGAAATAATGGGAGGAAGATAGGTAGAATGAAGAGAGAAGGAGAGAGAAATCTTACCTTTCTTGAGCTATGGAAGAGAGGGAGTTGCAGTGTGTGAGTGTGGAAGAGGGTGAGGGAAATGAGGGAGTAGTTGATTTAAAAAGTTACACATAGACCCCCTCCCTACACAACTAACACAATACTCAATACTCCCCACTAACAACTAAGACCCAACTCTCTACACTAGCACAATTAACCAATTAAATGCTAGGCATAAATTATTATGACACATAAAATGCATACATAAATTATTAATTAAATAATAATTTAACAATTAAATAAGAAATAAATAAATAATTAAATATTATTATTAGAAATAGAGACGGGTTTTCGGGGTCGTGACAACTAAGGCATGAATCGAACATCATATAAGCATAGAAATCAACAAAAACTGAGATAATGGGAAGAATATGAAGAGATTCTAAGAAACCCACCAAAAGTACCAAAAATTCAGAAAAAAAAATCAAATGAAGAGATATTGAGGTCGGAAATCATACCATTTGAAATTGTTGAGATGAAGGATGGAGAGAGGATGATTTCTTGTGAGTTTTATCTTTTGGGGCATGAAATTTATATAGAAATATAGAGAGAATCGGTTTGAGAGAGAAACTGTAGAGAGAGAAGGAGTAGGACAGAGAGAGAGTGGAGCAGAAAGAGTGGGAAGGATTTTAGTGGAAGGTGAGTACATAGGCGGTTATGGGGAGTGAGAAGGTGGAAAAGTGGGGGTTTAACCTCTGCAGATCAGATTTGACAGAGAAAGAGTCCTTTCGTCTCCAAGTGAGAACCAATGACGGCGGAGCAATAATATAATAATGATTTGAAATAAATTAAAAGCGAGGGAAAAATGAAAATTACCTTGATACCCTTGAGGTCAAATCATCATAACTCCTAAATATCTCTAAGGTTGGAATACTTACCTGGAATCCACGAGTGCGGTAAGTAATAGAGTGAAGTTACCGTATATCATGCGGTCTAAATATTGTAAATGCGACCGTGTATGGTGCGGCGATGAAGAATGCGGTAGGTATGAGTGATGACCAAACTACATTGAGGTTGACACCAAGCGGTTGACTCAATGCGGTAGGTACTAGCGGCAACCTTGAAACTTGCGGTCGACATTTATCAAGATAAATGATATTGGCTTGATTCGAGCGGTCGACGCAATGCGGTCGACAAAGTTGCTAGGTACCTACTTATTATTGAAAACTTGGAGAAACCAAAACGTTAGTACAAATATCATAAGGACAAGATTTTAAAGTTCTAGCATACCCATTTCTCCTCTGAGAAACCTGAATCTCTTGGAGTCTAGAGCCTTGGTGAGAATGTCTGCAATTGATTGTCAGTACTCACATACTTTAGATGGATATTACCTTCTCGACATGATCCTTGAGAAAATGGTATTTGATATCAATGTGTTTGGTCTTCGAATGCATGACAGGGTTGTTAGACACAGCAATGGTAGATGTATTGTCACAATAAATTAGACAATTTTCTTCTTTGATTCCGTAGTCGACCAATTGTTGTTTCATCCAAAGCACTGGCAGCAGCAGCTTCCAGCAGCTATATATTCAGCTTCTATGGTAGATATGGAAACTGATGCTTGTTTCTTGCTTGCCGATGAAACGAGTCGATTTTCGAGGAAATGACAAGTACCACTTGTGCTTTTCCTGTCGATGGTACATGCTGCATAATCTGCATCTGAGTAACCTATAAGATCAAAATTTGAATCTTTGGAATACCAAAGTCCAAGGTTAATGGTCCCAGATAAATATCGAATAATACGTTTTACAGCAATAAGATGTGCTTCTCGAGGATCCGCTTGATAGCGAGCACAAACACAAACACTAAACATGATATCGGGCCTACTAGCAGTTAAGTATAGGATAGAGCCAATCATACCTCGGTACAAGGTTTGATCAACCTTCTTACCTTTCAAGTCTTTATCCAACTTGTTACCAGCAGCCATAGGAGTGTCGTATGCTTTTGCATTGTCAAGTCCAAATTTCTTTATGAGATCTTTTGTGTACTTTGCTTGGTTGAGGAAGATGCCTTCAGCACATTGTTTAATTTGCATCCCAAGGAAGAATGTCAATTCTCCCATCATGCTCATCTCAAATTTGCTTTTCATTAGCTTTTCAAATCGCTTACACAACAATTCGTTTGTAGAACCAAAAATAATATCATCGACGTAAATTTGAAACAAGTAAAGTATGATCATGATATTTAGCGATGAATAGAGTTGTGTCGATCTTACCACGCTTAAAACCTTTATCTAGGAGAAATTTAGATAGTGTATCATACCATGCCCGTGGAGCTTGTTTGAGTCCATATAAAGCCTTTTGAAGTTTGTAAACATGATGTGGAAATTTGGGATCTTCAAATCCGGGCGGTTGAGCGACATAGACGGTTTCTTGAAGTTCGCCGTTGAGAAATGCACTCTTCACATCCATTTGATAAAGCTTAAATCTTATAAGAGGCATAAGCTAAAAATATCCTTATAGCTTCAAGTCGTGCAACGGGGGAAAAAAGTTTCGTCGTAATCAATGCCTTCTTCTTGTCTATATCCTTGTGCAACCAACCTAGCTTTGTTTCTTGTGATGTTCCCATTCTCATCCATCTTATTTCTGAACACCCATTTTGTACCAATCACTCATTGATCCTTAGGTTGTGGAACTAAGTTCCAAACTTTACATCTTTCAAATTGTTGAGCTCTTCTTGCATAGCAACAACCCAACTTGAGTCTTGGAGTGCTTCATCAACTTTCCTGGGTTCAACTTGAGATATGAATGTGGTAAGTGCATCATAATTTGATCGTCTTGTTCGAACACCGGAATGTAGGTCACCAATGATATTCTGAATTGGGTGATCTCTGACCTCGCGCACTTCATGAGGTAGGTCTGGTTGAGTTGATGGTTGTTGTAAATCTTCTAGTGGTATATCATTTGTGCCATCCCAATCATAGGTAAGTTGGGGATAGGTTCTTCAACATTGATGGGTGTTTCAACTTCAACTCCCTTTCAGGTAGCAGCAGATTGGTAGCTTCTGGTGCTTCATGTGAGGGAGGTGGAGGAGCTTTTGAGGTAGATGGATTTCCCTGACTGAATTTGTGGTCGACTTGTACCTGTCCATTAAGCTCAACAAAATCATCAGCAACATTGGAGCCATATGTGGCTCAAGGAGAGAATGTTCATCAAAAGTAACATGGACAGATTAACTATCTTAGAGTGGTTTTATTAAATACACGAAAAGCTTTTGAGTGTTTAGCATACCCAACAAATATACCTTCATCGGCCTTAGGAGCAAATTACCTCGATATTTTTTACCGTTGTAGAGAATGAAGCATTTGCAACCGAAAATCTTGAAGTAGGCAATGTTGGGGGTTCTTCCTCTCCAAAGTTCATAGGGTGTTTTGTTGTAAGTCTTGTTGATGAGGGATCGATTTTGAGTGAAGCAAGCTGTGTTGACGGCTTCAGCCTAAAAATATGAGGTAGCTCCGATTCAGCAAGCATAGTTTTCCTGCCTCTATCAACGTTCTGTTCTTTCTTTCCACAACACCATTTTGTCGGGGAACTCCAGCAGCTGAAAATTTTGGTCAATGTCGTGGTCGTCACAGTATTGAGCGACGCCGTTATTTTTGAATTATGTTCCGTTGTCGGATCGAACACTGACTAGGTCGTCTTCTTTTTGAGTTTGGAGTGTCTAAAGAGCGTGGTCAAAATGTCATAACAATCATCTTTGGAGATCATCATTTCGACCCACGTATATCTTGAATAATCGTCTACCACAAACTAATGTATATCTGTTGCCTCCGATACTTGTGTAGTGACAGGTCCAAATAAATCCATATGTAGTAGCTGCAAACATCTTGAAGTAGACGGAGTCGTCTTGCTGGAGAAAGACGATTTGGTTGTTGCCTAGTTGACATGCTGAGCACTTTCATCGTGGTGATCAGCTACCTTGGGTAGACCACGAACTAGATTTCTCTACCAATCTTGGAGAGATACTTGAAGTTTAAGTGACTTAGTCGTTTATGCAAAGCCAACTATTTTCGCTAACATTTTTTGCTACAAAACAGAGATTAGAAGAAATACAAGTAGAATTAAAGTCAACAATGTAAACATTTTTCTTACGAATCCTTTGAGCAAAGTGACGCCGGAGTTGCCATCCTTAATAAGACAACGAGTTGAAGTGAAGTGGCATTGCAATCCTTTGTCGCAAATTGTGAGATTGAGAGGAGATTGTGTTTTAGACCGGTAACTAGAGAAACATCTTGGATTGTTATTTTCCTTTTCTGATGACTCCATAACCGATAGTTTTCCTTTGTTGTTGTCGCCAAAAGTAACTGCTGGACCTTTTTCATTACGGACACTTTCCAAAAGGTTGATATCTCCAGTCATATGCCTTGAGCATCCACTTTCGAGATACCATAAACTTGTAGTTTCATTGGAGTGACGGCCATTAGGTAGAGGACCTACAAAATAAACATTTAAGATCGAGGTCCCCTTTATTATTGGGGTCCTAAAGATTAGCAGCTTTTGACAACCCACACTTGCCTCACAGAGGGTGGTTTAAACCTTCTAGGATTGGGTGTGAATCTTAAAAGACATTCAGCAGCCTTGTGACCATAATCATCACACACAGAACAATGGTGGAAGCCACCCAACTGAGGGTTAACAAACTTCGTTGAAGTCTTCAGCACAACATCATTTACTGGTATGGATGAGGTCGCCTTTACAAAGTTCATCCACTTGAACTTTGCCGCCTTGCCACTAACGCGGTCGTCGGTTTCCTTGCGGTAGCCAACTTCCTTGGTGCGGTCGACTGACCTCGCGGCAACGTGCGTGCGGGCGGGAGACTCAGCAACCTTGCTGGTGCTTGCCGCAGCAGCAGGTCATCCATGGCAATACCTTTCAACTTTGCCTACCAGTTTGTTTCTTAGGGTAGACATAATTGAACACTAGTTTCTTCTTTGATTCTTGTCCTACACCCTTTGAAACATGATGTTTAGCCTTTGACTCTTCCAAAGTTTGATGAGTAAATTTCTATCTCTTTCACAACAAGATGCACATTTAAAGTTGTCACTAGTTTGGAATCCCAAGCCTTCTTTATCACCACTAGACTTTTGGGATTCTAGTATTTGTTCCATAGTGATACGAGAATTGGTCCACTCATTAGTGATCCGTTTAAGGTCATTTATCTCAGCAACCAATTCATCGTTTTTAACTTTAAATATGACATTTTGTTCTTCTAAGAAATGGTTTCGATCAGTAAGAGGAGTCATGCTCTTCATCTGCTCCTTAACGAGGGTGAGTTCAGATCTTAGTAGAGTTTTCTCCGTCTTAAGCTGGGAAATCTCTTCAGTTGAAAGTGCTAAAGCTTCCTTCATGCCAGAAAACTTACTAATTACCTGTTCAGCTTTCATAAACATCTTTTCTTGTTCGTCGGGAGAAATGTCAAACTTGACTTGTGGAGTGGTAAGCAGAACTTCCTTCACCTTGGGATTGTATTGAGCCTTCTTTGCTGCACTTACATCACATCTAGAAAATAGAAGATCGCCATTCCTTTGAACTGGTGTTAGGAATCCCTTTTCAGCAAGTTAATCAGCCGTATAGCTTATCCGTTTAGGTTTTGCATTTGGTGAGCGACGATTTTTATTTCATCCTCATCATCGGAATGAACGACCAAACAAATGTGACCTTCTTCAGAATCCTCGTCGCTTTCATCAGAATCTGACTCTATCCAGGTAGCTAACTCTTTTGTGGCAGAGTCCTCTTCAGTGACCATTCCCTTTTGCTTTGAGTATCTAGGAGTGAAGTTGCTTTTCTTCTTCATGTACTCGAATTTGGGTATTGGACATTCTGATGCGAAATGACCGGGTTTCCTGCAATTAAAACAAACGAGATCCTCTTTCTTCTTGGAGAAGTTGGAGTACTCTTTCTTACTTGTTGAGCTGCTCCTTGAAAACCTTGCAGGAGCTTTGCTTGATGATCCGGGCCTTGCTGATTTTCTGAACTTTTGAAATCTTTTCACGAACATAGCAAAGTCATCATCGTCCATATCTAGTAATTCAGACGTGGAGATTTTTGGATCTTCTTCTTCGACCATTTCTTCCTTTTTAGCGACCAACGACAAGTTCTTTGTTTTTCCTTCCATTTCTTCAATGTTGTGGAGCTTGATATCAAAAACCTTGAGGTTGGCATAGAGGCTTCTGAGTGACATATCATCTAGTAACTTGGTATCTTCAAGAGTGTTTCCTTTATGAAGATATTTAGAACCAAGAGCGGCTAGAAAATTAACATTGATTTCTTTCTTGGTAAGCTTCTTCCCAAGTGCAGTGTAAGTACTCACGATCTCACAATAACGATCATATGTGGCTCTGAGTGATTCACCGGGGATTTTGGCAAAGTTGTTGAATATTCTTTGAATTGCAAACTTTTTGCTTTCTTTGCAAGCTTGATCTCCTTCGATGTAATCTTCAATTGCATCCCAAAGTTCTTTTGCGGTAGCACATTCCATGATTTGTCGACGCTGAGATGTACTCAAAGTACTTAGGAGTATGATCTTTGCTTTCACATCCATTCCAACTAGTCTTTTCTCTTCATCTGTCCATTCAGCTTTTGGTTTCTTGATCGACGGTGTGTCTGCATTGGTTTCTGGATTCGGATTTGCTTTCATTGGGAAGTATGGTCCAATGGTAAGACAATCGCCGAGCTGCTCGTCCATGGAGTAGAACTGAGTTAGAATGTTGTGCTTCCATACGTCAAAGTTATCTTCGTCAAACGCTGGAACCTGGGTGAAGTTAACTGTTGCCATAGTTTTCTGACTTGCCATTTTGAATCGGCACCCAAGCTGTTAAGCTTGAAAAACAAAATTTTTATAAAGGTGTTAGCTCTGATACCACTTGTTGGTCCCAGAGACACAAAAAGGGTATGAAAAGAGGCTAGAGGGGGGGGTGAATAGCCTATTTAAAATTATCAACCCTTTTTCAAAATTCAACCTTATGCTAACTATTGAGTTTTGTGGTCAAGTAAAAACCACTAGTTCAAAGTAAAATGCACAGCGGAAGTTTTCGATAAAACGAAGTAGAGTTGTTTTTAAGTTAAAAACTGCTAGGTAATCATATAGTGCGGTCCGCAATATTGCGGTCAGCAAAGATGGAGATTTGAAAGGTTCAATTTGCGGTAAGCAATGCGGCAAGCAATGCGGCAAGGTAACCTTGCGGTCGGCTATTGTTAGTACCCGACCTGAAAATGAGTTTATTAGGACTTTCCCAAAAATACAAGGACTTTATAGGAATTAGAAACCTTGCAAAGACTTGTCCCGGATTCCCAAAATATCTCATTTATGACAAAATCTATCAAAATAGGTAACAAATGGTTTCCTTAAAACCATGCAGAAACCCTAGCTTAAGAATCAAGTCAGCCTGCGGAATTGGCCACGCGGCCAACCTTGCTGCGCGTTGATCTTGGCCACGCGGCCACTCTTGTAGCCGGCTTCAATCATGGCCAGGCGGCCACCTTTGTCCCAGATGATCTGGACCGTCAGATCTTCCCCTCAGTTTACTATATAAACCAATCCATGCTATTGGTTTAGGGCCCGATTTTGAGAGTTCTAAAGTCCGAATTTTGGAGTTCTTAAACACTATTTTGCTCTCTAATAAGCATTCAAACACTCAAGAAGATCCAAGGTTTATTTCTTGCCAACATAGGTAAGTTTTCTAACCTTTTCTTCATGTTCTTGCATCAATTTTAATGTAGATCTTTTATATTCATGTTCTTACATGTTTATTAATAGTTTCTTCATATGCTTTGCATGTTCATTCATATGTTCATAATATGTTCTTCGCATGTTCTTCATGTTCATAGATTAAAACCTTATTTATGCTATATTTAGGGTTGCGATCTTCATGTTTACATGTTATTTCATAGCCGATGATGATCTAGGGTTCATCAACCCGAGGATGATCTAGAAACTATTTCTAAACCCTAATCTTTAGGTAATTCCCCTCTCATTATGCATGATCCCGATTCTTCTGCCTATTCTAATTCTCTGCGAACTACGCTGACCTGAGCTTCTCACATTGAGAGGAACGTAGGCAATCTTCGGATCCGGTCTAAATCACTAACACACTACTAACACATTCATCATGATAGAAAGACTATCAATTTCGGGCAATAGGAGTGATAACGTTCAATATTCTTCTCTTGTTGTAATTTGACCCCGAACCCACTAAAATGCTTTTTTCAATGTTTTGACTTTAATTAAAACGGCGTGACGACTCTCATAATTTTAATGTTGCTATGAATATTCTCAAATTCAAACACACGTATTCACAGTGGCGACTCTGCTGGGACTGCTTTGAAACTTTTTCAAACTTAGTGGGTCTAACTTTCGTCACATCATGATTCTTGCCATGTTTACACATGCACACACTTGCCATGTTTACACATGCACACACCTTCCATGTTTAAACGTGCACGCACCTGCCATGTTTAAACGTGCACGCACCTGCCAAGTTTACACGTGCACGCACCTGCCATGTTTACACGTGCAGCACCTGCATATTTACACGTGCACGCACCTGCCATGTTTACACGTGCACGCACCTGCCATGTTTACACGTGCACACACCTGCCATGTTTTCACGTGCCCCCTTACAGTTAAGCCATGTTTACACATATACCGCGCGCACTCCGCCATGTTAATACTCGTACCTTGTACCTTGTACCATGTACCTTTGTTATTTTTCCTTAGTATTAGGGTCAAACAAAACTCTGCTATGCTCCCTTGTACATTATTTTCCTTCTCCTGCATTGCATTGCATAGCATCATTCAAACATTCAAAACTTCTCTCTTTTCTCCTAAAAAGAATTAGTTTCTTGCCACACACTACCACTAGTCCGTGTGTTAGCACTGCACAGGTCCCTACTACCCGGAGTATTCGATGTGCAGGAATTTGTGCGCTACTGCCTCACATTTTTCGAGTCACCCGTCTACTCCACTCACGTGTACGTTCCGCGAGCGGTGGGAACCTTTAACCTAACCCGTGTCAACCCACACATAGAGATTAGGACACTCCTCGGACCACCCATTTAGGATGTAAATAAATGCGAAACTTTTCGCAAAATAAAATGTGCATTGCATCTAGGCGACCTCTAAGGTCCATCGCTCATCCGTTGGGCCATCATTGCGATCCATTTGGGTCTACCCTTCACCTTCGACCGCCTAGGTCAACCTTCTCAACCTTTGACCCCTTAGGTCAACCCTTACCAACTTTTGACCTCCTAGGTCAACCTTATCCGCCTGTGACCCTTAGGGCAACTTTGACCTCCTAGGTCAACCTTTGACCCCTAAGTCAACCTTCTCAACCTTTGACCCCCTAGTCAACCCTCTGAACCTTTGACCCCCTAGGTCAACCCTTACCAACTTTTGACCTCCTAGGTCAACTTTATCCGCTCCGACCCTTAGGTCAACCCTTGACCTCCTAGGTCAACCTTATCACCCCCGATCTCTTAGGTCAACCCTTGACCTCTTAGGTCAACCTTTGACCCCCTCGGTCAACATTATCACCATTGACCTCTTAGGTCAACCTTTGACCTCCTAGGTCAACCCAATCACCTTTTGACTTCTTAAGTCAACCTTTGACCCCTAGGTCAACCTTATCTGCTATTGACCTCTTAGGTCAATCTTTGGTCCCATAGGTGAACCAAATTACCTTTGACCTTAACCCGCTTAGGTCAAACCGTCATCCTGACCCACCTAGGTCATTATTTGACCCACCGTTGTCCATACCAACCTAGGTCAACCGCGACCCGCTTAGGTTGACTTACCTATCTTGGATCCATCTAGGTCAATCTCCAACCTTCCTTGGTCCACCAACCCGAATAGGTCAACCTTAGACTCGCTTAGGTCAAACCATGTCTATCCCGCTTAGATCATCTCATAGGCAACCCGCTACAACCGCTATCTTGATTCATTCACCATATAGGTCAATCCAACCCTTCTCATTTTGGTCGACCTATCCTTTACCATCTACGTCAACCCACCATCATCGGCGCATTCTAGCTTGAACCACTTCTTGTCTCAAACCTTAGGTCAAACCTTAGGTCAAATTTAGGTCAAACCTTAAGTCAAACCTTACCCGATTCCTATAGGTCTTCCTCACCCATGCTTGACCAAGGACCGAGTCATCTCCCTCTTTTTTTGACCCCTGTGGTCATCTCTCACCTCTTTTTAAAAGTCTAACTTGATTCGAACTACGGCGACCTGAGCCTCTTATTGTGTGGGACCTCTCCCTCATGATAAGGGGAACGTAGGCAACTTCGGCCCGGTCAAACTTTCGATTTTTTACAAAATGCATTTCAACAAAATGTGGAGACCGACACTTTCCAAATGTGATTTTATAACGATGCCTTGTCATTAATTATGACCCTAACCTCATTGAAAATGATTAATGTGCCAATATTGTCGCTGCCATAGGTCGCCTGCATGTCGTCAAAGTACTTCGAGAAGGCCCTCGCCTGCGTGGCCGAACGACTCAACGCCCAAGAGAAGAGGCACATAGAAGATTTGAAGATGATCATTGACATGAGAATAGACGTCATGCCAAAGAAATGCACTTGGCGTTAGAAGCCCAAGAGAAGCGCCATAGGACGGAGTTGGCCAAAGCACTTGAGGAACAAGAGACTCTTCATTCAAAGGAGAGACGAAGCATCTTCGAGAAGCTCAAAGGACTAGCCACGATAATCCAAGGTGGAATTTGGGATCAAACGGCAAGAGATCTCCGATCATGCTAGCAGAAATCTCTCATCAATTCACTTTAGATCACCTCAACGCACCAAAGACGATATAGCCGTAATTGAGGAGGACTCCCACAGTGTCAACAAAGGAAGCAATGCAAAGAGGACACGTCTTGACAACTCAAGCCAATGCCGCTACCGCCTAAGGAATGTGGTTGGATATCAGAATGAGAAATTGGGGGCTACCTCCTTTAAAAAAAACAAAAAAAAAAAAAAAAAAAGGATCATTCAGTCTTCGTAGGTTCTAGAGTGTCCTTAGTCAAAAGTCCACCTTGGACGATTTTTGTTTCTTTAGTAAAAGTCCACCCGGACTAGTCAGTTTAAATCTTTTAGTTCCAATAAAAGAGTATTTATTTCTTTCTCTCTAGACTTGAGACATAATCTTGCATAAATCAATTCCATGAAAATTGTCTTATTCACCATTTTAACTTGATTGCTATATCTTTATGATGAATAATCTTAATCTTAATCATTAATGACGACTCATTAAAAGGTAAATGGACCCACAAACCATTCGCACAACTAAGTAAACAATTAGTCTCAAGATAACAAATGCTTTGACCAATTAGGATGAACGAATCACTTTCTCTTCTCTCTACATTCCTACCCCATACACTCTCTCTATACACTCACCCCTTGTACACACTTCATGTACACTCTCTATATACACCTTCTCCCATACACTATCCTCATACGCCTCTCATCCCACCATTAGACCCCTTTTATAAGGTCGTGACAAAGAAATGGATTGCGGTTGCTCATCATCAAATAGACATCCATGCTGCCACAATTTAAAGGGTTGGTTTGTTCCCTTCACGAGTACTACATGCCGTTACACTGGGCTGCGCCGTATTCCATCGCAAATGTAAGACAAGTGCACGAAGTCATTCATGCCATAATTGGTGCACGTGATAATCCAATGGAGCTCTACCGGTGAAAAATCAAGGGGCTAGGACGCCCGCCGCCAGCAAAAAGGCCGCCTTGAACTATAAGGAAGCTACCTCGCAATCGAGAGAGGCGAAAGCAAACTAGGGGCTTGTCTGCCCAATGTTTCATGTACAAATATAAAAAAAAAAAAATATGGCTCGCTAGGTTGAAACCCAAAAGGGCAACTAGGCAAAAGTTAGAGCATTGCACAAAAAGAAGCCCGCTAGGTTGAAAACCCGAAAGGGCGGCCTAGGCAAAAAAAAGGGTGTGCACAAAGAGATAAAATAAAAAAATAAAGAAAAATAGAAGGGGCTATCACCATAGAAAAGTAAAGTCCCATTTTATTTTCACTTCAAATGTTCTATTTTCTTTCTTTCCCTACAAAGAAGATTAACGCGGTAGCAGCAGCCATGACAACTACAATGGAGCAATCCACCGCAATGAGCTGCAATGAAGCAATCCAAAGAAACAAGCTACAACGGAGTAACCTATCGCGACAAATGAACCTCATACTCAAACCCCAACTTCATCATCATCCGGGCCTCCCCCGAACTACGCGGACCTGAGCTTCTCACATTGAGGAGAACGTAGGCAAACTTAGGGTCCGGTCCAAAATATACACAACCCACCTCGTAGCCAATTTTCCTTCTCTTCTCTCTTCCCCCATATTTCTACTCCTGACTTCTTCACTCACAATTGATCAAAACATTTATTAATTTGAGGCTACTTGTTTACCAATTAACCATAACTCATTAACTAATCAACGAGGTCCATTCTCGAGCAATCAAATGAGAATATTGAATAAAACAATTTTCAAATGTCTCGACAAGTCTTCCGTTCTACAATCTAGGAAAGAGCTAAAACACTTACATTCTGTCAAAGCAGGGGCTTCCTCCCTTTGTACATATATACCCTCAGTTGCTCAAAGAGTCAAAATGTGAGTACTATCTCTCTCTCTCTCTCTTACTCTCCCCAAAATGCCCCCGCATGTTTTCAAACAATTCTTTTTTTCCTTTTTTGAGTCGACTGAATGATTTCAAAAAAAAAAAAAAAATTGACGCAAAAGAGATGCCCGCTAGATTGAAAAACCCGCAAGGGCGGTCTAGGCAGAAAAAAGGGTGCGTCTTAAAAGAGGTAGGATACCCCGCTCTACGCAACTGGGGCTTCCCTAACAATAAAGGACCGACCATAAGGTTTCTCAAAGAATGCCGGGGCTTCATCAAGCACATACTTAGAAGAAGAGGATCCTCATCATCACAAGCTCGACGTAGGATTTCTCAAAGGAGGGAGGATACCCCGCTCTACGCAACTGGGGCTTCCTAACAATAAAGGACCGACCATAGGTTTCTCAAAGAATGCCGGGGCTTCATCAAGCACATACTTAGAAGAAGGGCATCCCTTATCATCAAGCTTGACGTAGAGTTTCTCAAAGGAGGGAGGGTACCCGCTCACCAAATTAGATAATCCCCAACGGAATGGGTCGACTATGTGGTTCCCAGAGAATACCGAGGCGTCAACAAGGATACACTAGAAGAAGGGCACCCCTCATCGTCAAACTCGGCACGCGACGACCTATTGGATTGATTAGAATCATAATTAATTATAAGACATCTAATTAAGATCATAACACTTTCATAAAGTTTTCTCCTCCCCGACACTTTGTTTATAAACCCGCACGCTCGGTCTCCACAAAATTGTAAAAACATCCTCGATCCATCTGAGACCCATCTCCGTGATTCTTGAGTTGACTCGGTCCTTCACCCTATTTCCTACACAATAGGATACCCTTAGGTCCCAACCTACCTAGTTCAAAACCTTAGGTCCCAAGCCTACCCGGTCAGTCTTGCCTGAGTTACACCATAAACTCTCTAGGTCCCGAGCCTACCCGATCAGTCTTACCTAGGTCCCAAACCTACCCGGTGATTCTTTACCTACGTTACATCATAACCTCTTAGCTCGACTTCCGCAAGTTCGTAGCATGACCCCTTCGGCCTCAAACGGTTCTACCCAAAACTTCAGACCTTAAACCAGTTAACCAAAGCCAAATCCTTAGGGTGACCCATTAGGTCCCGAACCTACCGGTCCCGAGCCTACCCGATCTCCTAGATCTCAAACCTACCAACACATACTCATCCTTACTTGTCTAAGAAATAGCTCTCTTATCCTCCTCGTTCCAACCTTTTAGGTCTACTCAGTCTAACCTGTTGAGCGATCCCTTAGATCCAAGACCATTCGAGTCTACCAAGCTATCCTTGAAGTCCATGATATGTCTGGTCCATACCTTAGGCCTCAACCCCTAAACCTTTAGGTCACAAGACTTTCTACCCTCTAGGTCTCTCACCTTACATCTCCACCCTTGGAACTCTTTAATTCCAAGCCTACTTGGTCCAATTAAAAGCGACGCATCTACGTCTCCCGACTCCCGTCATATCCAAGCCATGGCCCTACCACTCTTAAACCTACCAAGTACCAGCCTAGTGTCACTCCTTAGCTTCAAAAGACTTCCTAGTCTGACCTTCAACCCTTAGGTCTCTAACCTACTTAATCCGAGCCGAGTCCAAACCTCGCCACCTACGAGGTCCACCCTTGAACTCCATGGATCTCAAACCTTTCTTCCCCACGAGTCCAAACCTCAAACATGCTCGAACGCATGGATCTTCCGCATACCGTGACATGCCATAAAGATATCAAAACCCGTCCGGTCAAAAACTCGTGCGCTTAACACCTTTGGGTCCCATCCCTAGCCTACCCTTCAATCGCCGAACGAGTTTGGTCACGCGCAAGACCTCTAAGACAAACTTCGGTCCTAAGCATACCCAATCCAACTTAGGCACCTATTGTACTCGAGCAAAGTCTTGGACACTCAATCCCTTTACCTAAAGCGCCAACGTGGTCACATATCCAGACCATCTCCCGCACATGGTTCGCACCTAGCACACCTTTGGACCCAAACCCGCCATGTCCGCCTTACACCCTTAACTGGTCCCAATCCGTTGCTCCTTGGCCGACCTCAAGCCTGCTTGATCCTAACCCATAACGCGGTTTCTCTAGGACAAAGGACTTACCCGCTTTGAAAGCCTATGTCCCAACGCTACCATGCCTAGCCTTCGATCTCCTAGATGTCACGCCCTACCATCCATTAGGCCCGGTCTCCTAAACACATGTCTGAGTCTTACCCTAGCTAAACCCTAGCACTCTAGCCTAGGTCTAATCTATCGAGCCTATCCAGCCACGAGGTATCAACACTCATTTGCCCAAACCGCAACACTCTTAGACCTCAAACTTGCTCGGTCTAAACCAAGACAAACCTTCAAATGCTTTCGGTCTCCAAACCCTAGCCTTAACCTAGGTAAACACATTCTCTAAACCCTAGCCTCGAGCCTAGGTAGTCATATCATTCTCTCTGAACCCTAGCTCAAGCCTAGGTAATTACATCCTTTCAAACCCTAGCCTAAAGCCTAGGAAGTTACATCCTTCTTAAACCCTAGCCTTGATCCTAGGTAGCTACACCCTTCCTAAACCCTAGCCTTGATCCTAGGTAGTCACATATCCTCTCTAAACCCTAGCCTTAAGCCTAGGAAACCAACAACATTCCCTTTAACCCTAGCCAAATTCTCGGGAATTTCCAAAGCCCGTATGCAACATCATTTCCAAATTCCCGAAACCATAGTCTCAAAACTAGGAAATTTACAATCTCAATTCTCCGCTTTATTGAACCCTAGTCAAAACTAGGATATAATGCCCAGTCCAAAAACTCAATCAACCCTAGCCTCAAGCTAGGAAGCCGCATTCGCTCTAAACCCTAAGCCTCGAGCCTAGGTAGTCGCATTCGCTCCAATCGTAGCCTCAAGCTTAGGTAGTCGCACTCTTTCTAAACCCTAGCCTCGAGCCTAGGTAGTCGCATTCGCTCTAAACCCTAGCCTCAAGCTAGGTAGTCGCACTCTTTCTAAACCCTAGCCTCAAGCTTAGGTAGAAATTATCCTCTTTAAACTCTATCATCAAGCCTAGGATTCAACATTCCCTTCAAACCCCAGTCTAGACCTAGGAAAATTCCTTCACCTTAGTCTCAAAATATAGGAAGTTACACGTCCTTAGCCTTAAAATCTAGCCTAAAGCCTAGGTTACCACAAACATTTCCAAGCCATAGTCACCAATCCCGGAAAAATGGTGAACCCTAACATCAAGCTTAGTGGACCTTCCACAAAAGCAATCCCTCTTCCAACGCTCCATGGTCTCAAGCCTAGGAAGTCACAACCTTTCCAACTCCCAGCCTTATGTCTAAAAAGCCAATGCCTTTGCAACCTCTGAGCCTACCACAACTCCAAGCCCTAACCTCCTAGACCTAGGAAATTCCTAAACCCTAGTCCCAAACCTAGGAGAGTCATGGTCCTTAAACACCAGTTTCCAAACCCTTGTTCGAAACACCCAACATCTAGGAAGTTCCCAAACCTCAACCTTTCCAAGCCCTAGCACTAAACCTAGGATAGAATACTCTCCTCATGCTTAAATGAACTCCAATCCCTAGCCCGTAAGCCTAGGAAACCCACATTATTCCAAGACATAATCTAAAGCCCAAGAAGTCGTGACATCTTTGGCATCCCTATCTCCAAGATTAGGAGATCACCATCTTCCTTATTCCCCTTCCTTAAAGAGCCTTAGGTCCTACCTCTAGGCAACCAAGAAAAAGTGTCCCTTACCTAACACCTGGGTCTCAATGGCTCGTAGCCTAATTTCCCTCCTAAATTAGGATATAAGCGGAACCCAGATCATGTTTCCCATATTAGCAACTCCCCGAGAGTCCATCTCCTTTGCGTCTCCCTAAAGGTCCTTTGCCCTTGTGACTCACCAAAGAGTCCTTATGACTCCCCGAGAGTCTATCACCTTTGTGACTCCCCGAGAGTCTGTCACCCTTGTGACTCCACGAGAGTCTATCACCTTTATGAATCCCCGAGGAGTTTCATCCCGTTTGCGACTTCATAAACAATCCATCATCTTTGCCTCCACATGCAAATTTTAGTTTTACCCCTAGTACATTCCCCTTTGTTCATTTCAGGTGCCCTTAGCACTATTGTGACTGATATTCGTTACCTTTGGGAACGGAAAGCCCCTTAAAATTCCCCATTCTTCACCAAATGTTTGATTAGGATTCGTATGGTTGTAGAGACTTCGGCACGTCTATGACATACGCATCTT